>JARFXV010000464.1:0-395000 GCA_031761425.1 Cosmopolites sordidus | reverse complement strand
GTCTATACTACGAAACAGCATTTGATTCCATCTCAAAGCATGCGATAATGGATGCACTGCTTAGCCAAGGTGTAGAGAGAGCCTATGTAAACCTATTAGAATCGATATATAATGGAGCTACAGCCACAATTCACATGATGATCTTGAAGTGGGAATTAATATAGAACGAGGTGTACGGCAGGGTGACGCAATATCGCCTATTCTTTTCTCGACTGGCCTTGAAGAAGTATTCCGTAAACTGGATTGGGAACAGGATGGTGTAAAGATCAATGGTGCAAACTTAAACCATCTTAGATTTGCAGATGATATTATTCTCATTTCACAAGACCCAGAGGAGCTGCAAAGACGCATACAAGAACTGCAAAGGGCTGGCGAACCATTTGGCTTGAAAATAAACCTGAAAAAGAGTCAGGTTATGTTCAATAACTTCGCTCAGGACAGAAGAATTTCAGTTTTAGGAAGGGATTTAGAGATTGTGGACAGCTTTGTATATCTTGGGCAGAGGATTTTAATGGAGGGGAATACTGCCCGGAGGTGGAACGGCGTGTTAAATGTGGCTGGCAGGCATTTGGTAGGCTCAACATAGTGTTTAAGAGCAGACTCCCACTTTGCCTGAAAAGAAAAGTATTCGATCAGTGCGTTCTGCCCGTTATAACATACGGAAGTGAAACCTGGACACTCACATCGCAATCAATTCAAAAACTTCAGGTGGCACAGAGGGGAATGGAAAGATGTATGCTTGGCATTACAAGACGAGACAGAAAGTCCTGCGCATGGATCAGGGAACAAACAAAAGTCTGTGACATCATTGGAAGAGTAAAACAATTGAAATGAAGATGGGCAGGCCATATAGCGAGGCGATGGGACGACAGATGGACCAAGGCAATCCTGGAGTGGATACCGCTTGATCGCAAACGTCCGCGAAGAAGACCGAAAGCACGATGGATTGATGACATCGTTAAGTATATTGGACCCGAGTGGCAGAGGAAAGCCCAGGACCGTGAAGGTTGGAAGCATGCTGAAGAGGCCTTCATCCTGCAGTGGATCGATACGGGCTGATGATATATATATATATATATATATATATATATATATATATATATATATATATATATATATATATATATATATATATATATATATATATATATATATATATATATATATATATATATATATATATATATATATATATATATATATATATATATATATATATATATATATATATATATATATATATATATATATATATATATATATATATATATATATATATATATATATATATGTATATATATATATATATATATATATATATATATATATATGTATATATATATATATATATATATATATATATATATATATATATATATATATATATATATATATATATATATACCGCATAGTGCACAAATCTGAACCGGCTTGACAGTGCTGAGCCGTATATCTGGTTCGGGTTTGTTTTGCTTAAATAGGAAGGAAAGGAAGGAAAAAAAGGAATAGGAAGGAAAGCGAATTGTAACAACTAATGACACTTTTTTAGTGGTTCAGTTTATGTACAAAGATATGTTTTTTAGTTGAAGGTTGGTCCGCTCTAGACTGTGGCGCTGCTTTTATTTGTATATATACACATGATGATGTTTAGTAAAACCCTGAACCAAGAGATTTGACAACATTTAATTACTAAAAACAAATCTCTAGTCCGGTGTTATTGTTACGTTGCAAGATTAAAGACTTAAATTAATATCCAATTTAATTTCAGTCAAAATATAGTTATATTCTATATTAAATTTCAATTTTAAATATATTATTCACTTTAATTAATATTTATTTTATAAAAAGAAGAGTGTTCTAAATAGGGTGGAAAAAAAAGAATTATGATATAGATTATTTATTTTTTTATAATTAAATAATTTGATTTGTGAAAGGTATCCCTACAAGAGCGGAGAATTTAAAAAAACACTTTTTTGAGGAAATTTTTCATTTAGCTCCAAATGTGACAATTGTGCTTGTTTACGAATCATCATAAAATGACCCTCAATCACTGAAGATTATTTTGTTGGAAACCTCATCGTTCGCTTCTTTTTTTAAACAATTTCCTATTGTTTATGTCATGCGTTGTTATGTCGAATAACGATCAATTTTTAATTACGGCGGACTATCAACCGTGAACTGTCATAATAATTTGATTGTCAAAGTACAACTGCAAAGAATGGCGTCAAATGGAATATTTCCGCTCTAGTTGAGACATTCTTTACAAATTAAGTACAAAAGATCTTATCTAATCTAATCTATTCTAATGTAATCAATCTAATCTAATCTAACCTGTCTTCAACTTTCAATTTTTTAGTATAAATATTATATACTATGGCTTTAATTGATGTCCACATCTTATTCTCAAACATACCAGGATATTTTCTGATTAATTCTTCAACTTCAGATTTTTTAGGGGCCTGCTTCCTTTTTATGTGTTGTGCGATGTAGGAAGAGATAATTTTTTTATGTTCATTAGACCAATTACTTCTTTGATGTGGTGCTTTAAGTTTTGTTACGTCAATTTGTTGTGCTTGTGCATTTATATTTAATTCATTATATTCTAGAGTATCACTTAAAACATGTTGAGAAAGCGCTTCAACAATCGGCTCATCGTCATTTACGAGAGGATTTAAATCAATATTAATGTCATCTAGTTTCATTCCTCTATACTGTTCTACTTCTTCCTGAGACATTAAAAGAAGAAGTTTGGACACTTTTGCTGTCTGGTATAAATTATCCGGTAGCCTGTAAAAATTGCATTTTAAAAAAGTGAGTATTTAAGGTATGTCCCATGAATTTAGACAATTGCTCCAAGTCTTTATCAGAAAAGTTCAATAGTTGTGTGTTACAGTAGCAACATGTTTTCTAAGCTTTGTTGCACTTATGCTATGGGGATTTTCTATGCCACACATTTTTACATACTTATAAAGTATTTTTGTTCCATCAATAAAATTTTTACCGGTTGTATGAAAGATATACTCATTAGTTCCAACAAAGTTTTTTCGAATTTGCACCAAAAAATCAAAGTGTTTGCGCATTTTATTAGAAAGTAGTACTGGTACCCCTCGTCCTCTTTTGCCTGTTACAAGGCGGCTATATGTTCTCAAAAGAATTTTTTCTGTTTCTGTTAGGCAATTCTGAAATTCGTTTTGTGTATGATCATCTAAATTAATAGAATTATAAGTTTCAACTTTTAACTGTGCCACCTCAGCAGGTCTTCTTCTATTTAAAAGAATAATTTGACAATATAGTACCTCTTTAAGAGTATTATATGACTTATTTTTATCTATTTTCATTTGCATGTTGTCGTAACTTTGTTCTGCCATTGCTTGTAAGAAAAGGTTTAGTTTTTTCAAATCTGCAGTAAGGGGAACTAACTCATTTTTATTCCATGATTTTTTCCCCAGATTTGTTGCAGCTTGGGCGGATATCTCATTAGCCCACTGAGACTGAATAAGGGTTTTTAAAATGTTTACTTCTTTTCTTTGTTCATCTTTTTCACTTATTTGTAATAAATAAATATAGGCAAGAGAACAACATTTCTTCAGAAGAGTTCCAAAATTCATTGCCAATGTTGGTGACCCGTCTGTATGTGTTTTAGAATTATGTCGAGCTATATTATTTACACATTCAACAATCAGATGAAAATAACAGGGTTTTAAGATATCAATCAAATCTTTTATTGATTGATCTTTTGATCGAGTAATTTGGAGGAGTTTAGCTAATCGTCTCATATCTTGCCTGACAAGATCAAAATTACCCTTAGTTCTTCTCCCTTTTAAATATGTATAGCCATAATGGCATATTAGAAAATCTTTTTTTGCGACCATATTAATTTCATCAGCTCGCATTCTTGGAAATAACTCTTTCTTCAACAGTTCCTCATGTTTTAGCAATGTACCCATTAAAAGCGTGGTCTGACCATCACTTTGTGAGTTTTGTCTGTTAGTTTTTGGTTCACAATTTTTATAAATTTTTTTTGTATGTCTATAGAGATATTTTCTTTTATAAAATCCAAAGCAATGTGGACAAGGAAGAAAATCTTGTACATATGAATTAGTACCCACAGATACCCTTTTTACTGGTCTAATAGTAACGTTTGTTCGGTTTTCTAAAAAATTCCCTTGTCGCCTTAGAGCTGATAAACATTCTCTTCTTTTCTTTGAATTCACAGGAAATGATAAAGCCCGTTGAACTTCTAATTCACCCTTATGCCAGGTGAACATATGTCTAGCAAAATGTAAAACGTCTTTGTCGAAAAATATGCACATATCTTTTCTATCTTTGTAATTTTTTCTTCCAACTTCATCAACCTGTAAATAATTTAATTAAAATAATATAAATCTATATGTAATAAATAACTTATCAAAAGTAAAAAGAACTATATAAATATTCAATCTTTTTTGTCTATTTTATAATTATGTTTGTTTACTAGGCCTTATATTAATTGAGCTGTTTTGAAACAAAAAATAAAACAGTTAAATTAAATAGACCCCTACCTCAATTTTAACTTTTTTCTCTAGGATACCTTCATCCTCAATTTTTAAGTTTACTTTACTTTTTGTCTAAAATCAAAAGGAAATAATACACCTACAAATACGTATTCAAGAAAATCTCACCTCATCTAAAACTAAAACTTCTATTGGGTTTTGCTTACTAATTTCAACATCCAGTTCAGAAACCTCTGAACCTATGTGACTGTCTGACTCCCTATCAAGTTGAGGTTCTAAATCCTAAAAGAAAAAACAGTTTTCATACAAGTTCCTATAAAACTAAAAATTTGTCTTTTACCCGGTCTTCGCTCTCGGAAGAAAAGTGGTAACGATAATCACTATTTCTATTACTCCCATAACTGCTTGGCGTTGAAGGAATATAAATTGAATTATCTACATTGCTGCTACAATTACTTGGTGAAGAGGGGAACTTATAAGGATCATCTTCATTGTTATTGTGATTATTACTCTGGATGAAGTTGGATGAAGTATATCTTTCATGGCATCGTTAAAATCAAATATGATGGTATCGTCACCATATTTTTTTATATCTGAATCATTGCAGACATTCAATTGATTTATAAATTTTTTATCCTCAGATATAGTCGCGGGTGGAACAATTATTATATCTGATACTATGTTAATTGAAGGTATATAAGGACACACAGCTATTTTATTTGTAATTGACAAATTTATTGAAATATACAGTAAAAAGTATATGAAAAAGTTACCTTTCACTGTACTTTGTTGAGCTAAATGCATAATTTTTTTGGTTCTCTGCAACATATTGAAATAACGGAAAAGTCGCACTATTCACACAAAACTGAACCGTACTAGTGAATTTATTATAAATAAAAGACCTCGCTAAAAATCACTAAAAGCCCGGAAGCACTCGACACTTTTCGAAAATAGTCGGTATATTTTGAATGGACGGTCTTTTACGGATTTCGTTAAACGGAAACCCCGGAAGTACTCGGCACCTTTCGGAAATGATCGAGGAAAAATCCTTGAATTTGATTTGCAACAGATAGCCGTTATATCATCTTTCTTAACTTTCAATTATGTCAATAAATTCAAAGTACGTAAATATAAATAAAATCCATATTTATGTAAAATATCAATTTAACCGAATATTTTTTTTAATTTTTATTAAATAACTTTGACAAAATAATGTTCTTATAAATTGGTTATATATAACTTTTTGACAAGACAAAACGAATATTAAATCTATTTATGAAACGTACAAAATTGCAGAGTAACCAATCATAGGTCAGAAATCATGGCAACGCTGGAATGGTTCAGGAAGTGTCGGCAAACTGCATAAAATTGTATATTTTGATTCAAATTAGTATGCCGGTCGCGTTGGTGCGGCGGTAAGAGGGCCTGCTTTGCCGAATCCGCGCTGGAGCGATAGCTGGTTCGATGCCAGCGCTCGGATGGTTATTTTTCTTTTTTCTGTCCGTTTATCTTTCCTAAATGTTTGTGATTGTTTCTAGGCAAGAGTGTAAAATCCAACTACGAATTACCCCTCAGTCACGCCAGTTAAAGGCTGGGTAAGGCCGGATGCCTTCTGAGAAGTGTTCTACGTTGGTCACTCGCCAGTCGGTAGGTTTCCTGATAGACTTATGGGTAGGCACAGAACCAAGGGTTTATAGCCCGAGGGGGGTGCTGGCCTGGGTTTGTCGGAAGCTGATGACCGTGGTTCGGAACCCACGTTAAGTTGTAGGTCCAGTCGCTAAATAGCCTAGTTGCTGATGCGCCTCTAACCCAAACAATTTACTTTTACTTTTTCAAATTAGTATGCAAAATATACTGGTTCAAGATCTTTATAAGAATCTATAAATATATAAATTTTTGCATTTCTAAAATATTAGAGTATATATTAGAAAATAGGCTCTCTTACCCCACATATACTTCTAAATTTGTCATTTATTTTTTTCTCTTTCCTTTATAAATAGATGATGCGGGAAAGTGTGCTTTGTATGTTGGGTCAGAATTGATAGAAGGATGTAAATATATATATATATATATATATATATATATATATATATATATATATATATATATATATATATATATATATATATATATATATATATATATATATATCATCATCATCATCATCATCAGCCCGTATCGATCCACTGCAGGATGAATATACTTAACGATGTCATCAATCCATCGTGCTTTCGGTCTTCTTCGCGGACGTTTGCGATCAAGCGGTATCCACTCCAGGATTGCCTTGGTCCATCTGTCGTCCCATCGCCTCGCTATATGGCCTGCCCATCTCCATTTCAACTGTTTTACTCTTCCAATGATGTCACAGACTTTTGTTTGTTCCCTGATCCATGCGCAGGACTTTCTGTCTCGTCTTGTAATGCCAAGCATACATCTTTCCATTCCCCTATGTGCCACCCGAAGTTTTTGAATTGATTGCGATGTGAGTGTCCACTTCCGTATGTCATAACGGGTAGAACGCACTGATCGAATACTTTTCTTTTCAGGCAAAGTGGGAGCCTGCTCTTAAACACTATGTTGAGCCTACCAAATGTCTGCCAGCCACATTTAACACGCCGTTCCACCTCCCGGGCGGTATTCCCCTCCATGGAAATCCTCTGCCCAAGATATACAAAGCTGTCCACAATCTCTAAATCCCTTCCTAAAACTGAAATTCTTCTGTCCTGAGCGAAGTTATTGAACATAACCTGACTCTTTTTCAGGTTTATTTTCAAGCCAAATGGTTCGCCAGCCCTTTGCAGTTCTTGTATGCGTCTTTGCAGCTCCTCTGGGTCTTGTGAAATGAGAATAATATCATCTGCAATTCTAAGATGGTTTAAGTTTGCACCATTGATCTTTACCCCATCCTGTTCCCAATCCAATTTACGGAATACTTCTTCAAGGCCAGCCGAGAAAAGAATCTGCGATATTGCGTCACCCTGCCGTACACCTCGTTCTATATTAATTCCCACTTCAAGATCATCAAGGTGAATTGTGGCTGTAGCTCCATCAACTATCGATTCTAATAGGTTTACATAGGCTCTCTCTACACCTTGGCTAAGCTAAGCAGTTCATCCATTATCGCATGCTTTGAGATGGAATCAAATGCTTTTTCGTAGTCGATAAAAGCCAAGCACAGTGGCATGGTGTATTCGTTGTGCCTTTCTATGACCTGCTGTACAACCTGGATGTGATCCATTGTACTAAATCCACTTCCGAATCCTGCTTGTTCTCTTGGTTGTGCATCATTCAGTTTTTTTAATATTCTTTTAGAAATTATCTTAGTGAAAACTTTGTAGATCACTGATAGGAGACTTATTGGACGGTAGTTCTTTAAATCTTCCTGTGCTCCTTTTTTATGTAAAAGGATCACTTCTGCATTTTTCCATAAGTCCGGTACTTTTTGTTCTTTGAGGCATTTTGAGTATAATTTTGCCAGTGTTTTATGTAACGTTCGACCACCAGCTTTTAGCATTTCGACAGTTACACTATCCTTTCCTGGAGCCTTGCCGTTCTTCATCAATTCTATAGCATTTGTTACTTCCTCCACTAGGATATTTGGTATTATATATTGTTCTTCCGTGGGTATTGCTGTCCCTGACTGGCTCTGATCTTCATATAACTGGGAATATAACCTTCTGACAATCTCTAACCTTTGGGTACGCGTCCTGCACACTGTGCCATCCTCACGCTTTAAAGCATATATTTGCGTTCTTTTGTTTCTCAGCTTCTGTTTAGCTTTGTTGATTCCTTTGTTTTCTTCCAGGGTTTTTTGCACTAGCTGCATATTGAATCGGTGCGTGTCCTCTCTGATACGTTTTCTTATAGTTTTGCAGAGCTCAGTGTACTCGACCCTGCCAAAAGGACTACCTGCATTTCTCATTGCTCGCCGTTTCTTCATTAAATCAATGGTCTCACTGGAGATTTTTGTTTGTTTGAGACATTTTTCCTCTGGTGCTATTGAAGCAGCCGTTTGAAGTACATTGTTGGCGATTTCTTCATATTGAACTGATATTTCCACCTCCTCTGGATCTTGTAACGCAGCAAACCGGTTTGACAAAGCATTCTCAAAATCGCTTCCTCTGTCCAGCAGTTTTCCAGAATCCACCTTGCCCTTCTTTGATCTTACCATTTTTTCGCGCTCTTTTCGATAGTCAATCCGAACCCTTGATCGTACAATTCGGTGGTCACTTCTAACATTAAAATTGTTAAGGACAGTACAATTGGTAAATATTGTTTTATCGTTGGTCATGATGTAGTCAATTTCGCTTGTGAGCCCAGATGGACTTTTCCATGTCCATTTTCTGCTGATATTTTTCTTATAGAATGAATTCATAATATATAGTTCTTGTCCTTCAGCAAAATCAACTAATCTGTCACCTCTATTGTCTCGCTCACCAGTTCCATATGGGCCAGTTGCATTTTCGTCTGTTCTTGTTGTTCCAATTCTGGCATTAAAATCACCCATCAGGATTTTGTACCTACATTTCTCCTTGTATAAAAGCTGGGCCACACCATTATAAAATTCCTCAATTTCCTCATCTTTATGGCTTATAGTTGGTGCATAAGCTTGGACGATTTGAAGCCTAAACTTTTTATTCAGCTGAATGACGCATTGGGCTAATGGGTCGGATGTACATTCAAATTTTACCACACTGTCCTTCAGCTTTCGATTGATGAGGAATCCTATTCCGCCACATCGGCCATTTTCCGTACCTCGAGTGTAGAGTACGTGTCCAGTTGGTTCCAGTTTGATTAACTCTTCACCCTTCCTTCGTGTTTCACAGAGCCCAATAATATCCCAATGTATGTTGTCAAGTTCGATTAACAGTTCTTGCAATCGGGCCTCAGTTTTCATAGTCCGTATATTTAACGTTGCAATGTCAAAAGTCCAATGGCAGCCTAATCTAACCCGGTGATTCTTAGCACCCTCTGCCTTGGGGCAGGTCTTCCCGCTGCCGTAGGTAGTTGCCCCTTGGCCTCCGGGGAATGAGGGCCGTGTTTGAGGTTGTACTGTCATATTTCAACATACTGAAATACCATGTTGAAGGTATGGACCGTAATAATATATATATATATATATATATATATATATATATATATATATATATATATATATATATATATATATATATATATATATATGTATATATATATATATATATATATATATATATATATATATATATATATATATATATATATATATATATATATATATATATATATTTCTTAAATTGGTTTTAGTGTTGCTAATAATAAATTATATTATATTTTTGGCTACACTATTTATATATTTAGTATTAATATATTTCTTTAATAAGTTTGTATTTTTTTCTAATTTCAACATTAGATAGTCGTTCTTAGTGCTGTCCTGTAACGGTTTCGACGATATGCGGCTAATCACGTGCAATATGCGTGAATATGTTTGTGTTTAGTTTCTTTCTTCAACAAATTGACGATAGGTGTTACCTTCCTGCCTCCGTTTCGCTGGGCGTAAATTAAACTTTAGTAATAATAGATTTTTTTTTTGACAAAATTGCTAGAAATTCACAACGATACAATCCCAAATTTTAAATTTCGGAATATCTTTTACGCTCCCGCAACCCATCTTATGAACGTTTAATATTATTTTTTGTTTTTTTCTTAAGGTTTTGGTCAATTAATATTTTTTAGAGTAATAATAATATTTTTTTTCATTAACGTTTCGGTTTTTTTTATTAAACCATCATTAGAACAGCTACAAGTTTATAATATATATTATTCCTATACACAGTATAAATTTATATTTTAAGACATATCTATAATATCTTAATGTACTATATTTACTTTATTGAATTAATTATAAATTATTAGTTGAGATTTTTTTTTACAAATATTTAATTTTTTGTTAAGTTTTTAATTGACATACTTTATCAATATATCCTGCTGAAATTGTTGAGCAAATCGACTTAACAGTAGAAACTGGTTGCCATGGAAACACAAATATCCCCGCTTTGTGTCAATCTCATAAAATATAACAATGACTTGTTTGTTATCTGTCAAGTTTCTTATCACTGGCAGTAAATTAGTTTTAACATGATTTAAAATAATTCGTCAAAAAAAAAAACAGCATGGAAAAACCGACCAGTTCTAAATACGGTCAAAGGATTGTGCCAAGACAGCCATGGCTACCCATAGCGGACAATTATGTGCAAAGTTTGGTGAATATTCAGGAAATTAAAGATAACATCGATTATCCGCCGCTGTTTGCCAAAAAGTTTTCTACTAAAGGACTACCAGAAAAAGATACTCAAATGTATTTTAGACCTTCCGAAACAATAGGTAAATATTATGAAAGTTTATATATATTTTTTGTAGTGTAGGCCCTATTTTATTATATTTTTTATTTATTTGTTCTTTATTTAGAAAATTAGTACTAGGAGAATCGCATTTTTGTATGAAATATTATTGGCGATTTACATAAAATTTAGACTTGAACTCCCTGAATAACGTTCTTGAATGAGCTTTACTGAATATTTTTTATATCGTAATTATAGTTTTAAAATAAGTTTCAAGACAATATGATGTACAAAATGACGAATGCTTTTACTTTTGATATAAAGCATCACATACGGGTTTAAAATTCGAAGAAAGTCCACTGAAGGGACGAAAAACACCTGCGCCTCAGAAAAAAAGCTAAAAATTACTAATTTTCAAATAAGAGTGTCAGAACTTTAAAATAAAGTACAATGATAGCTATAAGTGATAATTCGATAATTTTTATTTTATCTTGAAGAACAAAGGGCATTATGGTTTGAAAATCATCTGGTTGAATGCACCCTGGAGACCCAATTTTCGATTACTTTTGCTACAAATCGCATGGTATATTTTCAATAGTAGCCCGAATGTTTCTTTTATGGTCAAGAATTGTTATGACTAACAAAAATCTACAATGTATTAAATTAGCGCTCACTGAATGTACACAAGCTTGATAACATTGTAACAGTCTCTATAGACCGTGTGCAGTAAATTTTACTTGTTGTTTTGGATAGGAAAAAGCTTTCCTCTTAATGGGTACGTTTGTTAAGACTCTACCAAAGACTCATTCGAATGAACATTTCTTAGTGTTTAAACTTATTTAAGCGCTATTTTGCTGAATTTCTTCAAGGTTTTATAAAAGTAGATATGCCAGGAAGGAAACAGCATCTGTAGGAAAAGTGATGACTACAGTTTTTCTGGATTCTCGTAGTGTAGTACTCATAGACTAGTAAGAGGTAGAATTATCATCGGGGAGTATTACGCTTTACTAGTGAACCAATTGAGGTGTGCTATTCAGGCTAAGCGTCCGCATCTGATTAAGAAGACAGTGTTTTTTCACCATGGGGATATTAATTTCAAATGATGAGTAAACTAAACTCGAAAAGAATTACCAGTAAACACTAAATAACTTTTTTAAGCCTCTCGACACACGTTTCGCTAATCATGTTAGCATCATCAGGTGATGGATTTCCCAGGGGTCTTCCGTATATGTTGTCCCCTCATTACTCCAGTCCTCTTTTTCAATTCCTGCGTACCTCTTCCTACTTTCCTTTTATATAGTATATCTCTATACATTTTGAGCTCTATTCCATGCATTACACCTAAAGATTTGTAGCAGTTCCTTTATTTATTGTCTATTGCCTATTAAGGTTTGAGTTCCATTGGAATATAACCACATACTCTTTAATCCATATTACTTTCATTATGCACTTTATTATCTATACAATAGTTACTATATTCAATTTTTATTAGTTCTTGTCTGGTATACTCTCTTTTTGGGTTGCCAAATGGCCTCAGTTGCTGACGCGGCCCTAAACTGAAAAATTCAAATTCAAAATCAGGAGACTCTGAATTAGATGAATTCTGATAATACTAACATGGTTAGCGAAACGTGCGTCTAGAAGTTTATAAAAATGGTTTGGTTTTTCGGAATCAGCTCACTGAACCTCGTCACGGCTTCTTGGATTTGTCACTGTCATCAAACATTTCTCTCATGGCCAGTTTGAGTTTCAGGAACAGGAAATAGTCACGTGGATATAAATCAGGTGAATACGGAGGATGTTGATACACACTAACTTGTTTTTTCGCAAAAATTTACGATCAACGACGGTTCTGTGGAATGATGCATTATCGTGCAACAAAAACCAACTCCCCGGCGCTTGATATTTGGTTCTCACTCGAACGATTCTCTTCTAAAAACGCCCCATAATACCCGGATAATATGTACAATTGACATTTTGACATTGTAGAATGAATTCCTAAAGTATAATACCTTTAGAGTCGTAAAAACAAATCAACATTGTCTTCTCTCGTGACTTCTGGAAATGCATTTTTTTCTATATCTGAGTCTGAGGTCTTCAACGTAGCACTTTAGTGCTTTGTTTGAGAATCGTACTTGAAACATCAAGTCTCATCGCCAGTTACAATCGATTCCAGGAATGTGCAATTCCGCCTGTCTATTTTAATAAGGTCCTTGCAATGTTCAACGTAAGCAATTTCTTAGTCCCCATTTAAGGTGTGAAGAACAAATTGAGCACTTTCCATTTGTTTATATCCTTTATCAAAATTTAGTGAATCATGTCTTTAATCATATTTAATTCATCCGCTGTTCATCTCACAGTCGAATTTGCATTGTATGCTATCATTTCACGCGCGATTTTTGTTTTTTAATCGGCCTGGCTTTGCATCGCCTTCCAAAGCATCACGACCGTCCTGGAATAGCTTATACCACTGTACACGTGTGCGGCACAAGCAATTATCACCATTAAATTTGTTTATCAATTCCAATATTTCTGTAAAAGTTCTACCGAGATTGAAACGAAATTTGAAAAAAAATGTTTTGACAAAGTGACAAAAGGTACTGCCAGTTTAAACGCCATAACTTGACAATCCCTTAATCGATTCTAATGATGGCGGTCTCGTTTTATAGAGGACATATACAGCTTTCAAATTCTATATTGTTTCAGTAGATGGTCCTAATGGTCTTCTTTAAATGTAAAAAGTTCCGTTATTTTCCCGGCATACTGTGTATGCGGTGTTGAGCTTCGTTATGATGTAACACAATACCTTTACAACTCGTCAATTATGGGTATTGGCTATTGCAATGGTTTCAATATGACCTCTTGTCAACGGTACACATTGGAATTAATTGTGTTCGTGGTAAAAGCAAAAAATTAGCAATTTCATCTTAATCGATACATAATTATTTTAGGTTATTTACTAAATAATTATTTATTATTTTAAGCTCATGTGGTATGCAATCATTATTTTTTTTTATGTAATCAAACTTTTTAAAAACATCTACAACTGTTTTCGATTAATTTAGATTCTCAGTAAACACCATCATTAACGAGCTTAATTTATTCTCATCAATGTAATTTGGTCGACCAAAGTAAAAATTTTCAGAATAAAATTTCATAAACCAATCCTGCCTTGTAGGATTTGTTAATTCAGCATCACCATACCAAATGCAAATATTTTTCAACACATTTACAATTCTTTTGCCTTTACATACATAAAAATCTATATGACGAAAATGCTCGTTTCGATGTTCCATTTCTTTAACCAGGTTTCGTTTTCAGGAAACGGAACTGGGGTTTTTAGGGTGGTGTATCTTCAAGCTTTTCTTGTGGATAGGATAGGAATTAAACAATTTGATTCGATTTTCATTTTTGGAACAACGTCTAGTGAATAAAAACTTAACATCTCGTTCTACGACAAGGAAAAACCACTGAATTTTTATAATTTTATAGTTTGCAAAATATCTGAAGAACTATATCATGTTAAAAACAGAAATTGCCTTTATTACACATCATATCCAGGAATATGTGTCAAATATACATGTTTAGTAAAGAAATATTCAGGATATTATTTATTTAACAACATTTTTAGGATCTGCATTTACCCCTCAGGCTCAAGATTTACGTTTACAAGATTTACCTACAAAGAAAAAGATTGTACGACCTAGTCCCCTGGGAGCTGATGGTAATCTTTGCCACAGATTTGCTTCTGAAACCCTATGCTTATACTAGATTAATTTTTAAGGAAGACTACAGTATCCTCCTAAAAAATCCCGAAAAGAAATACGAGAAGAGGAAAGTAGGAGACAGCTAGCTGCGAAAAAGAAACAAGTAAAAGTTCCTGGAATAATAGATGTTGAATATTTGCTTTCTGGTCAGTGGCTTAGAGATAAGCAAGCATTAATGGAAAAAAAAGAGAAAGAGAAGGCAATGAGAAAAAAACTGAACCTGTTAAAATGGGAAGGATTTCCAGATGAATCAGGGTAACAACGATGTATAATATTAGATGTAATGTATAGAGTATTTCAACAAGTAGTTTTTTTTTTAAATATTAAATTAGACAAAATATTTTATTGTTATTTTGTTTTAATCGAAAGTTGAGTAGTTCAATGATTCTTGCTGTGAAAATGATATTACTAAAATGGCAGCTTTTGACTTACTTATCAGAATTCCCTTATACCATATGGTGCCGAGGTGTTCTCTTTACATAACTTCTTTAATTCTCACAACTTCATTCCAAAAATTAATTTTACATTAGACAACAGACTCTTCATAACACAAATATAAAACAGCATTGATCGTTTGACCAGGTGGAATGGACTCCTTGTCCACTATTCCCTCCGAATGGTAGAAACAAATCAACATTGTTTTGATTTTTGACTCGAGACGGCTTTTGGCTCTCTTGGGTGTTTCCATTTGGTACTTTAACGCTTAGTTTATGAATCATATTGAAAACACCGCGTCTCATCACCCGTAACAATGCTGTACTTGAAGTGTCTTACATATATATATATATATATATATATATATATATATATATATATATATATATATATATATATATATATATATATATATATATATATATATATATATATATATATATATATATATATACATATATATATATATATATATATATATATATATATATATATATATATATATATATATATATATGTGTGTGTGTATATATATATATATATATATATATATATATATATATATATATATATATATATATATATATATATATATATATATAGTTTATATGATTATGATATAGTTAGTTATGATATAATTAATAAAATCTTTATTTTGAAATGAATCTTATTACGTTATAGGAAGCTGGCCGCTCTTCAGGCGATTTTACCTAAAGATCCCGATGAACAAAAAATGCAGCTCTACAAGTTGATAGAAAATGATATATTACCGGTGAAGAAAAATGATATTGAGAGGATCGTGTACTATCTTGGCGAGGTAAGTCATTGTCAATATGTTTAATAACAAACAAATTAAGATAAACGAAAATAATTATTTGGAGGAAATTATCGCCAATTTGTCATATATATGTTTTAGGGTATAGATCCAAAAGATATACCCCCATATAATAAGAACTTATTAGTCCGTGCCAAGAAGAAGATTCCAGACAAATATCGCAACCTCAAGTGTTACAGATCAATGATATCTTCGCACGAGTGCGAGGTATTGCGTTGGTATTGCATATATATGCGTTACAATATGATGGAGTACGTTCTCCATGATCCAGCCGAATGGAAACGTTTGAAAATAGAAAGCTTCCCCAGACCTTTTCCAGCATTGGTTATACGAGCACCTGTGACATGGCACACACAGTACTGCATCAGTCAGCAATACTTGGAACGACATTATTTTAAAGGCAATATTATCATTCGAAAAATCGTGGAACTTTGGTTTCGAAGGTATTATTATTATTTATCCTCTATTATTAAAAGTCGTAAATAAACGAGGGTCGTTCAAATAGTTCTCCGAATCTGACATAGAAAACACAAGTCAGTGAGTCATAAGTCACCTGTAATTCAATATATTTTAACTCAAAGAAATTTACCCCCCAAAACACCAAATATATTTTTTTACTTATATTTAACAGAATATGATTTAACGTCATTTAAATCTAATTGAAACTAGATTGAGTTAGCATCATCTCTTGATGATACTAATATGGTTAGCAAAACGCGCGTCGAGTAGTTAAAACAAATGATTTGGTGTTTAGTAGGAAATCTTTTCGAGTTTAGTATTTCACACCGAAGGTTCCAATAGAAGAATTAATTAATATTTTAGACTAACGACGTTTAAAATTTTTAATACCTTCAGTATAATGCGATTTATCTAACTCTACAAAATAAGTGGTTTTCTCAGTTTTAACTTTTCTTTGTGTGTAAATGACGACGTTTAGTCTGAATAATACCATTTAATCCGTCCTGCAGTGAAGAGCAATACTCCTCGGTAATGGTCCCATGGCTTGCCAATTAATTTATGAGTACGACACAACTATAATCTTAAAAAAAACGTAACCACAATTTGCCCCGCAGATGGAACCATTTTAACTTTCACTGGCGCACTTTCTCTTACTCCCATCCACTGTTTTGATTGCTGCTTCGTCTCTAGTGTATAATGTTGAATTCGTGCTTCATCTACTATTATACAACATTGTCTTAACACTGTATATAGAAATCGGTGGCGGCTCGTGAGGGAGGGCGTTGGGGCGCCGCCCCTCCAGCATTTATTACAGTAAACAATTTTTTAGAGTAAAACACCATATTTTATTTCCGTTCAGTTTCTTACCTTTAATTCATTTTTCTGGTTCACCTCCTGTATAGGGTTTCAATAGCACGAAAAGTAAAAAGGAAGAAGGGGAAAGCAAACAAAATTCTTCAGCAGTACTATTTTCTTTTACGCCCTCCCACTTTAAAAACCCACGAGCGGCCGCTGATAGAGATATTTACTATGATAGAATGCTCGCTTAACTTCATTTAAAAATCCCTTAATATGACTGTCAGAGCCACTGTCTAAAGCCTAAGCGGGAGGAACATTACTACCGAAAGCAGACATGAAGAGCCGAATAACAATAAACAACATTCCTTCAAGTAAGCTGTTATATTTTTCAAATATTTGTTAACAAGGACTGTCAAAAATTAAATCAGCAGTATCAGTCCACTAGACGAACGACAACATTGGGGATTTGTTACGATTTTGTTGGTCGATGATCATCTTCAACGGATGAACGACTACGTTTAACTTCAACAAACCAGCTTTTGCCGTAGAAAACGAATGGAAATCGTCATTTGAATTGAAAACTCACTCCTTTTATGTGTCCCTCTGGGTTAAATCATCGAAAACAAAGTACTTTATACCTCAAACTTCAATTTTACCAATGACGTATTTAAAACGTCACAGCACGCCATCTATCGAATCATACTTCCCAAATATCATACTAATTTACATATGCGCGCCATTTAGCGCCATATATCAGAATGAAAATTTTCGGAACGACTCTAGTAGCTTCAGCATAGTAATGACTATCGAAACATTCAAAAATATTTTTACCTCTTCTCGTCAGTTTTAATTTTAGTTTTTAAAACTTAAATAAGAAGGCCTATATTTTTAAAACTCTGTAACGGCAGATTAATACAACATTTTAGGAATGATGCATTTGGACAAAATCTCCAAATATCAAGAAAGGATTAAACGAGAGTTTTATTGTAATATAAAATCCCTTATTTTTCGTATCTCAAAGTCCATTCACATAAACAACATGATATTCCAACTCTTTAAATGTAAATGTACTAAAAAAACTGACATCAAAAACACTTTTTCCACTATGAATTACTTTGGATGCTTTTTTAATTCTAAGGTCTACAAACTAATGCTTTTCAATTAAATTTACCTGTTGTCAATTTACTTTCTTTATTGGCACGATATTATCTTGCTATGTAACGCAAAGAAATTATTTTGGTTGTTTGTAGGTATAAAAATATGTTGATACTTCCAGTGGAAGATCTAGAACTGGAAACAAATATATTTCCACTCAAACCTAACAGTTTCGAAGAACGCTCTAATGAGCTGTGTAGTATATCTCGACAGATTCTTTTGAAAGAGTGGTTACCGCAATGCGCTGATATATTTCTGGAATACAAAAAAGATTGGAAGCAGTACATACCACGAAAAACAGGAGAACCCTGCCAGCTAGTAGAGAGATTCTTCGAATGCGCGAATACTTTGTTGAGTATGCAACTGAGATCATTGGTTGTGAAAAGTCTTGAACATTTTAAAACATTTGTCACCGTTTTCAGTGTAAGTTTCTTAAAAATGTTAATTGAAATCACTTTATAATAACTGAATATATCGGGGTTGTTCGCAAAGTTCACAGGGATTTTTTCTGAGGAATAAAAACGCGAATAGTTATTTAGTCTATTATGTAATTGCTATTATAATTTATATTTAATTACAATAATAATTTACAAGCGTTAAAAGATCGACTACTGGAAGATTCCTACGAATTTTCCGGACAACTAGATATATTCAATTCTTATATTGAGATATTTCCGATGAAACACTAAACTAAAAGAGATACACCACAACCACCGAACATCACTTGATTCTAATTTCTCAACGCACCTTTTGCTCACAATCGATTTATCTCCTGATGATGCTAACAAGGTTAGCGAAACGCGCATCGATAAATTTAAATCAAGTGATTTCGTGTTTTGTTGTAAACCTATTTGAGTTCATGTTTATATATTGTTTCAGAATGGCAATGACTTTGGTGACGAATATCAAGATCTGGCTTTAATCAATTTGCCAATATTAAATATTAAAGTTTTGCCGAATTTGGGCACTAATGAACTTACTTTAGAACCATCGCTTGACGACATTAAGGAATTGTTAATCAAGTGTCTAAAAATGATTTTAGACGCCAACAAAAACATCTCCAAAATTCAAAAAATAATGTTTCCAGGTGAGGTATATCAGTTTCTGCCATCGGATAATAAAAATGGCGTAGACTGTTCTTTTACGTAGCACTTTAAAAAACGAATCTTGTAAATAAACTGAATTATGAAGTCAAGTTATTTATCGCCCATTATATTTTCGTTCAAATTTTAGCCGAAACTGCAATGACTATAGTTCATATTTTTTGACAATCCTAAATTAAAAGAGTGTGATTTTTTAGAACTGATTAATGCAGAAACATATCTGAATTCAGTCGATGAAGAAGAAGAACCGGTCAAAAATATATTCAAAGAAATTACTGCCACATTTGCAGCCAATGTTGTGGGTCCGCAGAACTATTTGAACATGTATGAACAATATGGTTATATCTTGAACGGGGAGGCCGAAAGAGATCTGACTGATTTTTTCGATCAGGATCCATTGCCATATCTCAAAGTATGCATTCGAATTTTGATTATTTATTTATTTATTAGGCTTTTATTAACTATTTACCCTGTTAATATTATTTACGCTACTATTAACTATTTTCAGGAATTTTCAAGAAAAATATATCGATACGAAGATCTCAAAAATGAAATAATTAACTTAAGACGATCGATTCCGTTAAATATGATCAATTTGGATTGCAGTAAACTGAACGAAACTTTATATCGAATAATTGATGGACTGCGGAATAAAATTGTAGATTATTTCATTGAAGATAATCATGTTCTTAACAGAAAGTAAGTTTTTAAATACGTTAAATATATTATTTATATATCTATATCTATCTATCTATATATATATATATATATATATATATATATATATATATATATATATATATATATATATATATACATATATATATATATATATATATATATATATATATATATATATATATATATATATATATATATATATATATGTAGTGTAGTGAGCTCGTGCAGAAAAGTATTAAAAAACAAAGAAAGTTCACCAGCGCTCCACGTGGGTGCTTTGCCATTCCTTCACCCGCCACTCAAAACGCCAGTCAGCGTTTCCCAAGACCAGTTTCTGGCCTTAAGCTGCCATCAGTTGCGCTCGAGCTGAACGCCTGGAAAATGGATGAAGAAACAACTCAAGCCATGACCATATAAATCGGCTATGTCGAATAGTGGTTGCACTCATACGCAGCTCATGCCATCCTACGAACGTTTACCGCAAGAATTGTCTTGGTCCACCTGTCGTCCCATTGACTCGCTATATGGCCTGCTCACCTCCATTTGAATTCCTTTACTCTTCCAATGATGGCATATACTTTCGCCTGTTCTCCGCTCCATGCACAGAATTTTCAGTCATATCTTGTAATATAATTAAGTCTTCGAGAGGAAAATAACGACGGACAATGTATGTACCCAAGAAGAGAGGAGAAGATTACCGAAGTATAATAGAGATAACAGAGAGTTACTCAACGAAGAATATATGTAGTACGTTACATGAAGGTCCAAAGAATTAGATGTTATGGACACACCAACAGGAAACAATAGGAAGGATTTGGAGGCCGGTGGGTAACAGGATGAGAGGAAGACCGCGAACAAGAAGGAATGACAAAGTTGTAGCAGACGTAAGACGAATTGAGTTACCAGGGTGGACTTTGAAAATAAAATAAAGGAATGGAGAAGAATTATGGACAAGACCAAGACTCACGCAGTACACTACAGAGGCGATGGGAAGTATGATCAGGAAAATAGCCGCACCGCATTGAGCATCGGTTCTCGATAACTGAAGTTAAGCGACATCTGACGCGGTCGAAACCTTGAAGGGTGCCCATAATATTGGCAACACAATATAGGTAACCTCGACACCTACGGATAAAAGAGGATTACAAATTATAAGATGAGACATATATTTAAGCATAGAATTTTCGTCCAAACTCTACGTTTGTGATCTAACATAACGTTCCTACAGCCACTAACATAACGTTAGCAAGTATCTTCCGATTTTGGGCCATATAGTCTTCGTCAGTCGGGTTCGGGCTACAGCGCCAGTGAGCGACTGAAGAACAGTTTTCTTATACAAGGTGTCCAATATTGTTGTTCATTTTTGTAGGTATAATTAATAGAAGTCGATGAAAGGTATAATAATTTTATTATTATAACATTATAGTACAGTGTTGGATATGGATATCGAGTGAATCTCATGAACAATATTCTCCGTTAGTTGCAATATGGTACGTGGTTTATTTTCATAAACTTTGGTCTTGGCATAGCTCTACAAGAAAAAAATCAAGTGGAATTAAATCTGAATTTCTTGATATAGGGAATATATATTATAGAGATGAAGATGAAGATCTTTTTTAAAAATGATATGCAGTTAAAATTTCTTAATGTGTACCTTTTTACTTCGCTTCCGCACGAATTGGAATGAATTTTCTCTAACCGACTCACACACACGTTCAATGTTGTTTGCACCTCTGCTTGACCTTGGGCTACCCACAGACGGTAAATTTAGAGTTGATCCTATACTTTCAAACTTTTTTAGCCATTTCTTTATTAAATTAACACTTGGTACCTCGTTTATGTCGTGTAAATTATACTCGGTCATACAAAGACGATGAGCCGTAATAAGCGAATTGTTGTTTTGATAATACGTGCGAACCCAGAAAGCGCTTTGTTGTCCGGTGAAACGCTCCATGGCAACTAATTTTCCCTGAACTAAGCTTTGATGTAAAATTAAAACGATCAGCTCATTCTGCGCCACAACCAAGTAATTAAATATGAACAACATTTCTGGATACCTCTTATTTAGAGAAATGTCATAGTTTATTCTTATTCAACATGGCGCCGTTCCACATTTTGAAAAACTTGCATGTGATGTTTTTTTCAGACAGATTGATAGGTAAAAGAAGACCAGTAATGTCTGCTGAATTCGCTTCTTTTAACTACTTTTAGATTAGATACAGATTTAATTGAATTTAAGTTATACCATTACTTAATGCATTTGAAAAGCAAAGTTTTCATATTGCATTTAACTTTATTATTTATTTAGAATTTGCGATACCTTCGATGAAATGTCTCAAAAGGTCAGCGGAACACCGGATACAGTAGCTGACCTGGTCGAATTGCAGAATTACGTTATCGAATGCAGAGATGTTACAATGTATAACTTGAGAGAACAAATAAGGAAAACGGCTGAGAATGTTAGTTTCCTGATGCAGCATGCTCATTTAACTGCGGAGGATATAAACTTGAACTGTCGAGTATTTTTGTGGCCCAAAGATATGGAAGCGGTGATCGAACTAGCTAATCAACGACTTAACATGAAACGAGATCAAGCTGAAACCGCATTGAAAAACAAAAGGACAGCGTTCGATGCGAAGTTGAGGCGTCACGAGAAGATGTTAAATAATTTCAAAAAGAAGGATCCGCCTTTGTTAACGATGGAAGAGATGGAGGAGAACGTTTCTCAAATTGAGACGATTGTGGCAAGATTACAAGTAAGTACAATTTAATAAAATTAGATTAGACGAGTAATTATTTCTGAAGTACAGTAGACTCTTAACTATCCGGCCTAATGTGGCGGGCAGCTAGTCCGGATAACGTAAAAGCCGTATAAGCTCAATGTTGTTAACTTATCTACATATATACGTACATACATATAAATGTACATAGTACATGCATACATATGTATGTATGTACGTACTACGTACTAATACTGTATGTACTTGATTGTGTTAAACAGATTTATTTCAACTCGGAACTTACATTTTTTTATTAAGGTATGTACTATTAAAAAATGCATAGATACTACAATATATAATATAACACATGTACATATATTTTTTGATTAGTATTTTTTAAAGAAGTCTTGAATTTTTGTCCGCTTTGCTCTTTGTGACCTCTTTCACTCTGAAAAGTTTCTGCACTTTTTTAACAAATGACATCTGCTGGCGTCGCTTCCTTCTGTTGACTGATATACACGACGGCTCCTTCAATCATTTTTATACCTTCAGAATGTGGAATCTGATTTATTTTTTCTCGTTCTTCACTCTCTTCCGTGACGGTCTCGTTACCAACCATCATTGTCACAATAGCATCGTCGTTTATGTCTTCGACTTCATCACTTTCCATCTAACCTGCAATGTCCTCTAAATTCACATTCCCACCGCCGGGTATTTTTGCCATTAAAGAAAAAAGCTCTTGATTTTCACTTGCATTCTCAATTTCCTTGCGCACATCACTTTCATCATCAAGTAACTTCTTCCATGATCGTTCCAGTATCGTTAAAGTTATCTCCTCCCATCCTTCGGATACCCATCTTATCACATCCAGCATATCAATTTTTTTCAGGGAAAATATGTAATCACTTTCATTATCAATGGACGGTATTAAAAAGCTAAGAAGTCGGCGCCGGTTTTCTTCAAAGCTTCAAGAACACGCTGATCCATAGGCTGATATATGAACGTTACATTTGGCGGTAAAAACAGAGTTCTGATATCTCGGGTGCGAAGGGGCATTATCGAGGAAAAGAATAGCTCTATTGGACAATTTGTTAATGGCAAGGTGCTTTTCTACAGCTGATACAAATTCGTTCTGAAACCAAGCTTTAAAAATTTTGAGTTCATCCAAGTTTTTGTCTGATGTGTATACCACAGCGGTAGAGAATCTAGATTTTTTAGTTTTTTAAACGCTCTTGGCTTCTTGGATTTTCCGATTACGGCCAATCTAAGCTTGTGATTGCCAGTAGCGTAACTGCAAGCGAGAACAGTAACACGTTCATTACTTTTCTTGTAGCCTGGAGCTGCAGTTTCTTTTTTTTTATGCAAAGGTTTTTACCGGCATTATTAGGTTTAACACAATTTAACCCTGCTTTATCGCAGTTGTGCAAATATTCACGTGAAATTTCTTCTTTGTCAAAGATGCTGAAAAGGTGGGTTTTAAAATCAGGAACATCATTCTTGTCTGCGGACAATGATTCACCACTGATTGTTATTTGGCAAATCCCAAAACTCCTTTTCCATCGGTCTAGCCAGCCGTCACTTCCTGTAAACACTGGTCTTCTCATTCAATTGTTTTACTAAAATGTAATGCTTTTTCCCGCAGTAAAAGACCAGTAACTACCAAACCTTTACCTCGCAAACGTTCATACTACAAAAAAGAGCCTCCTCAACTTCCGAATGTTTACCCTTTTGCATTGTTTTTCTCACTTTAATACCACTACCACCAGCTCGGCGTGTACACCATTTTCAATTTCTGCGCATTGCCTTTTCCAGTCACCCACAGTGTTTTTACCAACTCATAACTCGGACGCTATTTTTTTAGCCGATTCTCCAAACTCCAATCGTTTTATCGCTTCAAGCTTTTGCTCAATTGTCACAATAACTTTCTTTCGTTTATTATTCATAATGAGATAATTAAAACAATTTTCGATCAAAAATCACATACCCGCTTTGTTTAACCTGCCTATGCTCTGAACGAAATACACTATATAGATATGGTTGCTGTAAACTTTTGTGTTCTAACTTGTAAAATGTATAACCCGCACGCGACGAGCCAAGCTGAATAATACAGAGTTCGGATAGCTGCGAGTCGGATAGTTGAGAGTTTACTGTATATTGATCTTAATATTTCTTCATGTCATTTCAAAGAGCTCTTTTTACGATGGTTGTTCGAAATGTTCTATGTCTAATACAGAGATGGCGCAAGTATGACAAAATGACTATGATATTTGTCAAGTAGCAAGTCGTTAGATGGTATGCTGTGAAGTTTCAGAAGCATGCATTTAGTGGCCATTGAGTAAAGTAAACAAGTTTTGATATTTTCTGAAAAATTGATAAAACTTACGGAAGAGCTGTTATAAAGTTTTAATGACCATTACACCACAAAAAGAGTTTTAGATTCCACTTTAACTTGTCTTGTTAATAATCGACCAAATACCCCTATAACTTGTCTTGTTAATAATCGACCAAATACCCATTCGAATAAATACTTTTTAAGAGTGTTTAGACTTATTTAAACATTGAAAAAAGTTTTTTCAATGTGTTATAACAGTAAATGAAACATGGATTCACCACTACATGCCGGAGATGAAGTAACAGCCCAAACAGTGGACGAGAGCAGATGAAAGTGCGCCAAAGAAAGCGAAAACGGTTCCCTCTGCAGGAAAAATCATGTTTATGGATTTCTATAATTCTCGTTGTCTGGTGCTCACCAAAAACACACACCAAAGCAATTATATTTTTGTTTTTCTTTTTTCCTTTTCATTTTTATTTCTTTTTTCATCTCAAATGACACTGGTATTTTTAATCACTTGGCTGGTATAACCATCCATACTTTATTCTCCCGTCTATTTCAACACCTGCTTTTTATTTTTTTAGGAAGACAAAGTGGAAGCAGAACAGATTAATGAGGAAGAACAATTACTAGACATTGATCCATCACCATTTATGAATTTAGCAAAAATGTTGACGGTAGTTGATCCTTACGATAAGCTTTGGCATTCTGTTTTAGAATACCATGAAAATTACGATACTTGGTGCGTGTTAGCAACTGATTGTTACACCAAATAGAACTATTTTTGTTTTATAGGTATTATGGACCATTTGCTGATTTAGACGCGGATGAAATAACTGAATATGTAGATAATATGTGGAGGACCTTATACAAACTTGCTAAAACTCTTGGCGATAATCCAGGTGCAAAGAGAATTGCTGAAATGGTCAGAGCCAAAGTAGAGAAGTTTAGACAATTTCTGCCAGTTCTACAGACTGTTTGTAATAAAGGTCTTCAACAGAGACACTGGGATAGGGTATTACTTCAATATATCACCTGAGAAACAATTTTTACAACTTAGTTTTTTTAGATAAGTGAAATTGTTGGAGTACCTTTAGTTATTACCCCTGATTCCACTCTTAATGACATGATTGAAGCGGGGCTGCCTAAATACTCTCAACAATTAGAAGAGGTAAGCGCAGCGGCTACGAAAGAATATACCTTGGAGAAGAATCTGGCTAAGATGAAAGAAGAATGGATTGACATAATGTTCGAATGTGTGCCATATAGGTAAGTTCTTGATAATTCTCTGATTCCAGATTATCTTTTGCATCGGTTGTATGTTTTCCGATCTTTCTAACAATAGTTGTATTCCGCGGGGAAATAATGCTTCATCTTTAGACGTAATTTGTTCACTGACTCATTCTTTCCTGTAATCAGAAATACATATCTGTGTTGCACTGTATGGTAATCCAACCACATCCGGCGACAAGTCTGGAAACTAGGCTAGAGTGGCTGGTATCCCCGTTGAACTTACAACAGTACTTACTTCGCCCATTTTATTAATTGTTGCGCGATGTAATAATGATATGCATTGATTGTCTGTTTTGTTTTAGATTGTGATAAATGTTCAATTTAAAATTCAAATTGTTATTTGTAGTTATCGGCATTAAAGGTTTCATTGAGTTTCACTAGCTCATAATCAAGGACAATATTCTGATTACATCTTGTTTCATCATTGATTTAACTGGTTCTCCGAGACTATCCTATGATTTTTTTTAGCTTAAGATTGTCAAAATGCGAATGTCCTTTGAAAAGTTGTTAGTCTGACAAAGAAAATACAAGATTTTCAAGATTAATATTTATTTTTCAACAGAGTCGCTTCACAATTCAATTCATTTACACCAACGACGTTTCAACTTTTTAATAGCCATACTAACTTGCAATTTGTATAGTATATTATACAGTGCTAGCCAAAAGTCCCCTCCCGCCCTTTATATTTTGGACGGTTATATTTAAATTAATGAAATTTGGAATGTGAATATGACTGGACATAAACTCCTTTTCTAGTGACAACTGATGACGTAATCATCATAGATGGCGGCACAGCGCCATTGTGACCAATAATTTTCAATGGGATCATGGCAAGTGACACCTCGTTTCAAAGGTCTTTAAAATACCTATTCAACTATAATAATTTTGTTTGGGTTTAAGGTAATTATGATGCATAGAGTAAATACTAAAATTTCAGTTTAGCGTATAATTTATACAGATTCACCAGTCCACCCCTGGCAATTGTTAAAAAAGTTGACGTTTTTGTAATTTTCCAACTTATTTTACTTTTTCTGCTTTTACATGGTTTCAATTTTTGAATATTTACTTGAAATCTTTTTGCACGAAACGTTTGAGTTTCTAAATAAACACAATGGTACGTACTTTAGAAGACAAGGTAGCAGGAAGGTCTTTTAATGAGAGGTATCTCGATCGCCCTATATCGAGGACTTATTTGAGGGAGCTTTTTCATAGATTTGAAAAAACAGAGTCTTAAAAATGCCAAATGATTTGGCAGACTTGCAGAAATGATAGTAAACCCTACTTGTTTTATAACCCAACTTGCATCTACCTGTGAAGTCAGTCAAAGGACGGTGCACCGGGTATAAATTAAAAATGGCGCATCAACTTTCAGATGACGACCCTGACTGAAGACTACAATTCTGTGAAAATATGAGCACTACAATTGATCAAGCGCCAGATTATTTTAAAAAAAATTGTTTTGGTGACGAAAGTACTTTCTACCTCAATGGAGATGTGAACACTCAAAATATAAGGTACTGGAGTGATACAAATCCTCACGTATTTAGTGAGAAACATCCACAGTTTCCAGAAAAAGTAAATGTCTGGACAGGTATTCTGGGAAACCACATAGTTGGGCCTATATTTTTTAAGAACTTAACCGGTAAACCGTACCTGGAAATGTTAGAGACCGCGATTGAGCCGCTAATTTTCAAAATTCTGGAAGACAATAGAGATGAATTTGGTAACTTCGAAATCACGTTCCAACAAGACGGAGCTCCTCCACACTATTGTGCTGCAGTAAGACATTATTTGGATCAGGAATATCGTGGTAGATGGATTGGACGACGAGGTCTTACACCTTTGGATTTTTTTCTGTGGGGGGTAACTTAAATCTAAAGTATATGCTACAACACCTAATAGTATTGATGTTTTAAGAAAACGAATTGTTGAAGCGTGTAGAGCAATTTCCACTGAAACATTTGAACGAGTGCGACAAGCGTTTACCAATAGGATGTATTATTACCAATAGGATTATTATTAGTAAGGGCGAACTTGTGAATCTGTATTAATTATACGCCAAACTAAAATTTTAGTATTTATTTTATGAATGAAAACTACCTTGAACCAAAAAAAAATAGAATGGTTGAATAGGTCTTTAAAATACATTTCAAACGAGGTGTCACTTGCCATACGATCCCATTGAAAATTATTGGTCACAATAGCACTGTGACGCCATCTATGATGGTTACGTCATTAGTTATGACTAGAAAAGGAGTTTACGTCCAATCATTTTCACATTCCAAATTTCATTAGTTTAATTATAACCATTCAAAAGATAAAGGGTTGGGAGATTTTTGGCCAGCACTGTATATATGTATGTTCTTATACACTGTATATATGTATGTCTCTTGTATGTTCCTTGGGGTTGATTTCCCTTAAAACTCCTTGCTTCGTCGCCACAAGCAAGCAACTAAATGCACGCATCTGAAACTTCGCAGCATACGCATTGCGCCATATTTGTCAGGCGACCCCCTTATATCGACTTTTAAACCTTAGTTACAGAAAACATTGTCACAAGTGATAATATGTGTTGCTGCTAGTACGATCATTTGACGAAATAAGTTCGATGTACAAATTATCGGAATAGTTCAAACTATGAAAACATTTCCTCTAAAAGTCTCATACCAAGGCTATGCTCATCGGTTCCTATAACTCTAAAGGTTGGCATGCAAAAGAAATTCATTCCAGATGGCTAAAATCTCACCGGAGTATATTATCGGGGTATTTTCAAAACCTTGATGGGACTAAATGATAATATATTTCTCTATAAGAACACCACTATTCATTATTGTATTGACAATGTATTGTACTCTCGATTTGGTTACCCAATACTATTTACAGTTCTCGAAGCCTAAAGTGTTATCAAAATTACTGAAAAGAGTTAACAAAATAACCGTTGTAAAAAGAGTCTTTTGAAATAGTGATCATTCATTGTGAATTGGATTGTTTTGTAATTTTTGACTTTCGGTTTATTTTCAACTGAGTAAAATTATTTTTTCCTTTGGCAAAAATAGAGAAACTGGAGTAAACATTCTTTCTGCTGTGGATGATATACAAGTTATGATGGACGATCATATTCTCAAAGCACAAACCATGCGAGGGTCGCCATATGTTAAAGCATTTGAAGCAGAAATGCAGGCATGGGAGGAGAAGTTAATCTCAATGCAAGACATATTAGAACAGTGGTTAATGGTAAAGAAAAATCAACATTTAAACAAAAATATATAATCGAATTCTTATTTTAGTGTCAAGCAACATGGATGTATTTAGAACCCATATTTAGTTCTGAAGATATTATGCGTCAAATGCCCACTGAAGCAAGACATTTTAAAACAGTGGATCGAGTTTGGAGATCTATTCAAGCACATACAATTAAAGATACTCACGTTTTAATAGCTACGGAATATAAAAATATGTTGACATTATTAAGAGAGAATAACAAATTGCTGGACGAAATTCAAAAAGGTCTAAACGATTACTTGGAAAAGAAGCGATTGTTCTTCCCAAGATTCTTTTTCCTCTCCAATGACGAGCTTCTAGAAATCCTGTCTGAAACAAAAGATCCATTACGTGTACAACCTCATCTGAAGAAATGCTTTGAGGGAATATACGCTTTGGATTTCACTAAAGATGAAGAAGTTGTTGGGATGGTTAGTGCTGAAAAGGAAAAAGTTGTTCTTAGTAGCAAAATAATACCAGCGGATGCAAAGGTACCATTACATTTTTTGACAATAATGATATTCTATTTTCATGATAATGCAGGGCATGGTCGAAAAATGGTTAATTCAAGTGGAGGCCGTAATGATTCAGTCGTTGAAAGACATAACTAAGAAAGCTATAGATAACTATCCATCAGTAGAAAGGCCGACTTGGATTTTAACCTGGCCTGGACAAATAGTTCAGTGTGTAGATTGTATTGAGTGGACCAGCGAAGTAACTGGTTCCATATTTAGTGGAAACTTAACAGAACAAGAAGAACTTTGCACAGAACAAATTGAGCAGTGTGTCAAGATGGTGCAGGGAACTTTGAAACCAAACAATCAAGTCACTGTGGAAGCCTTAATTGTGATTGATGTACACTGTGAGTTTTGGTAGCTTTATTAACTTTAGTGTATGTAGCTTGAATATTATATTATCATATCTAGGTAGAGACATAGTAACGAAATTGAAAGAACTTAATGTGACATCTGTGGCAGATTTTAACTGGATATCTCAGTTACGTTACTATTGGCGCACAGATGTAGTGACGGTATCAATGATTACCACAGATGTATCTTATGGTTTTGAATATTTAGGAAATACTGGAAGATTGGTGGCCACTCCGCTTACTGATAGATGTTACAGGTATTTAATTTATATAATTAAATATTTCTCATTTATATTAGGTGTACAGTACAAATCATTTCGGTTTCTTTATTTTTCATGATTTACTACTCCTTAGAACTAAACTTGAAGAGATTTACCATTAAACACCAAATCACTTTTTTTAAACTGCCCGACGCACGTTTCGCTAACCATTTTAGCATCCTCAGGAGATGATTTAATCTCCTGATGATGCTAATATGGTTAGCCAAACGTGCGTCGAGCAGTTCAAAAAAGTGATTTGGTGTTTAGTGGTAAATTTCTTCAATTTTAGTGTTTCACACTAAAGGTTCCAATAGAAGAATTGATACTCCTTAGAAATTCTAAATACTTTGGTCCTTTTGTTACTCACTTGGGCATGCTACTATTGAGGTGATCTATAAATTCCAGAATTCACCCTGACTTAAGGCATAACAACCCTTTAATAAATTAATTGAAGGGTTTGGTAGCTATCAACTCTTTTACCTGAGATTATATCATTAGATATATTTTATGATGAATAGTTCAGGTGATCGTGCAGGATAAGGGGAAATTTGATACTGGGCTCTTGAGAGAAATGTTATTTTAACCTCCATAACCTGGAAATAGGCATTGTATATTGGAATAGGCAAATGTATATTAAAGCAGCTGATAGCAAAAGTTTATTAATTTACATCTGATCCTAAGTGAGTAATGTCTGATGTTCTACGGCAAACTCCAAAAACCGAAACGACATTCGTCAAAAAATAACCCTGTTTCACTTATAAGATAACGGTGTTGTTATCCCCTTCTTAAGATAGAATCTTCCACGACAGTTTCGCCCCATCGTTTCCTTGATCTTCCTTGCATTCTTTTACATTGATTTTTTTTCCTATTTTCTGCCATGCCCTCTCTGTGACCCAGCCACTGCAGTTTTCTATATATCACTATTCTGTTTATCTTTGAATTTTTGCAAATATTATGCATTTCCCAATTCATTCTACTCATATACAAGACATCAGCTTTCTTTCCTCTTATTATCCTTCTGATTATTCTACGTTACCATCTGAACAATTTTTCTTCTTCTTTCTTGTTTAGAAAGCACGTTTCACATCGATACAAAGTAGTTGATCTCAATACTGTCTTATATAATCTTAATTTAGTAGTTTCTACGTATAAGTTTTGACCTATTAGGTGATTCAAGGTCTCCTGTACATCTGTGAGATTTGATCAATCTTAGATCCATCTCCTCTTCATATCTGTTTGTTATCCTTATCCCTTACTCTTTCACTACACAAAATGAATATATTGTATGTATTAAAAGGACTTTAATGGGAGCACTAAAACTAAATCTTGGGGGTGCACCAGAAGGACCAGCTGGAACAGGCAAAACTGAAACCTGCAAAGATTTAGCGAAAGCGGTAGCCAAGAAGTGCGTTGTCTTCAATTGCTCTGACGGATTGGATTATAAAGCTTTAGGAAAATTCTTCAAGGTTAAAAACCCACCCAAGTTTGTTTTAGCAGGTTTTTTATTTAAATTGACTTTAGGGTTTAGCACAAGCAGGAGCTTGGGCATGTTTCGACGAATTTAACCGCATTGAATTGGAAGTACTTTCTGTAGTAGCGCAGCAGATTCTTAGTATACAAATGGCAGTAGCAGCGAAGCTGACAAAGTTTGTATTTGAAGGCACTGAAATAACTTTGGATCCTACTTGTACCGTTTTTATTACGATGAATCCTGGGTAAGTTATTATTTCATTTTGTATCAAGAAAAAAATTGAATTCAAGTTGTGTTTTGTCAGGTATGCTGGACGTCAAGAACTCCCTGATAATTTAAAGGTTTTATTTAGAACTGTGGCTATGATGGTACCTGATTATGCCATGATTGGTGCTATTTCTTTGTACTCATATGGTTTTGTGCAAGCTCAAAGGTAATTTAAAACCTTACACACACACACACACACACATGTGGAACCCAACGGTTGGGTGTGTGATGACACTCAGCTACTGCTGTCTCATTGGACGCAGTCCAAGAAAATCTAACAGTACATATATACGCCATCAGACGGGACGTCGGCGAAAACATTGGTTGTTGGCTGTGGATAGAGTCTCCCTATTCTTGATGGTATGGTATATGTCGGCGCCCTGAAGAGTCTGAACCTCGAGAGACGAAACATATGTCATCCAATTGAAGGGATAGGTGGGGCTCCTTCCCGGTCAAGTAACCAACAAAATTGTTCATTTAGGCGGAGACTCAAGTTGTTGTGTGTTCCACATGAGATTGTGGAACCCAAGAAAATCTAACAGTACATATATATATATATATATATATATATATATATATATATATATATATATATATATATATATATATATATATAGAGACATATATAGACCCACACACATACACATTTCATACATCTTTCTTTCATGACCAGTTTCGGGAACATGAAACGGGGATGTCACTCGGAGATAAATCAGGCGAATACGGAGGATATTTTAGGACAGATTTTTATTTTTCGTTATAATTCATAAACAGCGATGGTTTTGTGAGATGGTGCATTATCATGCAACAAAAACCAACTTCCCGGCGCTCGATATAAGGTCCTCACTTGAACGATTCCCTTCCACAAACGTTACATAGACCCGGATTATATTCACCAGTGACATTTTGAACCTATGGCACGAATTCCCGAAGTATAATAGCTTTAGAGTCGTAAAAACAAATCAACATTGTATTTTCTTGTGTGTTTTGGACATTGGCATTTTTTTCTATTTCAGAGAGCCAGGGTATTTTTTTTGAGGATCGTACTTGAAGTACCAAAACTCATCACCAGTTAAAATCGATTCCAGGAATGTGAATGTGAATTCCAGGAATTCCGTAGAGAGTGTTTTATTCAGGTCCTTGGGTTTGGGCTGTCTTCCAAAACACCACGACCATCCTGGAATCGCTTATACCACTCGAACACACGTGTACGGGATAAACAATCATCGCCATAAGCTTGTTTCATCAATTCAAATGTTTGTGTAAAAGTTTTACCGAGCTTGAAAGCTTCCCGTTCCATCGTGTTTTGTGACGAGGTGTCACTTTAAGCGCTATAACTTGATAATCCGTTGATCGATTGTAATGATGGCCGTCTTATTTTAAAGAGGAGACATACAGCTTTCAGATTATATATTGTATCAATAGATGGCGCTAGTAGTGTTCTTTACATAAAAAAAATCCGTTATTTTTCCGACACACAATGCATTATGGTCATTATTAAAACTTGATTTGCTTATAGTTTAGCAGAAAAAATTGTACATACGTATAAACTCTGTTCTGAACAACTATCATCGCAGAATCATTACGATTATGGAATGAGAGCGGTAAAATCAGTATTGCTCGCGGCTGGAGCGTTAAGAAGAGCATATCCGAAAACAGAGGAAGCACAATTGGTTCTTCGAGCCATCGTTGATGTCAACTTACCTAAATTTTTAGCCCAGGTAAAGTCAAATTTAATGTTTGAATATGTTAAATTGTTCTTTCTCTTAGGATGTACCTTTATTTGTCGGTATCTATCAAGATTTGTTTCCGAATGTCGAAGTACCCGCTTTTGAAAGGTCAGATTTAATAGAATGTCTGTTAGAACATATTAAATCCAAAAATCTACAACCAACACCTTGGTTTGTTGAGAAGTGTATGCAAATCTACGAAATGATTTTGGTTCGACACGGGCTGATGATTGTAGGTAGACCCATGGGAGGAAAAACCTGTGCTTATCAGGTAATGAATTAATCTTCATGGTTTTCATTTTACTTATATAAGTTTTAGTCTTTAGCTGAAGCTCTTGGTCGCCTTTCAGGAAGGGAGGATGCCAAATTGATTGAACACTCGGTGATTTACAGAATAATCAATCCGAAAGCTATTTCGATGGGTCAACTCTATGGTCAGTTTGATCCAGCCTCTCACGAGTGGTCTGATGGAGTATTGGCTACTACATTTCGGTAAATGCTATTATTTTTTCAATATTTGTTTCTTCCAAATTACTAAAAGTTAAACATTATATCATACACTTCAAATGAATTAGCTTGTGAAGTGGAAACAGGGGAGACATGTTAAAATTTGTTTCCAATTTGTCCAACTCTACAAAATAATACAGTCATCTCTTCAGGTTTGGGAAGAGGAAATAATCACTGGGAATCAAATCCGGTGCATAACGTGGCACCTCTTAGCGTAGATCAAGGAGTTTAGCAGCATTATTGTGGTAATAGCACCATGACGGTGCATTATCGTAGTAAAAGAACACTTTCTTTTTGGCTGCCAGATGTGGACATTCGACATGAATAATAACGTTCAATTTAAAAAGGAATAAAACAATTTTTTACTTTTTTATCTATCATTTTTATAAAAAATATCTATACTTTTATAAAAGTGATAGATAACAAAGTAAAAAATTGTTTTATTCCTTTTTAAAAAATGAACTATCACAAAGTAACGGACAAATCAATCAATAACGTTCAATTTGACTAGTAGTGAAGATTAATAATACATTGTGATAGTTTTGCCAGATAGTCTATGGACACTACACTACTCGAATCCCAGTCAACCGCAGTCATTGTTGTTTTCTGTAGATGGAATAGTTTGATATATTATAATAGGCCAAAATCAAGAGGAATGCTATAGATTTGTGAATTTTGCTGCTATATGAGATTTATGGACAACTATTTTTGGTTGATAAACTGCAATTGCATTTTTCCTTTTAAATGTCAACGTTATATAAAGTGATTCTTCAAACATTGGCATTTATTACCAGAGAGTAACAAAAGTGTTTGTGTTTTTCCTCTGTTTATAAATAAATTTATTACTTCACTCCTCAAAGGTTTAATCCGATTTCGAGTTTTAGTTGCGACAAATAAACATTTCTTCTCCAGAATGAACGTGATTCCACTGCGAAATATTCAGTCGACGGTTTTTAACAGAAACGCTTAAAGGAGTGATATAAGTCGCGAAATTAAGGCAATTTTAAGACATTATTAAAAAAAACCTTCAAAGTGACTGACGCAAGGCAGCGTGTGGAGGAGTATAGTTGGAGGAAACTTTGAGTGGAATTAAAAGTATCTCACACTAACGACCGGTATTTGCGATGCAGAAGAATCGATCTATCTATCGATATCCTCTGCTGGACAAAACCATTTTCAAGCTTCCTCCATCTGTCTCTATCTTGGGCAGTTCAAACCCATCTTTTTTCTGTTGATGGCTCTATGTCTTCTGTCCATTTTTTCTGCAGTTTTCCCCAGCTTGGTCTGGCTAGTCTTGGTCTCCATGTTATAATTTTCGTATCTCATGATCCGGCTGCTGACAAGCTACATGTCCAACCCATCGCCACTTCCTTCTTAACACCCTTTCGTTTATATTCGTTACTTTTGTGTTTTGTCTAATGTGTTCATGTGGGATTTTTTCAGGGATAATTTTTTTAACGCCGGTCATGGCGCTCTGCATGCTTCTGAGTCTTATTATACTCTTCGTCAATGTTATGGTATCTAAATCATATGTTGTAACCAGAAGTACGCTTGTAACCTAAATTTTTCGTTTTAGGCTTGTACAGATATAGGAGTTCTTCAGAATATGGCTCAGTTCTGCAAAAGCTGCCCAACTGAATCTTGATTTAAAAGTCCTAACTATACATATTCTTCCACCACCTCTATATTGTTCTTATCTATTGCAATATTGTCTTCAACTAGATTTTTTGAATATTATTTTTCAAACCCACACGTCCTGACGTATTGAAACTCTCGATCAGCATATCTTTGAAATATTCTAGATCGCAGAATGGTATAAATTTTTTAAACAGTGATAACTAAGTACCTCAAAAACACATATACTTTTATTACACCATGATAAATTTATTTCATACAAGGCATTCCATATTTTCAGAGAATTTGCAAACAGCTATACTTTAGACAGAAAATGGATATTATTTGATGGCCCTGTGGATGCAGTTTGGATAGAAAATATGAACACCGTCCTAGACGATAACAAGAAATTATGTCTCATGTCTGGAGAAATAATCCAAGTTAACTATCTAATCTTTCAAGTAAAGTTGCCAATATCTTTAATCAATTCATTTCAGATGTCACCACAAATGAATTTAATTTTTGAACCTGCCGATTTGGAACAGGCATCTCCTGCAACTGTGTCGCGATGCGGTATGATCTATATGGAACCAGCTTTACTGGGTTGGAAACCCTTAATGGACTCGTATATGGCGACATTGGAAAAGCTTCTCCTGGTTGAACAAATTGAAATTTTGGTAGAGTGTATTGAATGGCTGGTACCCCCCTGTCTGGAACATATCAACAGTAATTGCAAGAAATTTGTAGAAACATCTGATATACATCTTTTTTTTGTAAGTAGAATTTGTTCACTAAATCTCACTGAAATTACTCAACGCGCGTTTCGTTTAGTTAGGATCATCAGGAGATAATTAAAACTATTTTTTTTCTTTTTAATATTTTGAAGGTAATCATACGAGGGTTGTTATTTATGTATTCGGAATTGGCAACAATGGTGTTTCTAGGCGCCATCTGACATATACATCGTAAAGTTTGACATTATTGACTGTATACGACGAACGTTGTATCATACGGTCGCTATTTGTGTTGTTTAGTGACTTGAAACTTTCATCTCAGTCAAAACATGGAATTAACTCGTGAGAATTTTCGTGCGATGATTTACTACTAATTTCGACGTGGATTACTTCAGCAACAGTACATCGTTCAACTCACTTCGACTTTTGACGATAAAGTTCCAGCTAAAACCACCATATATTACTGGTTTAATGAATTCAATCGTGACCGTCGTTCGCTCACGGACGAATTTAAAGGTCGTCCAATATCGGTTGCTGTACCAGAAAACATCGATACTGTACGCGAACTGATGAAGCAAGATCGTCATGTGACATATCATGAGATTGAGGCATCCCTGGGCAAGTACGACAAACATACACACGATTTTAGTGTCGATTGGTGCAAAGAATTTCTCAAAAAATACAATCGTTGTGTGTCAAAAGCTGTGTATAACATCTACAAAGGTGGCGAATAGTGAATTCCATGTGTATGAGCCCCAAAGTAAACAGCAGTCGTCTGTATAGGTCTTTCAAAATTACTCAAACCCAACAAAAGTTGTTCGCGCAAGAAGCACTTCGAAATAAATGGTCGCCTGTTTTTTTTGAATTACAATTTTTTGGAATACAATTCTGAATGGTACACGACCATTTGTTTGTCAGAAGTATTATTCCGGATACATAAATAAATATATAGACAAATGACTCCTCCATGCTACTTAGATCAAAAAGTAAGGTGACTTGTTTTAAAAGTTCGATACAACCATTTGTTTTTGTTAAGTTGGTATAACTGTGCTTGCAGAACCGAAGTTTCGTATCATTTCGCTTTATATTTTTTCTTTATTTGGGTTTTTCGCCACGATCTAAAACTCAAAAAATATCAAAAAATCTGTTCTTATGTAAATAAAGAATCACTGGGTAAAAACAAAAAACCCAACGGAGACAAATTTCTCAGTGATTCTTTTTTGTAATAACTTTGCCTAACGAACAAAATTTTAAAAATATAAAAAATGTTCTGAAAAAATATACAAACTTTTAACGTTAACGTTTCGGGAAGTATTCTCCTCCCGTTTTCAAAAGGATTATTCAAATTTCAAAAGGAATTATTTTTTGAATTTTATTTCAAAAGGAATTATATTAATTTCTATAAATTCTGAAAAGATGACATACTACCAAAAATATATATATATATAGGGGAGGTTTATTGTGTGATTGTGATTGTGTATTGAAATACTTAAATGTTTTTAATTGTATTCTTTAGAATCGGGAACCATATTGAATTTAAATCGACCGAAGGCATTGCAATACAGTTATTTTTATTTAAATTAATTATAGCGGTTTCTTTTAAGCTTCTGTATTTTGTTACCGATTCTTTTAATACCGTTTTGGAATTATTCCAATTGATTTTATGACCTGATTCCCATGCGTGTTGACAAATTCTCGATTTATTAAAATCGCCCTTTCTAAGAAGGTTTCTCTCTTTTCTTCTAATTTATAGTTATAGAAGGTTTCTCTCTTAAAGAGAAGAATATCTTTTATTCTAACATCTAACGGTCTAGATGTCTTACCTATATAAAACTTGCCATATTCGCAGGGAATTTTATAAACTACATTTTTGGTATTTTGTTGTGTGTTGTTTGGTTTAGTTTTTGCTAATACAGATCTAAAAGTATTTCTTATTTTAAAAGTCGTTCTTATGTTCTATTTATTTCCTACTCTTTTAATTGTTTCAGAAATACCGCGGATGTAAGAAATTGTGAGGTTAATTGTTTGTGAGTTATTATTATTGTTATTAATAACTTGTCTGTTTTGTCTAGAATCAAAAGTTTTAAATGATTTATCTATAAATTTTTTTGTGTAATTGTTTTTTATTAAAATATCTGATATGATTTGTTTCTTTTTGTAGTGTATCACTGTCGGTGCAAACAAGTTTTGCTCTGTCATATAAAGTTTTAATTACTCCTATATTGACTGATTTTGAGTGATTGGAAAATAAATTGAGATAACTATTAGTGTTTGTCGATATTCTGCAAACTATAGTTTTTAATATGTTGTTTTGTTTTGATATTAAAGTGTTAAACCCAAATAAAGAAAAAAAAATATATGAATACGCCACAATCATTCAGACATTACTTATCATTTCGCTTGTTAAGTTTGAAATCATAGCGTCTTTTGTAATTATAAAAAAATCTTGTCGGCGATTTTTTTAAATAGGTAAATTTATCGAATAAATAATTTTTATTAGACTTTGTCTAAAAAGCGAAATTTTTGTGCCAGTGTAATAAAAATGTTAAGAAAACGTAACAGCGCGAAAGCTATGTAAAAAAAATTGTTTACAAGTGGTACGAGCACATTAGTAATGATAGAGGAGCAGCTGAAGGTGAACCTTGTTCAGGAGGACCTTCTACGTCGACTAATGAAGAAAACATTACCAATCTTGTAGTGAATAACGCCGATTGAGTACTAAAGATATTGTATATATTATTAAAGAGCGTGGACCTTGCAGCTCTATCCCGAAAAACAATAGCTGTTACGAAACCTGATGCGAAGTGTGTTGATTGAGTAATGAGGTTGATTTTTTATAATGTTTATACTATAATTTGTGCCACACAGCGCTCAAGATGGTTTGACCACTCGTCATAGCAGTGCTGGAACTCAGATACGGAAAGAGCCTTCAGCTCTTCGGTTACGATATATTCAATATTCTCCAATGTCCTAAAATGGTGTCCTTCGACGTGAATTTTCAATCTTGGGAAAAGAAAGAAATCTGGTGAAGAAGGGAGGCTGCGGAGCCACAGTGGTGTCCTAAAATGGTGTCCTTCGACGTGAATTTTCAATCTTGGGAAAAGAAAGAAATCTGGTGAAGAAGGGAGGCTGCGGAGCCACAGTGATGTTTTTACTTGCTAAAAACTGATTGAGGCTTTGGCTTTGATTTTTTGTTGGTGCTTTATTTCCGGGTTGTATTAAAAAATCGAAAACTCATCACCAGTAATGACACGTTCTAGATGAATGAAGGTGATTTTCAATCCTCGTCACAAAGTCACATTTCCCTCTTGTTATCCTTTTGACCTTATGAAAGATCTTTCGGAACCATTTTCACATAGATTTTCTTCATACTCAATTCATTGTTCAAAATCAGATGAACGAGTGTGTAAGTCAAATTCAACCCTTCGCCGATCATTCTGACTGTCAACCGATGATTAGAACGCACATAATTCCAGATTCGGTTAATATTTTCATCGCTTCTTCTAGTGATGAAAATCCTTTCGCGGCGAGGTTCATCTTCAATCAAGTTTCGGCATTTTGAGAATGAAAAACCATCTGAAAAGCTGGATCCTTAACAAAACACTGTTTCCAGAGGCATTTTGAATTTTTACAAAAGCTTCCGTCCCACTATGTCCAAATCTGAAAGAAAACTTGAGAGCGTACCGTGGCTCGAAATTATTCGTCACTTATTTTCAAAACGCACTAGAAAAATCCAGTTCACGAAATAAATTACTACGAACCACCAAGTGACTCTAGGGTGTTCAAACTCGTACTGTACTCCAAAGGGGAAGCCAACACTGTTGACAGATCAAATGCTACACCACCAGTGTTAACAGGTCGAATGCTACGCCACCAGTCTCATTGTTTTGTTTGTACATCTCGAACTCAGCCTCAGATTCGATTGATTCAACATATCGATTCAACATATCGATTCAACTGGAGATGAAAGTTGAAAGAAAAGGGGTCAATGCTTACTAACAGACTGTAGCACCACAAGAAGTAGAAGAAGATCTTAACATTTGGATCAATTCAATTAATTTTGAAGAACAATTTTGGTTTGTCCTTTGTGTCTACTTATCTTGTTTGGAAGGCACTTAATTTCTTTAAAAAACATCGTCGTGCTGAAGTTGCTGAAGAGGTGCTTTCTCGTTCGTTAGCAAAAATATCCAGATTTCTCGCTAAAAATCAAGTAAATATCATTTCATCAACACCATATTCATCAGCTATGGCACGGTGTGATTTTTTCCTGTTTTCTCGATTGAAGAAACAATTTCGTTCGTATAGACTAATGACGTCTATGGGGTTTTGGATGGTAAACTTATGCCATCAAAGCCAGTTCGTTATTAATTTTTCTTGTGCAAAAAAAAATATAGCTTTGAATATGATGTTTTGCGGGGTAGTTTAATTCATTTGAAGAAAACGGCTGCTGAAAGTTATCGATTGTTGATTGAAGCTTATGGTGAACATGTTCTAACTCAAAAAAATTGTGAACAATGGTTTAAACTCTTTAAAAGTGATTTAAAGGTGATTTTGATATAAACGACAAGGAACGTCCAGCACAGCCGAAAAAGTTTGAAGATGCAGATTTGCAAGGATTATTAGATCAAGACTCAACTTATACGTTGAAATGATGAATCTTGTCCCATTGAATATTGCCCAATCCATCATTTCCGTCTACACGCATTGGGAAAGATCCAGAAGGAAGGAAAATGGGTTCCATATGAATTGAAGGAAAAAGGCACTGAAAGGCGAAAAACCACTTTGCTTGCCGGACAGAAAAGAAAATGTTTTTTACATCGAGTTGTGGGAGGTGATGAAAAGTGGATCTATTTTGAACCCAAAGTGCAAAAGATCATGGGTAGACCCAAGCCAGCCTTGAACATCACAACCAGTGCAATATCCATGGAAAGAAGACTTTGCTGTGTATTTGGTAGGATAGTAGAGGAGCTGTGTATTACAAACTGCTGAAATCTTGTGAAACGATTATTGCGATCAATACTGACAACAATTAATACAACTGAACCGAGCATTGAAGAAAAAACGACTAGAATTCGCCCAAAGATACGATATGTTGTAGAATGTGTATTTGGAAAACGTTAAATAGGACGTCCTACCTCATATGCCTTATTCACCGGACTTAACCCCTTCGGACTACCATATTTCGATCGATGCAGTGCGGACTTTCAGAACAACACTTACATTCTTACGAAGAAGTGAAAATTTTACTTGATGAATGGTTAGCATCAAAAAACCAAAAGTTCTTTTGGCGCGAAATCTTTTTCTTTTTTGACAGAAAGATGGAAAAAAGTAATAGCTAACGATGGTCATTACTTTGATTATGAAGGTAATTTATTTTGTTATGGAAATAAACGCTCAAATTTTGTAAAAAAATCGACATTATTAACCGAAACACCTATTACCAAGCAATTGCTTGAATTTTATAACAACTTTGTCTGCTTAAGTATCTGTTTAAATAAAAACGGGCTTCATCGTTGAAGAGAATTTTATTTGAAAATCCAGCTGATTGAATTGTTAAAGAGTTTAACAAATTGTACACCCTGTTCCATATTTATCATTATAAATGGCTAATATTAAGTTTTGTTAAGTATTAGATTGGCTGTTAAAAAATAGTTTAATTGGAAACCTAATATTATATTAAAAGAAATGTTGTTGTTTGATTTATTTATAGTGTTGGTTAATTTAAATCATTTTAGTCATTTACCCGAATATTTAATTGCTTGCTGATCGAAGAAAACCAAGTGAGCACCGTTTGGCTCCAGTGCGTGTTCCTATTCAGCTTGGCCTGGGGTTTGGGATCCACCTTAACACAAGAGAGTAGAAAAATCTTTGACGTCTTCTTTCGAAAACTTCTGTTAGGCGAAAATAAGACCTACCCGAAACCCAAATCATTTAAACTGGCGAAAAATCAGATCTTCCCGGACAGATTTGATGTGTTTGATTATTTGTACGACAAGAAAAATAACGGAACCTGGATTTCGTGGGGAGATACAGTGGATAAAACTCAACAAATTCCACCAAATGCCAAAGTACACAAAATATTTTTTGAAGAATTTTCTTTCAGTATGATAAAAAAAATTGTTCCAGCCCTCTGAACTTATAATTCAAACGAATGCGTCGTGCTGTCAGAAGTATTTCTTAAAGCTATGCCTCGCCAATAATATTCCAATACTTTTTGTGGGACCTACAGGTACTGGTAAAACAGCCGTTACTTTAGATCAGTTGCTAGGTTTACCGAAAGAAAAGGTTCTACCGAATGTAATTAATTTCAGCGCCAGGACTACTTCAGCCATGGTAAGTATGAAAAATTTAACCAAAAACATATTAATATTACTTTTGGGCTAGCAAATTAGTTTATTTGCTTTCTTAGCGTGCAATGATACAATCAAAATATTTAGGGTATGTTTAAACACAATATACGACTATGATCAAATAGTACTTTTGTTTAAAAAAATTAACGCGCTTTACGTTTCTATGAAACCGTTTGTTTTTAAAATTGGCATGACTGGTTGGTTGTCCTTGACATATGACAGAAGTTTCATATCAATTCATCAAGCAGTCAAAGATGAACCTTATTCAGGAAGACCTTCCACATGAACCGTTGAAGAAAATATTACCAAAATCAAGGATCTTGTACTGAGTAATTGCATTGTACTGAGTAGTAGAGATATTTTAGATATTACTGAAATATAATTTACATAATTTAATCAATTTTGATGAACAAGTTGAGCTTATTTCGTATATCTTCTGGTCTCGTTCCAACAAAATTGTTATGTTGAAGTTGCTTTCTTTGAATGATGACATTCTGAAGGGCTTAATTACTGGTGATAAGATGTAGATCTATACTTATGACTTAAATACATCTCAACAATCAATCATCATTTTTTCAACCGGTCAAGAGTTAGTTATGTGAACTATTTATTTCAATTAACGTGGTATTGTCCACAACGAGCTTCTTCCAACTGGTCAAACAGTTAAAAAATAATTTTATTTAAGCATCTTACATCATTTGTATCCAGTCCATTTGCATTATAGCAGTTGCATTATAGCCATTTGCATTATAGCAGACCGCAATAATTATTTGCCAATTTTTCGCTAAAAACCAAACAAATACCGTCCCACAAACACCGTATTTACCAGATATGGTACCATATGATTTTTCCTTATTCCCTGGATTAAAAAACCACTTCGTGGACGACATTCAAGAGCCTTCACTTTCCGCTTTGAAGGAAATATCAGAAGTCGAGAATAAAAATTATTTCAAAGTAAAGAATAAGTAAATTGCAGCGAGGGGAATACTTTGAAGGATACAAAATAAGTAAGAGTAAAAAAATAGTAAAATTTTGAATTTTCCTAAAGCGTTCAAAACAACTAGTATCATTTTCCCAATTCCCATTTCTTGCACACTAATGTAATTTTAAATCTTTTAATTTTTGGATGCCTTAGACTCAAGAAATGGTAATGTCGAAATTAGACAAACGAAGAAGAGGTGTTTTCGGCCCCTCCATGGGAAAAAAGTGTATTCTCTTTGTGGACGATGTAGGCATGCCTCAGAAAGAAGTTTGGGGGGCTCAGCCGCCAGTGGAATTATTAAGACAATGGTTAGATCATGGACATTGGTTTGAGAAAGACACTTCAATGCTTCAATTAGTGGATGTGGTAAGTTCTTGTTCAAACTTCAATTTCGCAGCTAAGTTTTTGCTTTTAGTTGTTCGTAGGGGCAATGGGGGTGCCAGGAGGAGGGCGAAATGAAATAACTGATCGGTTTTTAAGACATATGCAAATTATTGGATTAGATGCCTTTGATGACGCCACACTCAATAAAATCTTTACCACTATAATCGAATGGCATTTTAGCAAAGGTTATGTGGAAATAGTGCAGAGAATGGCAAAGGTATGAAATAGAAAACGTGTATTTCTTGATCTTCAATAATTATTAAGTTTTCGGTTGGCGCAACAACTGAAGTATTTCGTGAAGCTACATTAAAGTTTTTACCAACACCTGCAAAATCCCACTATACGTTTTCCTTGCGAGATTTTTCAAGGGTTATAAACGGTTTGTTAGTTACTCCACCCGCTAAAATGGATGATCAGGATAAATTTATCAGATTATGGGTACACGAAACTTATAGAGTGTTCCATGATCGTCTCATTGATGATAGCGACAGGTACAGGAAATCTACTGAATTTTCCATGTGTACATGTTCAAATCTGGTTTTTGCAGATCAATGTTATTTGATGTAGTAAAGACAGCTTGTTATCAAAATTTTCGTCAGCATTTGAACAAAGTATGCGAACCTTTAGTACCAGAGGATGAAACTCTTGGACCCATTCATATACGCAACTTGTTTTTTGGAAACTACATTGAACCGGACGCGGAACCAAAAATTTACGATGAAGTAAGATTCTTCCTATAATATTAGTCCTAACTATTAGTCTAGTCTGTATAGCCTATATGTATAATATTAGTCTAATGTTAGTCTAGTCTACTAGTCCTAATATTGGGCCACCTAAAATATACGAGTACGGTGTTGCAAGTGGGCTTATATATATATATATATATATATATATATATATATATATATATATATATATATATATATATATATATATATATATATATATATATTTATATATATGAAGCCTTGAAACTATTTATTTTATCTGAAATAACATTCAATGGCAGGTTTGAAAATAATTTCGGACAAATGTCTGCCGCGGCTACTTCTGACAAAGCGCACTCTATCAATTCAATTTCCGGCCACTTTTTCAAGCAACTGGGGTCTTATGTCCGCAATTGTCAAAATTATATTGGCGTCCAAGGAGTCCATAGTTGCTGATTTATCGACATAGACCAAAGATTTAACATAACCTCAAAGAAAATAATCTAAAAGCGTTAAACCACATAACCTTGGTGGACAATTAACAGATCGGTTTATCGAATTGATTTTCTCAACGAATTGTTCCCTCAATAAATCGATTGTTACGTTGGCTGTATGAAATGTGGAGCCATCCTGTTGGAATCACACCTCCTCCAGATCCCCATTAACGAATTGATAAATTTGGACCTTCAACAAAACTGCCAGCAACAGCGACAATATTTTCTTCGGAACGCCCAGTTTGTTTGGCTTCTTTTTGTTTTAATATCGAGCAGCGTGCTGTTGGTTGGAATTGGAACATCGTTCAATGTTGGGAGATTCTGAAAAATTATAAAATTGATGAAGTGCTTTCTATAAGTTTGGTGCACATAACACTGATTTTGATAATAAATTTCGACAATTTGCCAGCGTTGCTCTGATGTTAAATGTTCCGTGATGATTTGCCGAATAATTTTGATACTAGAGGCGTGCATACTCACAGTTCGTTTGACAACGATCCTTATTGGAAGTTCGTACACACTGCAAAAATCACCCGTTATTAGTATTATAATGATATTTCATTATCTCTCTTATACCGCATAGTATTGCTATGGGGATTTGAGTCTTGAGTGATGTTTGTTAAAGAGCTAAATTCAAACAATGAATTTGAAGTTTTGTAGAAGTAGCAAGATCTAACAAAAGTCTAACAAAAATTCCATTTTCAATAAATCCATTAAAAATAGGATAGAGTTTAAAGTCAGATTCTTGTCGGATAAATGGCGGTGCGATCGTAAAGGCATTTTACATTTACATTTCTAAAACGTTGCTCCCTTTCTAATCACTGATCCATGAATTTCAAGCCGATATGACATTAGCTTTTGTTTAGACTATCAATGCATCCATGAAAAATAGAATAGAGTTTAACGTCACATTCTTGTCGAATAGATGGCGTGCGATTACATTTCTGGAACGTTACTTCCTTTCTAGTAAATGATCCATGAATTTCAAGCCGCTATGCCTCATGGTTTTGTTTTGCCGGTCTTCGAAAGTATATAATGGAAAAAAATCGTGTGTTGACTAAACACTATTTTTTGTATGGAAAAACCATAGTGCAAATCGAAGAAAAGTTCAAAAATATTATGGGAACCCTGATTTTTTACATTTTTCCTCTCTGATTGTTTAGTGAGTTTCAATATGATCGAACCAGCATGAGTGATGCTCCGCTCTCAGAACACCCTGTCGTGGCCACATCTCAGCAAAGTAAAAAATTAAATTCATGATATCTTGTTGACCAATAGTAGAGTGAAAATTACAAAGATTGTTGAGATAATAGACATATCGGACGAACGCATATGGAACATCCTACACGAATGTTTGTGAATGAGAAACTATCAACGCGATAGGTAGCGCCGTTGCTCACTACGGACCAAAAACGGAAATGAGTGACCACTTCACAACGGTTTTTAAAAATATACCAGGTGTGGCGGTTAATATTTATTTTTTCACCAAATACACAACAATGTCTTTTTTTCAAAGCAATTCGGTCTTGCAGTCAATGTTTCAAGCATGTTTCGGCTTTCAAGCTGAGAAAACAAAACTTCGCACACCGTTTTTCGCTTTTTTTATCTGTTTGTCGTTCAACAGATGAGGTACCCATTTTCCTGCTTTCTGGATCTTTCTCATGGCATGCAGATGATCACAAATGGCTCGGTGACCAACATTTAATCCCTCGGCCATTTGTTGCTGAGTTTGCATATCGTCCTCTTCCACCAATGCTTACAATTCGGCATCTTCAACTTTTTTCGGTTGACCTAGGCGTTCTTTATCTTCCAAGTCGAAATCACCACTTTTGAATCATCTAAACCAACACCCAAAATACTCTTACGTTAGCACATTATCATGGTAAGTTTCCACAAGTATACGACGGCTTTCACTCGCATTTTTCTTTTAACTGAACAAGAAAAGCAGTACGTGTCGCAAATACTCTTTATTTGACTCCAAACTCGACATGTTTACCACACGAAAAAATATGAAACTAACTCGAAATCGTTTAAACATCAATGGCGTTTTTAAAAGTAGTGTCGTAGCAAGAAAATAACATAAGAGAATAGACTGTGAAACGACACTTGTTTCCAGCGCCATCTCTTAAAAAAATTAATTAACTTAAAAGAATTATTAACCCCACACCTGGTATAAGCGCAATCTGAAAAAGTTTCTGCGGCGACTCGTGACTGTTGGTGAAACTTGAATTTATCACTAAACACTAGAGACCAAGGAATAGTCAAGACAGTGGGTTTTACCTGGCAAAGAAGACAACGATGTTTTCATCGGTCATACAAGTTATATATATACGTTATACGACTAACTACTATACGTATAAGTTATACGAATGCTTTCTGGGATTAGCAAAACATTATCTTCATCTACTATTTGGAAAAGGAAAAGATAATCACAGGAGACTTTTATGCTGAAATATTGGTCAAAGTTCACGAAAAAAATGTCGTGATTCATCACAATGGCCTCACTCACTCATTCGTAGCTGTAACATTGAAACTCAATTCAAAGGTCAATTTGCGCTACGAAATGATGCCGAATACCCCTTATTCTCCAGACTTGGTCCCCTTAGATTCCTTTCTCTCTCTCCAAATAGGAAGAAATATCTCCTTGGAAAGAAATTCACGTGAAATGATTCCACATTGCCGAAACAAAAGGACTATTGCAGAGTTCCTCAAGTCGTACTTTTTGGAAAGCTTAAAAACGTTGGAAAATTGTTGTTAAAAAAGTATCTGACTTTTCACTGCACACTCATATATATCAAATCTTATAGAAAAGAAAAAGTTAACCTATTTTATATCCAAATATTGCATAGTAGGTTAAATTTTTTAATAATATAATAAATATCAAATTTTAATTAAATAATTTTAGATAAGTGATATGGAACTCCTGATCGAAAAAATGGAATACTACTTGAGCGAGTACAACATGATATCGAAATCTCCAATGAATTTGGTCATGTTTAAGTTTGCTATAGAGCACGTTTCAAGAGTATCCAGGGTATTAAATCAACCTAACGGAAATGTGTTGCTTGTTGGAATTGGAGGCTCCGGACGACATAGCTCTGTAAAATTGGCCAGCGCCATGTCAGAGTATAATGTTTTTGAGGTTTGATATATTGTCTTGCAAGATAAGTCATTTGCTATAAATTTTAAAAATTTTCTAGATTGAACTGTCGAGGAATTATGGTATAACTGATTGGAGAGAGGATTTAAAAGTATTGCTTTTACGTGCTGGTTGTGAAGGTAAACCGATTGTCTTCCTTTTCGCCGATACTCAAGTAACGGACGAGATGTTCGTCGAAGATATAAGTACAGTTTTGAATACTGCTGATGTTCCTAATTTATATGCTCCAGATGAAAAGGCGGATATTTTAGAAAAAATGCAGACTGCTTCCAGAGAAACGGTAATCATATAAACAAAACATTATTATTTTATTATTTTTGTCTCGAGGTTAGCCTTCAACTTGTACATTTCAACTTGTACAAAACTAATGTCCAATATCGGTAAGTACGATTAATTTTGTTGCATCCCATCCCATCTCATCCATCAGTTTAGAACGAGAAAGAAGTCGAAGAGAGCATGTCCGGAGAATATGATGGATGCGGTATCAATTCGTTGCCCAAATTGATCGATTTCGCTGTGTCACGGTGGACTGATGGGTGCATGCATTGTGTGGTGAAACAGCATTTTTTTCGCCAAATGAGGACGTTTTTTATCAGCTCTTCGTAAAATTTTACCAATTATCCAGCATAGCTTTCTGTAAGCAGCAGCAGCTCCCCTGTGATCGTCTTTGCATTTTCCAAATAGCCTTGCAAATTCCATAAAACATTAACAATGGTCTTTTCGGCCGATGAAAGCGTCTTCACCTTCTTTGGGACACGTTCGCCAGGTAAAACCCACTTTTGTGATTGTCCTTTCATTTATGCAATGTAGTGATGGCTCCTAGTTTTATTAACAGTCACAAATCGCCGCAAAAATTCCTTTGAATGTCTAAACACCGCTGTGAAGTGGTCAGTCGATTCCGTTTTTGATCCGCAGGGTTCGTTCCAAATGTTCATCTCAACAATTTCTCTAACTTTCCTTTCTCTGTGATGAGCCAAAACAATATCATGTATTTTATTGATCATTTCCTCAGTAGTAACCTCAGTGGGGTGTGCCGATGTGTACCGTCACTCGTGCTGGTTTTACTATATTGGAACTCAGAAAACCACTTATGGATGAACCATGAAATATGAAGGGATAAAATTCCCATAATGTTTTCTCAGTTTTTCTGCAGTTTTCATGATGGTTTTTCCACGCAAAAAGTAGTATTTAATCAAGACACGAAATTCGCTTTTTGCAGAAATGTATAATTATCTTCTTTCGAATACTTTTAAAATCAAACTAAGTGTCATATAGTACCTTACTAGGAATAAAGCTACTTTTTAAATGTCTTTATAAAAATCACATTTGCTTGGGCAGTGCTATACTGCCCTATGTCTACTAACTAAGTTTTTAGTTTTCTCTTGTACATCTTTCATCTTGTTTTACTTCATCTATTAATCTGGTTTTACGTATTTCGCCTTACCGCCAATTTGTGTTGCTTAAATAATCTCATTTCCGTGTATTGTGTATATTTCTCAGGACTCTTATTTCTGAAAAAAATCACTGAGGGCTAGATGTCGTAAATGCGGTGGGTGGTCAATCAATTCGAATCCCAATTCATGAATTTTTGCCGTGGCTATTGGTAGTGGTTGCAGTTTTTGGCCGCCCCGAACGTTCATTGTCAACTAAGCTGGTCGACGACATATAAATTCACCTGCCCAAAATTTCGCGGTGGCAAATGATGGTACAGAGGCCCCGTAAACAGCATCCATCTCGGCTTTAACATGCGTAAGCGTATTGTCTTTCAAATGCAAGAATTTAATGACGGCTCGATATTCGATTTTTTCTATCTGTACAGAAACACTGACATCGATTGACATAAATGACTGTTAAACAAGGATTTTCAACGCATGCGCAATTATATTGCCAGAATATTTTTGACGAGTAACGCCATCTTCATGTTAAAACTGGAAACCGTTCAGGCTACCCTCGTATGACAATATTATATTGAGACAGAGTTTATTAAAATTAAACAGAAAGCTGCTTTGCCATGAACGGTTAATAATACCAATAATAAAAGAAACGAATAATAAAAAACCAATAATAATAAAAAAAGAAAGCGAGCAAAAATTAAAGCATATCCAGATTGTAGACAGCAACTTCTTACGCATCTCGAAAAGCTTAAACAAAAAATAAAGGCTCTGGGTAACAGGCTACACCGATATCACAAAAGAAATAAAAGATATCAAGAAAACAAAATGTTTGCACAGTCTCAAAGAATGTTTTACAAAAACTTAGGCAAGGACCGCGTATGCGAAGTGGAAAAAACCCCGGCAAAAGAAAAAATGACGGAACACTGGACTAAACTTTGGTCCAATCCTGTTCAACACACTGAAGCTGTATGGATTGATACGGAAAGAAATTAATAATGCGACCAGAAAACATAAAAACTGGACGTCACCTGGTATCGATGGCATACATAACTACTGGTGGAAAACTATAACAAACTGTCATAATCGACTTGCAATATTGCTTAAAGATTCTATACAAGATCCAACAAAGATACCTACAAATTTCACGAAAGGAATCACGTATATGCTCCCGAAGAAAGGTGACTTATCTGAAGCAAAAAATTTTGAGATCGATAACTTGCCTCCCATTTCTATATAAAATCTATTTTAAAGCATAAAAATTAATGAACATCTTATGATCAACAAAATCCTCGCATGGGAGCAAAACGGATGTAAACAACGTTCAAGAGGATGCAAGGAAACTTTAGTAATCGACAACATGGCAGGCAAAGCTTAAACAAAGAAAGAAATCTACCGCGTGGATTGACTATCAGGAGGCTTTTGACTCAGTCCCACATTCATGGCTGAGCAGCATATTTCACATATACGGAATCCACCCAACTCTGTGTCGACTGTTCGAGTATCTTATAGGCACATGGCGCACATCCATATCAGTCAAGGGAATATCTGAATCTTACTTAACGGAAGAAATTCCAATACTCAGGGGAATTTTTCAAGGGGATAGCTTTAGCCCCTTGTGGTTCTGTATGGCGTTAAATCCGTTGAGCTCAATGTTAACAAACACCAAATATGGTTACACCCTGAATAAAGATACAACCATAACACATCTATTCTATATGGACGACTTAAAAGTGTATGCCAAAGGGAAAGAACAACTTAAGGAAGCGCTTGAGTTAGTAAGGGAATTCAGCACGACAATTGCTATGAACTTCGGACTAGACAAATGTGTGACGCTACGGGTAGAAAAAGGAAAAATAATTTCCACCACAAATTTGACTTTGTCTGATGTTACAGAACTGAAAACATTAGAACCAGAAGGCCACTATAAATATCTAGGCATTTCCCAGGACCTAGACATCAAACAAAATGACAATAAAGAAAAATCTGAAATAGAATTATTAAAAAGAGTTAACGCAGTACTCAATACACACCTCTCAGGAAAAAACAAAATTATATCTATTAACACTTGGGCTATCCCATCTATCACATACACATTTGGAACATTAAAATGGTCAAAGACAGACCTGCAGAGATTAGACAGAAAAATTCGAAGCGCATTTACTAGAGCCAGAATGCATCATCCCAATGCTGCAATTGAGCGGCTTTATCTACGAAGAGAGGAAGGCGGTAGAGGGCTGGGTTGTTTGGAAGTGATACACGAAAGGGATTGTCAAAGCCTAAAGAACTACTTTTATAGACTCTCACCCATATATCGAGCAGCTGTAGTTTGAATAAAAAGTACACTCCTCTTCGGCTGGCCGAACCAGCGCAATCGGAACCAGAAAATGAATTTGAAATAATGAAAACCAAGTAGCGCAACAAAGCCTTGCATAAACAGCACTATGCTACTCTAAACAATCAAGAACAAGTTGACTCCAAGGCTACAAGTATCTATCTAACCTCAGGATATCTCTTTGGAGAAACAGAAGGATTTATAATGGCAATACAGGATCAGGTTGTACCCACGAGAAATTATGTTAGAGTCATCATGAAACAAAACATACCAACCTCCAAATGCAGATACTGTGATAAAGACGAGAAATCAATACAACATTTAATATCGGGTTGCACCTATCTGGTCCCCACCAGCTACCTATCAAGACATGATTCCGTGGGTAAAGTTATTCACCAACTTCTATGTCTAAAACATGGATTACTAACAACATTCACACCATATCATCAATACGCTCCTAAACCTGTTCTAGAAAATCAACACATTAAATTATATTGGGACTTGCAGATTCGAACTGACAGAACGGTGCAAGCAAATAGACCAGATTTAGTGTTCTAGCAGAAATAAGCTAATCAAGTCACAATAGTGGGCTTCTCAGTACCTTTAGATGAAAATATACATCGAGCATACAGGGAAAAAATTGACAAATATAGAGATCTTGCTTTTGAAATCAAGGATATATGGCACCTAGATAGAGTTAATATCCTTCCATTTGTGGTGAGCGCTAATGGTCTAGTCCACAAATCCCTAATACAGAACCTCGAACAACTAGGTATCACAAAAAGGGCAGTAGTATGGATGCAAAAAGCAGTAATATTGGGAAAAATCGGAATGGTCAGACGCGCCCTTGACCGCCAGTAGACACCCAAGTTCTTACCACAACTATGCGAAAAAAAAAAGAAAGAAATAATAGTAAACACCCAAGTATTCTTGGTTACACCCGGGTACTTGGAGTTCTTACCACAACTGTGTAAAAAAAAGAAATAATTGTTTTATTGTTTCATGTTTTTTTTCAGGGAAAGAAAGTGGAACTAACTCCCTTGGCACTCTACAACTTCTTTATTGAGCGTGTTAAACAAAACTTACACGTTGCGTTGTGTTTCAGTCCAATAGGAGACGCATTCAGAGTACGATGCAGAATGTTTCCGTCCCTAATCAATTGCTGCACGATAGACTGGTTTCAAAATTGGCCAGACGATGCATTGGAGCGTGTTGCAAACATGTTTCTATCGCAAACAAACATCGAAAGCGACATGATAACCAACTGCGTCTCCATGTGTAAAGAGTTCCACGTTACCGTTCAAACGTCTGCTGTAAAGTTTTATCGAGAACAGAAACGGAAAACTTACGTTACGCCAACCTCCTATTTGGAACTGATCCAAACGTTCATTAATCTGTATGGAAAGAAAGTGGATCAAATTAAATTGCAGATCAACAGATATGAAACAGGTTTGGAGAAATTGGGATTTGCTGCAAGTCAAGTTGGGCTGATGCAAGATGAACTACATGACCTGCAACCGAAACTCATTGTTGCGTCCGATAAAACGGAAAAGTTGATGATCAAGATTGAACAAGATACGGTGATCGTTGAGAAGCAAAAAGAGGTAAATGATCATTTACATTTCTTTTAAGGCCAGTTCAATTACTTCAGCGATAGTCCAATATCATTACATCATACAGCACAACGCATAAAAAATACTTAAAAAATCAATATACCAATATCTTGCAGATTCTTCTTCATGTGGTGTTACAGTCCATCAGTGCTCCTTGACCTCCTTCAGCCTTCGCCTCTATCCGAATCTATCTCCAGCAGCCCCTTGATGAACAGTAATTCTTCGGCATCTCTTACATTGCCCTAGCATCGTCTCTTTCTGTTACTCTTATTCGTCTATCCATGATTCTCCTTGGTATTCTCGCCAAGCGTCTCGCATATCTGAGTCGCTAAACCCTCACATAATCTACAATATATAGATGTTTGTATAATTGCTTGAGTCCGAAGTTATACCTAGTCCTCCAATTTCCATATCACAGTACCAAAAATTCTTCTGAGTACTCTTCTTTCAAATACTGCAAACGTCTCTTCTGTTTTCTTGGTAAGAAGTCACGTTTCGCAGCCATAAATGACTATTGGCCGAATGAATATTTTATAGATGTTAACTTTCATATTCCTTTGTATAAGTTTAGTTCTTAGAACAGACTTCAGAAAGTAAGTAGTTTTGTTACCAAATTATTGATTGATTTGTCCGTTACTTTGTGATAGTTCATTTTTTAAAAAGGAATAAAACAATTGTTTTATTGATTTTTAAAAAAGTTTTGTTACCCTTCATAATGCAATTTCTGGTATCTCCTGTCATATTGTTTTCGTCTAGTTTGCTTCATACATAACTAAATTCTTCAATGTTATCAATTTCAATGTTATCGCCAATTATCTAATTCTGTATTCTTTTTGAATTCGTTCTCTCGTCCATCACCTTTATTTTGTTTATATTTATTTCTCTACCGACTCTTTTGGCTTTTACATTCATTTCATCATAAGCCTCTCTGAATGACCTTTTCAATCATGTTAATAGGTTAGGTAATAATAGGGTTTTTTAAATCACTGTTCTATTTACGTCTATATATGTTTCGCTGATGAATTTGTTCAATATTATGTTAAACAAAACTAATGCCAATCCATCTTCCTGTCACAAATCTTTTCTGACCTCAAAATTTTCCATGGTGTATTAAATTTTACTACTACCTTAGAGTTAAGCATTGTCATCCGGGTTACTTCGTATAAAACTGATCTTAATCGTTTGTATGAAGTCTATCAACATTTTAAATGAAGGAGTATCAAATTTTGTTGTTTTCTCAATTATTTGATGAATTATGAACAATTGATCTATTATTGTGCATACCCTACTAAACCTTCCTCATTAAATTCATAAAATTCCTTCCTCAATATATATGATGCTCTCCTCTGTCTTACTACATTTGTTCGAATTTTATAAATTGTGCAATTTAATTTATCTCATTTCTTATGAATTGGGCATATTGCGATGTGCTGCAGGCATCTGCTCACGATTCCAGATGTGAACTATTTTGAGGAATGATTTTGTAGATGGTGTAGACATGTATTTGTTTTTTTCTTTTAATTAGGTTGTTGCTGCAGATGAAGCTTTAGCTAATGAAGCAGCTGCAGCAGCTCAAGCTATAAAAGATGATTGCGAGTCGGATTTGTCTGAAGCGATACCCGCCCTAGAAGCTGCTATCGAAGCCCTTAATACTTTAAAGCCCCAGGATATCACTCTGGTAAAATCAATGAAAAATCCCCCTTCTGGTGTTAAACTAGTCATGGAAGCGGTAATGAAGCAGGAAAGAATTCTTTGAAATCTTTTAACTAATATAATATTTTTTAAGATATGTGTTATGAGACAAATTAAACCAGAAAGAAAACCAGATTTAACAACCGGTCGTATGGTTGAGGACTATTGGGGACCGTCGGTAAAATTGCTCGGTGATATGAAGTTTTTAGAACATTTGAAAACTTATGATAAGGATAATATTCCACCGCAAGTAATGAAGAAAGTAAGAGACAGGTAAAAATAAAGGAATTATTTCACGCCCTTTTATATTACTCTTTAGATTTATAATTACGATTTAGGGCCGATTCTACAATGTAAGAATATACCAGGTATAAGCAATACTTGGAATAAAATTTGAAACGCCCGTTCTGTAGGACGGGCGTAACGGTAGTTTATTCCAAGTATGGCTTATACCTGGTATATTCTTGCCTTAAAGCACAGATTGTTTAAGAAGAAATTTGTGCAATCTACAAGAAAATACAAGACTCCTGGCATTTTCAGCTTGTATTTCAATACACTTCGACCAACAATGTGCTAAACTTTTTAATACCCTCAATATAATACGTAAAATATGCTATCTCAGCTTTGAACTCATCCATCTTCATCTAGCGATCAATTTCCTTTAACTTTTGCAAGAGGAAATAATCGCTGGGAGCTAAGTCCGGTGAACACAGCACATATGGAAGCATTTTCAAGCGAAGGTCATGAAGTTATGCAGCAACATCCCGAAACATGTCTGCAGGTGAATTATCGAGCTAAAAGAGCACTTTTTTTCTGCTAGATGTGAACGTTTAGATTAAATAGCACCCTTCAATTAGTCCAATAGTGAAGCATAAAACTTCTTATGGGAAGTGGCAAGCTTCCAGGAAATAATCATTTTATACAGATTTTTCTTATTCTTCTTCCTGTGGTGCTACAATCCATCAGTGAGTCTTGACCTCCTTCAAGCTTCAGCTTCAACCGGATTCAACTTCAGCAGCCCCATTTCATTTTAAACAGTGCCCCCATTACTGAACATAAAGTTTTTTATATGCAGTCGTTCTTCAGCATCTCTTCTTACATTGTCCTGCCACCGTGTCTTTAGTCTGCCTCTGCTTCTGTTACCACATGTTCGTCCCTCCATTATTCTCCTTGGTATTCAGCTTTCTGTCATTCTCGCTACATCTGAGTTATTGAACCGCCATATAGTCTAAAATAATTGAATCTTTGTATAATTACTTGAGTTCAAAGTTATACCTAATCCTCCATTTTCTATTATCATTCGTAGCAACTAAAAGTCTTCTGAATACTCTTCTTTCAAATACTTTAACGATCTCGTTTATTTTCTTTGACTGAGGGTCTCCCATCCTCGTCAAACGATGTCCCCACCTTGTATCCTGTGATGTTATTTTCGACTAGTTTGCTTCCCATTGATTCACAACTTCAATGTTGTCATCGACAATTATCCAGATCTGTTCTCTTCTACAATGATATCTCTTTTACACCACCTTTGTTTTGTCTATATTTCTTTTGGCTTTCATCTTTAGTTCATTGTAGGTTTCTTTTAATAATCTTTTCGATCATGTTAATATGTTTTGGTCATCTCAATATCCTACTATCTGTTTTTTTTTTGTTTATCACTGTTCCATTTACGTCTATGTCTGTTTTGTTGGAGACCTCGTTCAAAACTGGTGCCAATCCATTTCCTTGTCCTTTCCATTCAGCGATCTCAAATTTAACCTTGGAGTGTTGTTGGACTGCCTTGGAGCTAAGATTATCATTAATATATAAGAAATATTACCATATTTAACAATTTTTTGCAGATATATGCCAGATAGAGAATTTGACCCAGACCGTGTTAAATCTGTATCAACAGCTTGTGAGGGTATGTGCAAATGGGTACGCGCAATGGAAGTCTATGATAGGGTGATAAAAATAGTAGCTCCCAAAAAAGCGAGATTAGCCGAAGCCGAGGCTGAATTGGCATTACAAATGGACACGCTTAACGAGAAAAGAGCACAACTGCAGGAGGTACATTTGAATAAAGAATCAATTTCATAAGACATCTTTGGAAAGCGCGTTTCGCTATCTTAGCACCAACCACCATTGAATCTAATTTAATCTGAATTTCAATTCTAAAATCTCTTAGTGTTTCTAAACATTTTCTGAAAATGATCTAATTCAATAAAATGAAGTGAAGTAGTTATAATTTAAATATCTTGATGTAGGTTTCTGATAAATTACAAGCTTTGAATGACGAATTTGCCGCTGAAACAAAAAAGAAAAAAGAGCTCGAGGATCAAATATATATTTGTTCTCAAAAATTAGACAGAGCAGAAAAACTGATTGAGAGCCTCGGTGGTGAAAAGGCACGCTGGTCAGAAACGGCTCTTTCACTGGGTAAACTTTTGGGGAACGTTATTGGTGATGTACTTTTATCTGCTGGAAGTATAGCCTATTTAGGTCCATTCACTGTAGATTACAGGTGGGGATACTATCATTGTATATTAAATGTTTTTATGTGTGGGTGTTACATTTTAGGAGAGAATTAATTCGGGGATGGAACTCGTTATCACTAACACTAGGAATTCCATGTTCAACAAATTTTTCTCTTGTTACCACAATGGGAGAACCGGTCATTATTCGGTCCTGGAATATCGCAGGATTGCCAGTTGATAACTACAGCGTCGAAAACGGCATTATAGCTACCACTGCCAGAAGATATCCTCTAATGATAGACCCTCAAGGTATAATAAAAAAAGCATCTAGAAATATCCTCATAAAGAAAAAAAATATTATCGATAAAATATTCCCTATTGTCATACACTTCCATGACATTTTAGGAATTTACGCACTCTATGTGATAATATAAAATATTAGGTCCTCAACTTAATTCTCGGCTCCCACATTTATTTCATCGGCTGTAGATCATATTTGAATCACATTTTTTCTCGCCGTATAGTTATTTTAAAGCTCCATCTTTCAGCTTCAAAACGAGGTATAATATATGGATGTACTGTAAACATAATATGAAAAAACGGCTGTGGACGGTCCCACATGAACTCATGAACTCACAGCTTACAATAAGAGTAGACGCATTAATGCTGTTATGTTATTGTTCTCCAAATTCAAGAAAAAATTAACCCGTGTAAAGTGGATCCTATATAATAATCCAAAAAGATGAAATTCATGGGTTAATCGTGGGTTAAACCAACTCCGCAAAACCAAATATCCACATTAAAAAATGTGCTGATGTGTATATATTGGGATCAGCTGGACGTCGTGCATTATAAGTTGCTGAAATTTAATCAAACTGTCACTGCTGACTGTTATAAGCAACAAATGACTCATGTTAATGACACTCAGGGGAAAAAACCTTATAATGGCAAGGGTAAAAGGGAAATCATTTTGCTTCAGGATAACATACGATCACATACAGCAATAAGGACTCTGGAAACGGTCATCGAGTCGGACTGGGAGATTTTATTGCATCCGACGTATTTTCCAGACCTGACCCCTTCGGTCTTTCATGTTTTCTGATCCCTGCAATATTACCTGGTTGATAGCCGCTTCACATCACTCGAGGAAGTTGAAAAAATCCTTAATGAGTGTATTGCATTAAAAGTTTTTTTTCGAACTCTATTCGATAGTTGCCTGAAAGGTGATGAAAGTGTATAGAAAATGAAGCAGGTTGCTTGGAAAATCAAGTTTGTGTTTCTTTTTTCATAATTAAATGTCAAAGGTAGTTAAAAAAGGCCGAGAATGAAGTTAAGAACCTAATACATGGTTGGAATCTGGGCATGAGAGGAAATGGTTTCAATATAATTTCCTATCTATAGATTGGAGACGATTTTCAAGGATGACGTACTCCGGATCCGTACGAATATCGGATACGAACACTTCCGGCGTTAAATTGACTAACAAGCAATCTATTAAACCTTTTTCGAAAATTGTGTATACATATTGTCTTGTATTTTGTACTATTTATATTTTGTATCAGCCTGTATTATATCCTATTCTCCCTCCTCTTGCTACCATTTTCCCTAAAATCATTCAAGACCTTCGACCTTATAACGTCATTTACACTGATGGTTCCAAGTCGATAGATGGAGTGAATTCAGCCTTCGTTCACGATAATTTCACCTGTGTTTTTCGTCATCACACCTGGAATAGTATCCTTTCGTCGAACTTTTAGCCATTAGAGAGGCCATTCCTTATACACTCTCCCGTCCATCACCCAATTGGCTATCTGCTCCGATTCCTTAAGTTCTCTCCAATGTCTTGTTTCCCCCCTATCTCCACCTCTAGTTGTTAACATTCTTTCCCTCATCCAGGAATCCCAAAGCAGAGGGTCGGTAGTAAAATTCCGTTGGATCCCTGGCCATGTAGGCATATTGGGTAATGAACGAGCAGACTACTGCGCCAAAATGACTCTAAAAGAAAATCTTCCCATCTTGCCACTTTTCCATCACCGGAATGCTTTCTCCTCCATCTTACTAATTGTTCAAGATATTGTTCAATTCGACTGGGATACTTTGGGTTACTCTTCCAAGTTATATACCGTGAAACCTAAATTCTTCGAATGTAGTCCCCCTCCAACTCTCGAGCGTCATCTTTTTATAAAGTAGAATAGGTTTAGAATCGGACACTGTCGCTTCTCACGTGGTCATCTAACAAGTGGTTACCCTCCGTCAGTATGTACCTTAAGTGGTGCTCCTTTTTCTGTTCGTCACGGCTTACTAGAGTGCCCTTCGCTATCTGCTTTTGCGCAAAGATATGGTCTCGTTTTGAATTCCTCCGTTCCTCTTTCTACTTTTCTTTGATGTAGCCCATCTCTATCATTTTTAAACACCTTTTCCTTTAACATTTTTACCTATTCCTCTACTCTTAATATACATTGTGAGCTCTATTCCATGCATTATACCTGAAGATTTGTAGCAGTTCCTTTATTTACTTGTCTACTGTCTATTATCGTTTGAGTTCCATTGAAATATAACCATATACTCTTTAATCCATATTACTTTCATTATACAATTTATAATCTATACAATATTTACTATATTGAATTTTTACTAGTTCTTGTCTGGTATGCACTCTTTATGGGCAGCCAAATGGGCAAAAGTTGCTGCCGCGGCCCTAAATTGAAAAATTCAAATTCGTTCATTGTGATTATTTACTTGTTTATTTAATTTGAAGACGGTCAGGAGCCAGATGAAAAAGATCCAAAACACTATCGTCCGTAAACTATCTAAAGACAATAATGTTGAAATTACTTAAATTTTACATTTTTTTTACTTATATCATTTACCTATTCACCCTATCTGGAAAATCTCTGGGACCTTTACCAGCATTACCATTCTTCGTTTCAAGGGCAAAAACTTCATGTCTCACTTTTATACACCCAAAAGGTGGAAGAAATCTGAATCTACTTACATAGTTTAGAAAAAATAATCTCAAATTTTATTTGTATATCTAATATAATCTAATATTAACCAAACTGTTTCAGGTCAAGCGAATAAATGGGTAAAAAATATGGAGAAAAACAACAGATTACAAGTGATCAAACTAACTGATACTAATTACGTTCGTGTCTTGGAAAACGCCATTACCTTCGGTACTCCAGTTCTACTAGAGAACATCAACGAAGACCTGGATGCCATCTTGGATCCAATCTTAGCCAAGAATATTTTTAAACAACAAGGAGTGTGGTATTTGAAATTAGCTGACAATGTACTTGAATACTCCTTTGATTTTCGTTTCTTCATTACAACCCGTTTAAGAAATCCTCACTATTTACCCGAAATTGCCGTCAAAGTCAGCTTGCTGAATTTCATGATTACGCCTCAGGGTCTCCAAGATCAGCTGTTGGGTATAGTAGTGGCCAGGGAGAAACCGGATTTGGAAGAAAAGAAAAACGCAATGATTGTCGAGAGTGCGAACAATAAAAAAATGCTCAAAGAAATCGAAGATAAGATTCTGGAAGTTTTGTCCACGTCGGAAGGAAATATATTGGAAGATGAAACGGCAATTAAGATTTTATCTTCGAGTAAAATTTTGTCAGCTGATATTGAAGAAAAGCAAAAACAAGCCGCTGTAACAGAACAGGAAATTGATTATGCCAGAAATCAGTATGTTCCAGTTTCAAAACATTCGTCAGTATTGTTCTTCTGTATCTCTGATTTGGCCAATATCGATCCTATGTATCAATATTCATTAGTATGGTTTATCAACTTGTATAATCAAGCCATCACCAACAGCCCAAAATCCCCAGTTTTAGAGGAACGATTGGGTTACTTAAATAACTATTTTACTAACAGCATCTACAGAAATGTTTGCAGATCTCTATTTGAAAAAGACAAGTTGATTTTTTCTTTTGTCTTGACTGTTGGAATATTAAGATCGCACGTAAGCGAAATGTATATTTGGTTTTTAAGTTGTCCTTATATTTGTTTCCTGAATATTTTCAGAATGAAATAGATGAAGATGTATGGAACTTCTTAATTACCGGAGGTGTTGCATTGGATAATCCTTTTCCAAATCCTGCTCCAGAATGGCTTTCAGAAAAAAGTTGGTCTGAAATTGTAAGGGCCAGCCATCTTAAAGGGTAATTATCTACTAATTTGAAAACACTGTATTCATATTTTACATATAATATAATGTCCAGGGCAAAATTATAGCCGACGCTATTTTTTTTTAATTGTTTAAATGTTGGCCGTAGCTTTGGTTTTCTTTTTGGCATAAACAACTCGATTTTGTTCGTTTGAAGAAGATGAAAAAACATCTAAGAAGTAAAAAAATAGGTGGAACAAAAATATAGCACATGCAGCATTAAAAACACTACAAGTTTATTAAAAGTTCAATAACTAGAGAAATCCTCATCTTTGTATCCGTGTGTTCCCATTTTCTCTAATGCCAGATTAGACAATTCAATTGAAAGATAATCATAAAGATGACGCATTGACTTTTGAGGAAATTTGCTCCACTTTTCTCGAATTGCTTGTTTCAACTGACCAATCTTTTGAAACTGCCTCTGGTTAGATGACCTAATTAACAAACACAATTTCAGTGTTTTTATCATAGCCGATGCCTCCCCGTATCATAACAGTTCTTCAGCCGACTTGTCTCTTTGAAAACACTCAGGTCTATCTAAATTAAACTTTTTTCATCACTGAATAGCACTTTCCTTCATTCTACTTTCCACTCCATGTGATCCCAGGTAAACACAGGAGCAGCCTGAAGAACCTTCCTAATATTTTATATATTTGTTTTAACGCCAGCTCTTTGACGAGCTGTTAATGCAGAATTGGAAATTATCCTTAAAATTGACCGTTTTTGTCTTTTTTTAGGCAAGCGGCCTTCACGGAGATTTTTTCCCGTAACGCTTAGGACTGTTTAATAAATTCGAAATCACCTTTCTACTCCTGTCCGTATTCTCGGAAATTACGAAGATCATTCGTTGAATAATATTTTGCTCAACAAATGTCAACGATGTTGCATATCGCATCTTTATAAATAAATAAAGATTAATATCTAAAAATTTCCACTATATTTAAAATTGTATGTATGACAATTGTTTCGACACACAGTGCCTTTTGAAATACTAATAAAATAATACTAATAATATTTGAAAAGGGCACTGTGCGTCGAAACAATTGTCATACATACAATTTTAAATATAGTGGAAATTTTTAGATATTAATCTTTGTTTATTTATTTAAAATTGATTTCCATCAAGTATCGGCTACCTCAGTTAAATTCCCATCTTTATAACTTTATTGACTAGCAACGGAGACAGAGGTGGTATTTGCTTATATTTATAAATTAATGTTACACTATATTTTTGTTCCACGTAAAAAATCATATTTTTAATTTATTTCACATTATGTTCAAACTGGTATGCTGGGTTGTTTATGCAAAAAGAAAATCAATAAGGTGAAAATTTAAATGATTTGAAACAACTTGTGTGGGCTATCTTTTTCTTGAGTACTTTAACTTTTTGATTCGTTGTCGTTACCTTAAAGTTATAGTCGACGTTTGGTTCATCTCTATCGTTCCCGTCAATGTCCTATGAATTATTTCTTTTTCTTCAAAGATTGGAGACCTTTAAAAATTCACTAATCGATAATATTAAGAAATGGAAGCAATTTTACGACTACTCACAACCTCATGAAATATCTTGTCCGGAACCCCTCGACAATTTGAAAGGCATGCAAAGATTGGTAGCACTTAGATGTATAAGACCTGATAAGATAGTACCAGCAGTACAGGTAATGGAATGATAACAGATATATTCTTCTTCCTCTTGTTATTAACAATACCAAATATTTTTTAGCAATATATTGTGGAGGAAATGGGTCAAGCTTATTTGGAACCCCCACAATTTAACTTGCAAGAATCATATAATGACAGTAACTGCTGTTCGCCACTTGTTTTTATTTTATCTCCTGGATCAGATCCAATGGCATGTCTTATAAAGTTTGCTAGTGATATGGGAATCAATAAAACAAGCTTAATGACTATTTCATTAGGACAGGGACAGGTAAGAGAAATGTAGACCTTATAGGTAGTTTCAAGAAAAATATCAAGCTACTGATTTGTATAATCTCGAGACTTAAATCCACAACCTTGGTCATATTTAAAAAAAATCAAATATATCTTAATGCACATAACAGGTAAAGCGACTGTTTGAGTGGTTGTTGGCGACTGGTATAATAATTATTTGCTATATTATTCGAAAAGTGCAATCTGCAATTTCTTTTAATCAATTTTCATATAGGAGGACATTCTATATTAATCGAATAGAATAGAAAAAGCTTATTAAAAACCTTAGAACATTTGTTCATGTAAAAAATTGAAACTTTGAAAACTGCATTAACATATAAAATCGTTGTTTCTAAAATATTTCTACGAAATACAAATTGATTTACTTGCAGTTTCTCGATGTACATTTTGCTAAACATGTTATCACCATCAATATATGGAGAATTTCAATGCTTTTTACAAACATCAGTCAATCAAACGTTATTGATTCTAGGGTCCCATTGCTGCTCATATGATCGCAACAGGTTTGCAAACTGGACAATGGGCTGTCTTACAAAACTGCCACCTAGCAGCCAGCTGGATGCGTGAACTCGATCGCATTTGCGATGAGGTTATAGTTCCTGAAGTAACTAATCCCAATTTCAGATTGTGGTTAACAAGTTACCCCAGCAAGGATTTTCCTGTGGCTATTCTACAGAACGGTATAATAGTACTATGATCAAAAAATAAGGTGACTTAAAATAAAATACAAAGTATTTGTATATTAATCCAAATTTATGTTGTCCTCTTCAAAGTAATCGCCCCTCCCTGCCACACTTATTACAAGGTTTTTTTTTCTAGTCTTTGAAACAGGTTTTATACTCGACTTCTGGCATTTCATCCAAGCGGCCAGCGAACTTTCTTGAACTTAAAACGACGTCTACGAATTATTTTCTTTAATCGAAGAAATAGAAAAATCACACGTGCCATATTTGTTGAATATGGTGTTTGTGGAATAGTATTTGTAAGATTTTTAACGAAAAATTAATGTATAGTTATAATGGTGTATGATTGTGCGTTATCCTGATGCAAAAACTATGAATTTTTTGAAAACTTTTTTGAAACTAGGTTTTGTGTGTCTCTATACAATGTGTCAATGTCTCTAATACTTAATCAGCGATTACTCAGTACAATATCCTTAATAAACATAAAATGTATCCTAAATAAACATTGGTAACGTTTTCTTCATTGGTTGAAGGTATTTCTGAAACGTTCCTGAAGTTCATCTTCAGCTGCTTCTGTATCATCCAAAGTCCATGTACTACATGTTAATATTTTTTAACATTTTTAAGGCATTAATACAAGAAATTTAGTTCTTAGACAATATTTATTGTAAATTTTTGCTTGATAAATGTATCCATTTTTAAAAAATTGCTGACAAAAATGTTTTTAGAAATACAAAAGATCCTATAATTTATAATTTAACAAGCGAAATCATATAAACCTTCTGCCAGATGTCAAGGATAGTCGTGCCAACTTCAAAAATAAATGGTTTTATAGATAGGTAATTTTACGCAATACGTACGCAAATTTTTAAAGCCAAGGTCATCTTACGTTTTGATCATACAGACATTAAGAGCACTAAATGCTAATATTGATATTATATACTATATTTGTAGGCGTAAAAATGACAAATGAAGCTCCGAAAGGTCTAAGACAAAACTTGTTAAGGTCCTATATGTCCGATCCCATTTCAAATCAAGAATTTTATACATCTTGTTCCAACTACAAGTCATTTCAGTGCTTATTATTTGGCTTGTGCTTTTTCCATGCTCTTGTACAAGAAAGAAGAAAATTTGGACCCTTGGGATGGAATATTCCATATGAATTTAACGAATCTGATTTGAGAATAAGTGTGATCCAATTGCAGGTAGAGAAGTTTAACAGCATTGCGAATAATAGTATTTCCTAAAGGCACATTGATTTTTAGATGTTTTTAAATGACTATGTGGATGTACCGTATGATGCTTTGACATATTTGACAGGTGAATGTAATTATGGTGGTAGAGTAACCGATGACAAAGATAGGAGATTACTAAATGCAATTTTGTCGACTTTCTATACTCCACAAACTGTTAAAACCCAATTGTATGCAACTTCAAACTACAATTGTTAAATTAAAATTAGTAAACAAACTTTTCTTCAGGTATTCATTTTCTCCAAGTGGATTATATTATGTGCCAAAAGATACTACATATGATGGAATAACTTATTACATTAAATCGCTGCCAATTATACCTCAACCAGAAGTATTTGGATTACATGAAAATGCTGATATTACGAAAGACAATCAAGAGACTCAGACGGTAATTGTTTATTTCAAAAATCGTGCGCCAAAGAACACTATTAGAGTATGTGTACGAGGGTAATTCGAATAATTCTTGATCTGACAAATCGCAAGATTTTGAAATATTTCAGAATAGTTACATTAAAATGCAATACATTTAAACCAAAGAATGTTCCAACTTTTTAATATTCTCAGTATAATGCGATTTGTGAAACTCTTCACAACATCTTCATTTAGCAAGCCATTTATTCAAATTTGGGAAGAATGAACGCAGAGAGCCAGCATGAAGTTTGCAGCAACAACCTGAGATGTAGGCGGATTGTCGTAATGAAGAGCACTTAGCTTTTGACCAAGTGTGGACGTTTAGCCCGAAAGGCTAAACAAATGATCCAATAGTGAAGTGTGATAATCCTGCTGATGATCCAGTCTTTTTCCAAGTAGTCTACGAGCACATACCACGATAATCACAAGCATCTGTAATCTTAACTTTTTCTGCAGAGGGAATCGTTTTCGTTGATGCAATTTCATATGTTCCCACCCACTGATTAAATTGCTACCTTCTCTGTGGAGTATAACAGTGAATCAGTGTTTCACCTACTGCTATAAAACATTGAAGAAACTCAGCAGAATCGCGATTACATAAATCCGAACAGTTTTGAGGAGTATTCATTCGAATGCGTCTTTGGTTGAACACGGATTTCTGACCGATGGGAAAGCTTTTTCATACCCAAAACATCATGTAAAATATAGTTTTGGACACGGCCAATCTTAGTGTTTACAATGTCAATAAACTCGCGTACATTCAAAGCATTTATCAACGGTGGGCGGAACGTTTTTTGGTTTATAGCATCCTAAGCCTTCATGACCTTCAATGAAAGCATAACCACGCTTCGCAGAATTGATGGAATACGAATCATACTTGACAAATTGTATAGCCATTCGGTCATACTTGCGTAATCTCTCTGTCAAGCCAAAAACATTTCTAACGTTTCTCGCATAGGAGTGCGAGTGTGACAGCAGATTTAACGTACAGTCGAAGGAGTTGCTATAAATTAAAAAAAAGCATTTTTACTTCGGAATGTTATAGTCAGTTGATTTTTGATTGACGGTGACTAATGGCATTTTAAAACGACAAAATGCAAAGTTATTCACGACAGAGTCCATTGTATTTTTAAAGAGCTGTAAAATGTATAAACACAAAGTGTTTTAAAAACATTTACTGAATAGCTTATTTGTAAAAACTTTGAACTACAGAAGGGGGGTTGAAATTATTACCAACACAAATTGGTATTATTGTATTATTAAAATTATTAAACCTCAGTAATTATACATTACTCATCCAACAAAGATTTTTGTTTACAATCGCTAATCGGTAACTAACAGAAAATGTCTACGAACTAACTTTCCAGATAACCCGATAATGTCATTTCAAATCATGGATACTTGTGTTTATTTAGTTTGAATAATGATAAGTTGGGAGAATGATCCTGGGAAGACCACCGGGATTCCACTAGCAAAAGTGTAAAATCAGACAAATTCTATGTTATCGATAGGATTTTCGACAAACCAAAGGTTAAGCACAATAAAGGATTGATAGTCCGTGGAATGTGTTGATGGAGGTTAATCTATTAATGATGACCGTATTTTGAAGATGTAGTTCTAGTTGCCAAATAAACTCAGTTTTTACTATTTTACTATTTTGTTATGTATGTGTAAAAATAGCATTCAAATTTTAGTTGCTCTCTGGAGTACTCTTAACACAAACTCAGTTAACATCAGGAAGTGGTGCTGATGACAGCCAAGAAATGGTTATCGAGTTAGCTAATGACATACTGAAGAAAATACCTGATATGTATGATATTGAAGCTGTTAGCAAAAAATATCCTGTTATATATGAAAATTCAATGAACACTGTTTTAAGACAAGTATACTTACAAATATAATGATTAATCTCACATTATTATGTTAGTTCTCTTTTAGGAATTAATTAGATTTAACAGATTAATTGCAGTTGTAAAGCGAACCCTCAGTGAAATGATCAAAGCCGTTCAAGGTTTGGTAGTGATGTCATCAGAACTGGAAGAAACGTGTACTTCTTTGATAATAGGAAAGGTACCGTCTTCTTGGGCAGGTAGAAGTTATCCTAGTTTAAAACCTCTTGGATCATATGTTGCAGACCTCATAATGAGGTATAATTTTTTCGAAGCATTATTGACTTTGGATTAAATAAATGTTGATTGTAGATTAAAATTTTTTCAAGACTGGATTGACGTAGGGGTTCCTGTAGTTTTTTGGATATCGGGGTTTTATTTTACGCAGTCGTTTTTGACTGGCGTGCTTCAGAACTATGCCAGGCAACAGAAGTTGCCTATCGATTGGATACACTTCGAATTTTACACAACAAAATATGAACAGGAAGCTAAGGTTTCACCTGAAGTGGGTGTATATTGTAAGGTATGTATTATGATTTTTTTTAAGTGGACAAAATTGAATAAGTGCATAAGTCACTTTGATGGTTTTACACTCACTTTCGTTTATTCTCTGAACGATGTGCAGGTCTTTCTATTCCGTCAAGTAATGTCAAGCATACATCTTTCCATTCCCCTCTGTGCTACTCGAAGTTTTTGAATTGACGGTGATATGAGTGTCCAGGTCTCACTTCCGTATGTCATAACGGGCAGGATACACTGATCAAAGACTTTTCTTTTCAGCCAAAGTGGTAGTTTGTAGTTTAGTTTGCGTGGTAGCTTGCTATGTTGAGCCTGTCAGCTACATTTAACGCGTTGTTCCACCTCCCGGACGGTATCCTCTTCCATTGAAACCCTCTGCCCAAGATATATATATATATATATATATATATATATATATATATATATATATATATATATATATATATATATATATGTATATATATATATGTCTATATATATATATATATATATATATATATATATATATATATATATATATATATATATATATATATATATATATATATATATATAGTCGTCCACAACTTCCAAATCCGTTTCTAAAATAGAAATCCTTTTGTCCTCACCAAATTTATTGACCATGACCTGACTCTTCTTCTGGTTTATTTTCAAGCCAAATGGTTCCCCAGCCTTTTGCAGCTCTTGTACGTGTCTTTGCAGCTCCTCTGGGTCTTGTGAAAGAAGAACGATATCATCTGCGAATCTAAGATGATTCAAGTATGCACCATTTATACTTATTCCATCCTGTTCCCAATCCAGATTACGGAACACTTCTTCCAAGCAGGCTGAGAAAAGAAGAGGCCATATTGCGTCACCCTGCCGTACGCCCGGTTTTAGATTTATTCCAACCTCAAGATCGTCAAGGTGGACTGTCGCTGTAGCTTCATCATATATCGATCCTAGTAGATTTACATAGGCTTTCTCTACACCTTGATTAAGCAATGCATCCATTATGGCCTGCTTTGAGATTGAATGAAATGCTTTTTCATAATCGATAAAACCCAAGCACAGTGGCATATTGTATTCGTTGTGCTTTTCTATGCCCTGCTATAGGACCTGGATGTGATCCATTGTACTGAATCTATTTCTGAATCCTGTTTGCTCCTTTGGTTGTGCCTCATTAAGTTTTTTTTTAATCTTCCCATGCTCCTTTCTTATGTAAAAGAATCACTTTTGGATTTTTCCATAAGCTGGGTACTTCTTGTTGTATGAGACATTTTGAGTATAATTTTACTAGTGTTTTATGTAAAGTCCGACTACCAGCTTTTAACATCTCCTCAGTTGTACTATTCTTTCCTGGAGCCTTGCCATTTTTCATCGAGTCTATAGCCTTTGTCACTTCCTCCACCAGGATATCTGGCAATTGTTCTTCAGTGGACATTGCTGTACTTGCTTGATGCTGGTCCTTATATAACTTTGAATAAAATCTTCGAACCACCTCTAACATTTCCGTCCGTTCCCTGCATATTGTACCATCTTCACGCATTATGGAAAACATTTGTGTCCTTTTCTTTCATAGCTTCTGCTTAGCTTTGTTAATTCCCTTGTTTTCTTCCAGAGTCTTTTGCACAAACTGCATGTTGAATCGGCGCGTTTCCTCTCAAATAATTTTTTTTATAGTTTTGCAAAGCTCAACGTACTCGACCGTGCCAAAAGGACAGTTTGCATTCTTCATTGTCCGGTATTTTTTCATTAAATTAATGGTCCCATTAGAAATTTTTGCCATGCTATTGGTGCTTTCTTGTTGGTGACTTCTTCATATTGGTCTGTAATTTCCATCTCCTCCGGGTCTTGTAACACAGCAAAGCGATTCGACAAAGCAATTTCAAAGTCTCTGCTCCTCTCCAGCAGTTTCTCAGAATCTTTTTTTTAATCTTATCATTCTTTGGCGCTCTTTTCGGCAGTTTATCCTAATCTTTGCTCGTACCATTCGGTGGTCATTTCCCACATTACAATGGTTAAGGACAGTACAATTGCAAAATATTGCTTAATCGTTTGACATGATATAATCAATTTCACTTGTGGGTCCAGATGGACTTTTCTATGTCCATTTTCTGTTGATCTTTTTCTTGTAAAACGAATTCATAATATAAAGTTCTTGTCCTTCAGCAAAGTCAACCAGCCTGCCACCTCTATTGTCCCGCTCTCCATTTCCATATGGGCCAGTTGCATTTTCACCAGTTCTTGCTTCTCAGATTCTGGCATTAAAGGATTCATCATCAGGATTTTATACCTACACTTCTCTTTGTCTAAAAGTTGGGCCACATCATCATACAATTCCTCAATTTCTCATCTCTATGGCTTATATTGGTGCATAAGCTTGGACGATTTGAAGCTTAAACTTTTTATTGCTGAATGACGCATTGGGCTAATCTGTCGGATATACTTTCAAATTTGACTACACTGTCTTTCAGCTGTAGATTGATAAGGAATCCAATTCCACCACTTCGTCCATTCTCCGTACGGGTGTAGAGTACGTGACCAGTTGGTTCTAATTTGATTAACTCTTCGCCATTTCTATGTGTTTCACAGAGCCCAATAAAATCCCAATATATGTTGTCAAGTTCGATTAACAGTTCTTGCAGTCGGGTCTCCGTTTTCATTGTCCGTATATCAAGCGTAGTAATGTCAAAATTCCAATCTCGATATATATATCTATATATCTATATATATATATATATATATATATATATATATATATATATATATATATATATATATATATATATATATATATATATATATATATATATATATATATATATATATATATACCAAGTGGGAATCAATGCCATTCATTTCGTTCTTCAGCGAAAATGATTTAGTGGTTCAAATGTATCATTAAATTTCTTTCGCGAGGACATTTATAAGCTGATGAAGAATGAAATCACATCTATTTTTTTAATAAATTTTTTCCATAAGGAGTTTCTGATTAACTTCTGAGTTCCTAATTAACTGAAAAATAAGTATTTTGAAAAATTACAAATTAATAAAAAACGAATATAGTATATGATACATTTTATACAAGCAGCAACTAAAGGAAATTCAAGAATTTAGCATTCTTATAGATGTAAGTACTTTTCAGAAATTACATTTCTATGAGTGTTCACGTTAATAAAATGGTTTTTGTAACCACTGTATGTTGAAAGCATTATTGTTTGAATCACATTGATTGCACAAGTACTATCATATAGCTCACCTTTCCATTAAATATTTACCCTTTTCAAAATGTCAACTGAAATAGTAAAATGTGTACAAATAAGTTTTGAGGGTTTTTTTATAACTTTGAAATATTTTCAGATAAATTAGTACAATGAATTTTATTCAAACTATTGTCCATCGTTAGCTACGACTTTTCTCCATCTTTCAGGCAGCATACGGATTCCGCGTTGAAAAAAATTCCTCGTATTTTGAGGCGATCCAAGAATCGACCCAATTTTTGACTTCTTTGTAAGAAGTGAAGTGCTGCTTGGCCAGGCCATGAGTCATCGACTGGAACAAGTGGTAGTCGGAAGGAACAAAGTCTGATGAATACGGTGGGTGGGGTAGGACATCCCATTGAAGCACCACCAAAGTTTCCTTGACGACTTTTGCAACATGTGGTCGGACGTTGTACTGTAAGATCACTTTGTCATGTCTTTTGGCATATTGGGGGCGTTTGAGTTTCAATGCTGGGCTCAATTGCATCAATTGTTATTGGTAATCCAGTGATGGTTTCGTTAGGCTAGAGTAGCTAGCACAGTAGATTACTGCGAGCTGATCCCACCAGATGCTTCTTGCCATGAATATTTCGTATGGCCGGACTTACCCCACGATTTTCTGCGCTTTGGATTGTCGTAGTGAACCCACTTTTCGTCCCCTGTCACGATTCAATGCAGAAAACAACTGCTCCATAGGCAAAATCCTTCCGATTTTGCCTTTGGAGCAGTTGTTCACACGTGAAAAAACGATGTTCGATGTCTCTTGGCTTGAGTTCATACTGAACCCAATTTCCTTGTTTTTAAGTCTTCAAACTTTACTGGCCTCCCTTCGCGTTCTTTGTCACTGGTGTCAAAATCGCCACTTTTAAAACGCCGGAACCAGTACTCACATGTTTTTTATTGATTGGGCATATTCCCCATATGCTTTACACAGCAATCGATGTCCATCAGCTGTACTTTTCTTTAAATTAAAACAAAAAAACAGTTTCCCGTAAATAGTGTTTTGTTGGCACAAAGGTTGACATGATTAGAGCACAAAGAAAGTATGTTGTTTACACTTCAGTGAAATGACACATACTGATTTTTAGAGGGAAATGATGAATGCTTTAACATGAATATAGTTACAAGATGGTCCGATGCGATTTAATACTAGGTATGCCATGTTTTGTAAATCCTTCAAAACTTATTTGTACACCCCATAACAAAAATTTGTTTTATAAATTTAAAATCAAATTAAAGATTGCCACAACTGATCCAGTTCATTATGGAAGTTAATCATGTAAATGAACGATGAACTAAAAAGTGAACGATGAAGCAATTCGTTTTCATTTATGTGAATTAGAAAAATTAATCAGAATACATAAAACTCAAAAATACATACATATATTTAATTATGTATGTATGCTTTTTTTCATCATTCTATTTATTTCATTTTTATTATATTATTTTTTGACTTAATATATTTATAATATGTTTAAATATATAATAAATATATAATTAATATGTTTAAATATATAATAAATCGGCGAACGTGTCCCAAAAAAGGCGAAGATGCTTCCATCGACTGGAAATATCATGGCCACTGTTTTCTGTGATTTGCAAAGCATTATATATATAATATTCATAGACTATTTAGATACGGGAAATTCGATCACTGGAAAGCATTATGCTGCATTGTTAATCAAATTTCATCAAGATTTGTTTAAAAAAAACTACCCTCATTTGGCAAAGAAAAGTGTGCTTTTTTTCAACATGACCATGCACCTGCCCATTTGTTTGACTCCGCAACAACGAAATTGGCCAATTTTAGCTACGAATAGGAAATATAAGCCAAAGGTGTCGATCTGAAAGGGCACTACGTTGAAAAATAAATCGATTTCCGATCAATTTAATATAATTTAGAGGTGAATACCAAAATGTTTTAAAACTTTCTTCTAATAATGCATGTGTTACAAAATATTACATAAAATCAGTTTATATTAATTTTAATATCGAATTCGAATTGAATTCATTAGGGATTGTTTTTGGAAGGAGCAAGATGGGATCGAAAATCGCAAATGCTCGCAGAATCTTTTCCAAAGATACTTTTTGATGTTGTACCGATTATGTGGATGAAACCAGCCAAAACAGCCCAATATAATCCCCCGCCATCCTATAACTGTCCAGTATATAAGACCAGTGCCAGAAGAGGCATTTTATCTACAACAGGACACTCCACAAATTTCGTAATGTATACTACTTTCAATACCAACTTAACTGAGAAACACTGGATCATAAGAGGAGTAGCATCTTTGTGCCAGTTAGATGATTAAGTTATTTTACTGTTTTTTTTTTGTTTATTAATATTAATTTAATTTATTTAAATGATCTTTTAATACTGCTTTATAAGGATTTTATATAATAATTTGAAATAAAGTATTATTTTCAATGTATGTAAATTCAATTTAAATATGCAAATATTTCTCATAAGCACCGCAGCAATATCAGAAACTTGATAGAGCCATTACTACCATCCAAGGGATTTTATTACTAGAATTATTCATAACTGTATTTTAACAGGATGTTATACTGTCAAAAATATTGTATCATTGTTATTATGGATGTTATAATTAATATCAAAGAGACTTGATAACTATGAGTGACAATCACTGCAAAAGATTCAAAGTTAGTCACTACACTTAATGCCAATTCTAAAGGAAATAGACAGAAATCATGTTTAAAAAAATCGTATTAAAGTTTAGCTTCAAGTTAGTATGCAGGGAAAAAAATTATGAGTAAATTGTGTGTTTTTTTAACTACAATGTCTGAGTTTGTTTATACTTATAGGTTTTCATGAAATACAAATTGATACAAAGAGAACCTTAAATTTTGATAAAAACATTTATTATTGACATAGCGTTAAAAACTAAAAGTAGAAACAAAAATATACAAAAAAATACACGATAAGTACTAATTCTGAATTTAAAAATAAACAAAAAAATCACAATCTACACTTTAAAACGCTCATAAATTTTACTACAAAAGGATTTATAAGAAGTAAAGAATTATTTAGAAGTATATAAATAAAAGCGGCACAATATTGGAACAAAATATAAAGAACACCTTTTCAAAAATCTTATTTTACCTAAGCGAAATATTCACAAGAAATATATGATGTTAAAAGGATATAATTCTAAACAATCCAAGTTTTCTTATAAAACTCAAGTTATTTAAGATTATACAGATCTGTACAAGTGACAAAAGTTTACAAAAAAGTAATATGTGATTAATGTTACAGTAATAGATATACATAATATAATTGAAATTGGATAAAATAAATTAACTAAAAAGGTTATTATGATGAAATAGTATTTCTATTACTAAAACACCTCAAAAATTCAAGGAAGACTGTACAATTGAATAATTCTCAGATTTTTTTTTGTAAATATTGATCACATTTATGGCTGAACAACATTAAAAGAATATTGATTGTAAATAACTAGAAAAAATTACGTAAAATTGCCAATAATTATTTTATAGCTGTCAAACAATAAAGTGTGCACAAAATAAAGGCTCATTTTATGATAATTCTGATTTGTATAATTACATTTTTGTTTGACAGATTTTTTATTTAAAAAAATCGTAACAATACATTTTTCAGCAGTATTGCCATATAAACAATATCAAAAGAAAAGGTTCAAATTGTATTTGGTATAAACCATTCATATATATCTTTTATCAAACTTATAGATATATACACATGATGTTATGCAGAAAAATAAAGTGTATACATTTTCTTGATTATGTCTTGTTTACAAAATATGTTTAAAAACCATTCCTTTGATAATACAATTTTTACAAGTGATACTTTTAAGTCTATGTGTTCTAAAAAATATATTTCTATGATTTACTTGTCAAAATATAGCTCTAAAGTGATAAATAAATCTATTTCGTGCTAAAATAGAGATTTTTAAATTGTTTTTATTACATAAGATAAGATCCTTAACGTCAATTTTGATAAATTTCCATGTTTTAAAATGAAAAATTAAGCGCTAATAGAAATATGTTTTTTTAGTAACTTTAATGCAGACATTGTTTATATTAATAAATTTTTACTGGTTCAAGTCATTAGTTATGACATGTCAAAAGTGAGCTAATATTTTGACACTACTTACTTATCAAGACAAAATATTAAAGCTTCTCTGAATACACTTTTTTTATTATTTCTGCATCTTAATAAATACTACCTTTATAATAAATTACGTTAAATCTAACAACCACAGCAGTATACAAAACTTTTTACTCTAATCAATTGCAAAATATACTTTAAAAAATTAAAGTTCTATATAGTTCTGAAATATATTTTATATTTTATTTTAAAATTACTACAAATTATTTAAGTTGAACGTGATATATGTTTCTTCTTTGTGACACTTTATGGGAATTATGCTATAAGTGCATACATTCCACTGATCAATCCTTGTTATATCAAAACTTTGGCCTAAACAATATCTGGAACAAGATTAATGATTAATATAAAAAAATCTGTACATAGTATCTGTTACCACCTGCATATATAGTAAAACATTCTATTTAATATATCGGGTTGTCCGGAAAGATCGTAGGGATTTTCTATTAGTTGCTCTTTGAACGCTTGTAAACATAAATCGGTATTGGATTAGCAATGTTTATTTACATATTATTAACAAAACCACGCTTCAAGGCCACGCTTCACTGTGGCTCAATCTGATATGAAATGAATAGGGAAGTAAATAAAAATATTTTAGCGAAACATAGATTCACCAAGGAAACACATCATTTAATTTAATACCCTGCTTTGCATTGCTGTGTCTATACTGCAAAATGAAAGGAAATGAAGGAAAAAGATGTTTTTCGCAGAATTTTTTTTTTTATTATAAAGCTAGTGGATTGACTACATTTTTTGTTTGTTCGTTTTCTGCATAAACATAAAGATCAGATAGTTTACCGACTCTGGAGCATGCGGCGTATAATTGCCCATGAGAGAAGCATTCGTTTTCTAACTGCAAACCGCACACTTGCAAATATTGCCCTTGTGCTTTATTGATAGTCATAACGAACGCAAGGCGTATTGGAAAATGAAATCGTCTGAACTCGAACGCCAATGTCGGTCGGGATGAGTGGTATTCGTGGAAGTAGTACGTACGTTTCATCTTTATGAGGTCCAATCAGAATTGTTGCTTCAATTAGATTGATACATACATACTATATATATATATAGTATGTATGTATCAATCAAGTATGTATATATATATATATATATATATATATATATATATATATATATATATATATATATATGACACTACTTACTTATCAGGACACAACATGCAATCAAAAAATCATGCGTGTTACCAGGGTCAGTATTTTTAATTACGGGGAAGAAAGTCTTCATCCGAAGAAAATTATGCGTTGGATTGGAAAGGATCCATACACTTTGATTATTTTCGGGGAAATAAACTATCAACACTGAGCTCTACCGTTTGCAATTAGATCGGCTGAAGGCAGCAATTGAAGAAAATCGGCCAGAATTAGCAAACAGAAAAGGCGTCGTCTTTCAACATGACAATGCATACGTACACATTTCAATCAGGACCCGGCAAACATTTTTGGGATGTTCTACCCACCTTATTCATAGAACATCACACTCTCGAACTTCCACCTGTTCCGCACTTTTTAGAATTGATTAAATGGAACATTGTTTAAAAGGGGCTAAGAGGTGTAAAACAACCTGTTGATATGTTTTGATAATAAAGATGTTACTTTTGGGCAAAAAGGTATCATGGTCCTACTACTACGTTGGCAAAAAGTTGTAAATATTTGTTCTCTTTCTCTAAAAAAAACCCTGGAACTTTCTGAACAACCTGATAATATATAAATCCAAGTCTTGCACAGATTTTCACCTTATTAATTATTTTAAATTATTGGAATAATATGATTTTGAAACAATCCTTTTTTTATAGGGTTTCCTATGGTCCATTTTTCTATGAAATTTTTCGGAAATATATAACCACTTCGTTGAATAATCTTTATATAAAACCATACTTATTATTTTTTCTTTTTGATTTAGAATCAATAAGTTTTTTTCGAGAATGAATTAAATGAAAACTCAGTTCATATAAAAAATATTAAGGTCCAACATGCGATTGAAATGAATGCTGAAGCATATAACATGTGATATGATTGAAGCATTTAAGCAACGCCACAATAACATTTAAAATATTTTTGAAGCAAACACAGGACTGATACATTAATAATATATGTTTATTACATTTAATATTTTTACGGTTACTATACTGATCAAAACAGAGCAGTACCTCCCTCCTTGCTTTAATAGTTTGGTAAATATTGGTATCACGAATTCCTTACGTTCATTATTATCAAGGTTTTATCTAGGAAATTAAAAAACTTACCAAGTTACTTTATGGTCTTGACCCTCGGGCAGCTTCTTCCAATGCCCGCACCTTAAGTTCGCGTTCTCGTTGTTGCCTAAAATGTGAAAACTGCTATTATTAACACCAGCTGTTCTCCAACAGCAGTATAATTTTAAAAAAATTACTACAAAATATATAAACAGGATGGAAGGTAAGCCAAATATTACTTTATTTTTATATTATCATTCAGAAATTATATATCATATCGGATGTAATATGGGAAATTTTTTCGTGGATCATATATATTAACACATTGCAATCTTGAACGCTTTGTAGTGCGTAGTCGAGTGTTGTCATGCTGCAAAAATTCTCCTTTGCTCCAATGTACCGCTCAAGTGGATATGTTATTGTTAATAGAGATGCGACATAATAGTATGACCCGAATTCAGTTCCTGCACCATACCTTTCATAATTAATTAGAAAGTTTGTCATAATGACAACTCGAAACGCAGAAAATCATAGGTGAACCCCAACCAACAACTGAAATGTCGGGTTGGATATGAAATGTATGAATTGTTGTGGATTTTATCACTAAGAGTATATTCGTTAGAGCAAAAAACGCTTTATTTGAGCGAGGGACATATCTGATGGGATTGAAACCAAATGATATTAATACCAAACAGGAATTCATCAAAATCCCAGACACCTCATAAAGAACGAATCTAGTCGGAATATCGCAGGTATTCTAGCAAAGCAGATCATAAGTGAGGTCGAATAAGCATCGTAGAAAATGTCCCAACAACCGGAAGAAGCAGATAGAATATAGATAAATATGTAAACCCACCTACCGAATTTTTAGATAGATTAATTATAGATACCATTCGATAATTAGAATATTGCAATGAGGTATTACAGCTCTTTAATAAATGCCATCGAAGAAGAGTGGTGAAATGCTGCTGCTTGTAATATTATAACACCAAACATAGAAGACGAAAGAAGTACTGGAATGGTGAAAGTTACTAAGTTAAATGGGCAAAAGAGTATCAATAATATTATGTTATATAACACTCACTGACTGGATTTTGTCAAGGCCCGGAAGTAAGAGGATTAAAGCTCTATCATGACAACGCCTCTTTGCATACTGAAGCAGTATTTTTGAAGAAAAAATATCGAATTACTAAAAGCTATAAAACTTTGCTCCCGCCGTTTTTTTTTAATTCAAGGCTTTTTTATAAAAAAACTGGTTATACATTTATGATTCAAAGTACTGTCCATCGTTGGCCACTACTATCTCCAATCAGAATACAATCGCACACATTTTGGTATACATTATTACTCAGGTATTTAGAATGTTTTTGATAGGAAAAAAACTGGTTATATATTTATGATTTAAAGTATTGCCTATTGTTGGCGACTACTTTCTTCCATCTTTCAGGCAGATCCAGCGATGAAGCGATTTTGACTTCTTCATAAAACCAGAAGTGCTGGTCAGCCAAGCCGCGTGCCATCGATCGAAACAGGTGATTGTCAGAGAGAGAAACGTCCGGAGAATACGGCAGATGGGGTAGGAATTCCCATTTCAACGTTTCCAAGTATGTTTTGACCACTTTCGCAACATGGGGCCGAGCATCGTCATGCTGCAAAATCACTAATGTATTTATCGTGTCTTTCGCTCTATTGCGATCGTTTATCTTTCGATATCGATCCCCTGTGATTGTTTCAGACGGTTTTAACAGCTCATAATACACTATACTGAGCTGGTCCCACCAATTACTAAGTATGACCCTGAAGCCGTGAATATTGGGTTTGGCAGTCGGCGTCGAAGCGTGGCCGGGATATTTCCATCATTTTCGATGCTTGGGGTTATCGTAATAAATCCATTTTTCGTCCCCAGTGACAATGCGATGCAAAAATCCCCTCCGATGTTTACCTTTCAAGCAAATGTTAACAAGCAAACAAACGGCGTTCAACATCTTTCAGTTTCAACTCGTATGGCACCCAATATCCTTTCTATTGGGTCATCCCCAAGTTTTTTTGAAGCGTTTTGGAATTGCTGGAGTCACTCCCAATGTCAACTCTGCTTGTCTTTGACACGAGTATTCATTAAGCAATGTCTCTAACTCTTCATCTTCAAAAAATTTCGCTCTCCCATCGCTATACCGGTCTTCGACGTGAAAATCACCGCTCTTGAAGCGTTGAAACAACTCACGAGACGTTCTTTCTTATAGCGGCCTTACCAAAGTGTCATGAAAGCATTCGATCGCAGATTTCATCATATTAAAAAAATAAATTAACTCATTTTTAATCGCGAATAACTTTATGATGTAAACATAAATTGACTACTGGTACTATGGGGTTGTGTTTACAAGATGCCCAAAGGTATTGCATGCCGTCTATAAGGTATTTATTTCGACGACTACTTACCGCTAACGCCATCTATAGAAAAACGGTGGAAGCAAAGTTGTATACCTTATAAATGGCCACCATATATAAAAATAGTTTTTAAAAATTTAGAAAAACAAATGTATATATTCTCTATATAAAACTAAAAGGGGGGCAGATATAAGATTTTTCAATTGAAAAATATACGACCTTAAAATGCCATGTACGGCTCAATTTAATAAAAGGTTTTGGTTCTCATGAGAGTATTCATCCATGTCAATTTATATGATTTGAAGAAATGTATACATCCCATATCAAAAATCATTATAAGGACAAATGTTGCAAAATTTAAAATCGTTGAGTAAATTACGACTGGAAACACAAAATCTTCAAAGTATATTGTGACTTTTGATATAGAATGTAAACAAAATTAAAACACTTCACCTTTCAAAAGTTAAACACTTTCACTGTTTGATATAAAATGTATTGGATAAAAGTTTTATTTTATTTCAACTCTGTAAATTGGTACCTAGAAAATCATAATAAACTACATATTACACAAAGAAGCGGAATGAAGAAGGCCAAAAACAAAATTAAATAAACATAAAAGCAGAAGCTGGTATATTTTTAGCGGCAGGTAACTATTATTCATTATAAAAGATGATTTTGTAACTTGTCTTCAGCATAATGAAGCCTAAAAGGCCACAATTAATTATTGGATTTGAGAAAAAAATCATCTTTTATAAAGGTCAATGCGTAAACCCCACAAACCAACATTGTTAAAAAAAAAATCAAATCAAGTGATAGTGATTAAAATGGTTTATGAGTTAGATGTGACTGAAACGGACCTTAAGTATTCCTCGTGTTGGGCAACAATCGAGGGGTGAGGAGGAAATCTGTCTCTTTCTAACAGCATCTGTCTTTGTAGCTGTTCGTGGGCAGCCGCCTTTCGAACAAAAATATTTATTAAGAAAGCTGGTCGATTTTCGTAATTGATTTACTCATAGACAATGCTATGGTTACATTCAAATTTATCAGCCAAATTTTATAAAAGCGCGACCAATAATATTACGGGTTTGTTCAAAAATCTATCTAGAACCATAACATTTTATAATAAAGTGTAATTAAAACACATTATACCCACATATGCAACTGAAAATAAATTGATCTTTCGTGCACCTTAGCTTAGATAGTTACCTGATGAACAAGCTGATCAGCGTATGGTCGTCCAAGAAGATCAGGATGATGTAAACCCAAAGGTGCATCTCTTCCAGGTATTAAACCTGGCCTAGGATAACCTGGTGTACCTGAGGCTAAAATTAAAATATATTAAGAATTTCAACATCTGCTTCAAAGGTATTGTAAACATCTTGGCCTAACTAAAAATTATCGAAAGTGATTCAATAAAATTGAAATTATGAATTTAGACTTCTTCTTATGGTGCTATAGCCAGTCAGTGAGCCTTGACCTCCTTCAAACCTTCGCCGTCAACCGGATCGATCTCCAGCGGCCCGTTGCAAATTTTTGATGTGCACTAGTTCTTCAGCAGCTATTTTTACATTGTCCTGCCATCGTGTCTCTGGTCTACATCTTTTTCTGTTACGCCCTACCCTTATTCCATACCCGCACATAGTCTACCATATATCCAGATCTTTGTACAATTGCTTTAATTCAAAGTTATACCTGATCCTCTAAATTCCAATGTCATTTTTACACCATCAAAAATTCTTCAGAGTACTTTTCTTTCAATTACTGCAAGCATCTTTCCTGTTTTCTTTGTGAGGATTCACTTGTCAGAGCCATAAGTGACTACTGGTAGAATAAGTGTTTTATAGATTCTAACTTTCGCTTTCCTTTGAATAAGTTTAGAACTTAGGACAGCATTCGGGGAATAAGTAACTTTGTTACTTTGTAACTTTGTTACTTATTTCCTATAATATGATTTCTGATATCTCCTGTGGTGTTGTTTTTATCAAATTTGCTTCCCAAATAGGTAAATTCCTTTACAGCTTCAATATTGTCATCGCTGATTACCCCTTCGTGTTCTCTTCTTGGCTTGGTTCTTTTTTTCATCACCTTGGTTCTGTCTATATTTATTTCCAGACCGACCCACCCAATCTTTAGTAGCTCCCTTTGACATTCACCTTTATTTCATCATGTTTAGCATATTTCATCATATGCTCTTAATACATTTTTTAATCACGTCAATATGTCTAGTTCATCTGTATATACTACAATCTGATTTAATATATTTATCATTGTTCCTTTTATATCTGTTTCGCTGAGGACTTTCTTCAATACTATGTTAAAACCAAAACTTTTTCCGATCCGTAGTAAAATTTGATTTTACTACGGCGTGTTGTCGGATTTTACTACTACTTTGGAATTAAGTATCGCCATCCGGGTTAATCCAATAGGCCAAGCTGGTCTATGAATTTATATATCGAAATTAAAAAAAAATCGTTCCACAAAAATCAGCTTGTTAAAGCACTTGCTGTCAATCAACAATAATAACGAAGAATATCTTTTGATAGATGCCAGTAGAATTGCAGCTATTGACATGAATCAATATCAATAATTTTTCTAAAGGGTTTTTTAATTTTTATGTTTTAAGAGTTCATTTGGAGTAATAACACTCACCTGGTAAAGGAAATCCAGCAGCAGCTGCTGCGGCTTCCTGTTGAGCTTGCTGCTGTTGTGGATGTAAATGTAGGTGTGTATGCGCATGCGTATGGGCATGGGTGTGCGCGTGGTACTCCGGTGAAATCCCGGCCATCTGCAGGCGTACCTTCAACAACACGTAAAAGACCACTTGATAATATACTCTGATAAGAGACAAATGATACTAGTGAGAGCTGAGCATGGACATTTAGTGATTTATATTTATATTTAAGCACTAGAGGTTAAAGGATGGATAGGGAAAGGTGGCTCTCAACAGTATTTCACTGGAGTCCGACACACTGAAGGAAAAGAGAAAGGCCAAGATTATCATAGAAAGTGGGAATGAAAAGAGTGATTAAAAATAGAGTGGACTCCATGAAAATGATTGGCAAGACTGCTGAAGGTGGAAACTGGGTTGCAAGAAACGCCCAGTCGCGAAAAAAATATTACAAAAAAAGTTGAAAAGTATTGGGTTGATGCAAAAGTTCGTCCCGTTTCTTTAATACAACTTTGGAACTGGTCACACATCTTTTTGAAGCACACACAAATTTTTGGGAACATCCAGATGTCGCACAAAATTCAACTTTGGAAATGTGTGGGATGATTTTTTCAGTGAAAAAAAGAGCCTCTAAAATGAGACAAGAGTGGATTCAACGAGTGAGTAAGATTCACTGTTTTTTTTTCATCATTGGCATCAATACCATATGTTCATTAACACCAACGTACTTTAAAAAGACTTAGAAAACTGATGAAAAGATGAAGTTATCTGCGATTCTTTATTGTGATAGTTACCATGGGGTCAGTCGCTAACGCCAGTCTTTCGGCGGCTTCAAGTTGAGCAGCTGCGGCATGGGCTGGATGGTGAGGGTGACCCGGTGGTCCTCCAGGTCCAGGCGCACCAGGTGGTGGTATGCCCAGTCGCTCCAACCTAGAAATTGAACTTTATAAGGTTTCATAGATATCTAAAACAGTACTTGCAAAATTAACCTCTCCCTTTCCATTTGGGATAGTTGTGCGGCACTACTACTGCCAGGGTACAATGCAAAGTGATGAGGTAATAAAGTGGGAGGTCCACCTGGTGGACCTGCTAGTCCGGCCGCAGCGTAACGTCGTTGAATTTCAAGCCAGTGAGGATCGACCGCGTTGGGCGGTCCTCGCATTCCTGATTTCATTATCTCTTCCTTTAATCTGTAATAAAAGAAATGTAAAAACTAGTTCTTTTTTAACAGCTAATCTAATACATATAAGTAACAACAGACTATAAAAAAAGCATTCAAACTTACCGGTCATTAAGTTCTCTTTCTCTTAATTCTCTGATTTCTCTCTCCCTCTTTTCTCTTTCCAAATGTTCCAATTCTAATCGCTCTCTGGCACCTGGTCCATACATACTACTGAGTTGATATTGGAGCATGGGATCCATAACACTTGGAGGTATCAAGGACCTATAAGTAAACAAATTTAACTATTACTAAATATAAATGATAAAAAAAGATAAAAAATTCAATAGTGTTCTTCTGTTCCCTTATAATTCCCAAAGTTGAAAAGCTAACTGATTTACATTATACAAATTTATAATGTGTCTCACGAAAAACAGGGCTTTCTAAAAATAGCTTTCTAGTTCCGCCATTTTTAGACGTGGGTAAGCATTGGAAAGGTGCATTCTTCATTGACGTTCTGACAAAATTTCATGACATTTGGATCATTAGTAGCCAAATTATCGCGCTTAAAGTGTCAGTGTATTTATACCGTCAGTCGAAAATTAACATCGAACAAACAGCAATTAAGTTTTGTTTTGAACTTGGTAAAACATTCACTCAAACGTTTCAATTAATGAAGCAAGTGTATGGTGAGGATTCTTTATCCCATGTTAGAGTCTATGAGTAGTTTAAACGATTCAAAGAAGGTCGTGAGGACATCAAAGACGACGAACATCCTGGTCCAAAAAATTTCGTGGTTACTCAAAGTAACATTGAAATTGTGAGTGGATTTATAAAAAATCAGTCAAAATGTTGGCTGCGATACATGGAAATGGAATTGAACATGTCCAAAGATTCAATTCATCGCATTTTGACCGATCATTTGGGATTTCGGAAGTTTGTGCATGCTTTGTTCCACATAAATTGACGACCAAAAATTGCCCTGAATCCAAGAACATTGCAAGAACGTGAAAGAGTAAAAAGGGTAAAAATTAAAGTACAGTATTGTTACTGCTGATGAGACGTGGTGTTGTTGCACGATAATGCGTCGTCCCATCGCTCGACGCTCATCACTGATTTTTTTACCGAAAATGGCATTTTAACCAATTCATCATACTCGCCTAATTTGGCTCCCCGCAACGTCTAGCTCTTCGAAAAACCTCATTTGCCGATAAAAGGACAGCATAATGCCGAAATTCAAGCCATTCAAAAGGCGTCGATCGCCATCCTGAAGAACATATCTTTGGCCGAACTCGAAAATTTATCCGTCAACCTAATTGACCGCGCAAAACGTTGAATTGACGCGCAAGGAGACTATTTTGAATAAAAATAATGATTTTTGCCGAAAAATTAATATTCGATTTTTTTCTTGAAAAAGTCCTGTTTTCTACGATACACACCTTGTAATAGATCAAATTTTAATTCAGTGTCATTAATAATGAGAAAAAAAAACATTTTCTACTAATGCAAACTTCAGTACAAAAGAAAAAACTGTTAATTACCTAGGCATATGACCTGGACTGAACCCACCATGAGGTCTAGCATATTCTGATAATTGTCTAAGGGCGGGTGTATCCGTAAAACCGGGTCGTGGGAATCTCTCATATGGGGCAGATATGCTTTCTAAAGGTCCCCTATAGTTCGAAGTTGCAACGTTAGATTGAATGTTAACTCATACATTTTAAATCTTATATCAAACCTTGAAGGTGGTTTTACATCTGCCTTATCTGGAGTTTGAATCTTCCTGGCTTGGGCTTGGGCTCTTTCTCGTTCTTCTCGTTCCCTTTCAGCTTGTTTTCTTAACCTGCACATTACAATTAGAAGAAATTGTCAATACAAAGCAAAACATGGCACTTATAATCTAAATGAATAACTACATAAAATACTTACCTTTCTTCTCTTTTTCTGGCCAATTTTGAGTCTGGCACGGGTTTGAATGTTAAATCTGTTCGAGTACATGAATTGTGCTCCCCTCTATTCCAGTGTCTAAGGAAAATTGCTGACTGACTTCTGTGACATTCTGTATCTTCAATTCTAGGTTCAGGTGATGGACCCCTACAAAGATGAATACTAAAAGATGCGTTAACTTGCGACAATAACTGAAGTACCTAGGTGGCCCAATTGGACTGCTCTGATTATCTTCCTCTGGTGAACCTTCCGGATCTGGTTCAATTTTAACCACTTCATCAGACATTATTTTTGAAGGTGGATTCATTGGAGAAGTACTTGGAGGATGCATTGCTCCTTGCTGTTGTTGCTGAATGTTAGCAGCAGCTTGAGCCGCGTGTGCTCTAAGTGCATCCAATGAACTACCAGTCATTGGCGGTGGACCTAAGATACACATGATATCGTAAAAAAAAATTATAATTCTTATTCTAAAAAACTTACCCAACGTTCCAGGATGATGACCCATATTTGGAGGTTGTATCATTAAATGATGTGGATTTGTCTGAGGTGGCGCTCCTGGAGGTGGAGGTTTAGCATGGAGGCCGTGCCTTAACAACTGAGCACTACTTGGAGACATTCTGTCATGGTGGGTATGAGTGTGATGATGGGTATGTTGATTAGTTGCAGAACTTGAACTATAACATGAAATTGACATAACTCTCATGACTGGAGGCATTTATTAAAATTTATACCTGCTGTTGGTTTGAATAGTTGTCTGAGAAACTGAAGCGTGAGGCGAACTAGTTCTTACAGTTTTTTGATTAACTTTGTGCTGAACTGACTGACTGGAACTAGTACTTGTGCTGTGAGAAATAGTAATACTATGACTACTTCCTCCATAATTTTGTTTCTCCACACTGGCGTGTATGGAACTAAAGTATCATAATTCATATTATAGAGCAGTTAAAAAACAATATGACCTATTACCTATTCAGTGATGTACTTTGATGATGTGTTAATGTCATTTCATGACTTTGGTGTCTTTCACCTCCATGTTCATCTGGCTCTCTAGTTTCCCTTTTTGTTGTTAGTGTGCTACTAGTGTTATGTTGTGCAGACATCATAGTAGCACTCACCTAGAATAATAAATTTTAAGACATCACTGCATTAAATTTAGCAAACTAAAAGTGACAGCTTTTATATGCCACAAATTTAATAAAACTTACCGTATCAATACTTTTTGGAGGACAAGCTATGTCAGCACGCGACGATGGTGGTGGTATAGCATGCGGTTGCGGTACTGGATATGGATAAGGATACGGTCCAAAAGGATAAGTTGGATAGCCCGGATGGCCGTGAAACTGTAACACAAGAAGGATATTTACTTTAAAGAAATTTATCATCACATAAATACTTACGTGCAGAAATGACGGGTGCATCAGATGAGGTGGTTGCATTGAGCCTGGATAAGAAGGATGAGGTTGATTCGGTGGAGCGGGCAATGATACGGGAGGATGTGAAGGTCCACCTCCAATACTTCCTGTACTGCTGCTTGGACTGATCAGATTTATGGCTGAATGAGGAGATGAAGGCGGTTGACGTAGGGGCGGAGTTTGAGAAATAACCTAGAAAATACAAGTGTTTTTAAGTTATTAAACATCAAAGAAAAATATTTATCCTACCTGAGGTGTTGGAGTACTACTAGTTTTAGGTGTTAGACACTTCTCGCTATTAGGCTGAGCTGGACTGACGCTGGATCGACTTGCACTTGATCCACCATAGTCTGGCTGTTCTTTTTTAATGTTATCTATTGCAGGACCTGAAGGTGGTCTCTCAGAACTAGAGGAACCAGGTGTTTGAGATGTTGGTGGTTGTGGAGGCGGCAAATATCCAGGAACCTACACATTAATATATATGACTATAATGTATTCAAGTATTCTTTAAATGTTATGCATATAAATTACCTTTACATCCTTCAGACTTTGTAGTGGATCTGACAAATGACTTGGGGGTGGTGGAACAAAACTGGCACTTGATGGCGGCAATCCTTGAGAACTTGGTGGAAGACTACTTGTACTATAGTTTGTAGGAAAACTGCTAGGAGGGGGATTCTGTGGAACGTTATCTGGCACTTCTTGTTTAATTTTCAAATTCTGAGGTTCATTCTAAATGAAATATAAATGTAAAATATGAAAACATATTTCGTGAAGAAATAATCTGACCTGCTGCTGTAAATGTTGAGGAGAAGGCTTATCTAAAGTTCGTGGTGAATGTGGATGACCATATGGAGGCATAAATCCGTAGTGACTCATTGGAGGAGGTGGTTGAGACCCACCGATCGTGACCAAATTATTTGATTGCATCGGAAGTGGTGGTTGGCCAATTGGAGCAGAACTCTGCATTTGTGCATGATCTGGCCTATCGATCCTTTCAGGCCTCTCAGGCTTTTCTTGTCGCGATTTATCATCCTAAAAAAAGATACCATAATTCACATAAAGTTAATGCGAAAATAAGAGTCTCACATCAGTAGTTCTAGACGATTGTGTTAGATGTTGTGCCATAGGGATAACCTGAGGAATGTTAAGAGGTGGCATGTTTCCATATGGTTGTGGTTCAACCCTATTTTGATTTGTAAGTTCCATAGGTTCTTCCCTAGGTTCCATTTTAATCACAGTATTAGTGGTATTATTAGATACTTCTCTAGAAGAATCCCTATTCTGATAACCAAAGCTTAATTGATCTTGAGATCTTCCATCTTTAATATAACTTGAGTGATTCATATTAACTATATGTTCCTTGTTCTCCTTAAGATTCATTGCGTGTTTTGGTTGCAAATGATTTATTAATGGGGGATCCTTCATTCCAAAACTGATTGAATCTTTGATATTCATATTTTGAGGAATATAAAGGGCACTATCTTTATACGAAATATTATGCAATGGGGGTTGACTACTAGAGTCCTCTTTTGAGCTTATGCTCAGAAGAGAGGCATCGTTGCTTGAATCTAATTCTTCCTTTATGATTGGCTTTTCGACAGTTACTTTGGGTATAATTAACTCGGTTTTGTACTGCGGTTTTTGTTCGAAGGTCTGTAAGATTGGTTGGCTTACAACAGATTCGGAAATTTCATCTTTTATCTCTTCTTTCTTTGGCTGAACTATCTCAGATTTTAAACTACTTTCTTTCTTGATATCGTCTTGGCCAAACTTGATCGATGCTGGATTAAATTTGATATCTTTTATGTCCAAGGCGCCCTCCAAATTCCTTTTGATCAAATTTTTTCTTTCGTTTATGTCTTCCGGCAATCTTATTGATACATTTAGTGGTATAGATTCAACATTATTTGCAGACTGTATTTTGCTTGTAGTAATAACAGGTACTGTTGGGGTAATATTTGTGGTAACAGAAGTTATAATTTTGGATTCTCCATCTTCTGATTTAATTTGTGCTGGTTTATTTGTTAGTGATTCCTAAAAAATATGTGTTTACTGGATATTTTCATAAGTATAAAAAATAACATACCTGCATTATGACATTGTTATTTGTACTAATGATAGTACTAACAGATGTGGTAACTGTAGAACAAAAAGCAGTATTATTATTCGATGCAGTGATATTAGGAAGTCCATTAATATCAGCAGGATCTTGACTAGGTTCAATTGAATCTGGTTCATCATTAATAGAACCAGATTCTGAAGTAACACTCGCAGGACTATCAGCTCTTTCTCTTTTCTTTTTAAATACACTACCTTCTTTTTCGTCTATTTCACCATCATCAACTTTATCCTAAAACAGAAATATTGAAATTGGCTATATATTTTGGGAGCTTGATGTAAATACCTGTGTTCTTTTTCTATTTTTAATGGGAGTTTCTTGTTTTTCGTTTTTCCCTTTTTTCTTTCCAGGCGTTCCTGGTCCATTTTTGTCGTTTCCTGCACTACTTTGTTTAATAGGTGTTTTAGGTTCTGGAGTTTCAGTGCCACCTAAAATTTGTTGTAATAGAAAAAAAGTTTAATTAATTTCGATGTAAATACCTCGTTTAGGACGTGCCCTATTGTTTGCAGGCTGATCTTTTGCGCCTTTATTTCTTGTACGCATACGTTGTGGGCTTTCATCAGGTCCTTCTATATTCAAAAAGACGTTTTTGAAACATTTTTTTGATGGTGGTCATTTTGAACAGTTAATTAATAAAACAACTAATCGTGTTTGTTAATGTGACGACGTGAATCGTTTGAAACATGTTTTGGTGTGAAAAATTAGTGCTAGTAATTTCAATTTTAAGATGTCTTTTTAACAACTTCTAACAAAACAAACCAAATTTATGCTGAAACGTATAGAATGAATGGCTATAAAAATAATAGATTTTATTTTCAAATAATACTTTAAGAATAACGAAACAAAAAACTTAATTCCGGGCGATCGAAAAACATGATAATGGGACTTTTACCGGTTGTTACGAAGATTACAAAAAGTTCTTTTTCAAAATGATAATGACAGAAAGATACTTTCCATTATATTCCGTATACCCCCTTAATACAATCATGTTTCAAACAAAATAGTTTCCGGTTTAAAAAGAACTTTTATGAAGAGAGAACAGTAATGGACAATCAACATTTGACCCTACTATTAACCAATGTATTCATAAGCAACTTTGAAAGCAAACCCAGAATTAGTTTAATTATTTTCCAATGATTTGATTAAGGTATGTTGATTGTTTTTTTTTAATTCTCACTTCGGGATAATTTAGTAGTAACATATAAAAAAAAAACATTAGGTTGCTATATAACACTTTATGTTAGTATTTTAGCAAACTTGTTTGCTTTGTAAAGTTTTTCTATGTAAATAACAAGAGGGTTCTAAATGCACAAAAATGCATAGAAATTATGATATTTTGAACAGATCTGAGTATTCTAGCTGGCTTAAATTCCTCAAGCTACATAACAAAAACTTTCTATCGTATTAAATTGTTTTTAATCGATAATATCCTATTTTAAGAATATTGGTTTTAAAAGGTGTGACTTCTTTTTTATAAACCAGTTTAAGGAGGTGGTGCTGGGTACACTTTACTAGTGATTTATTTAAACTTCGGAACCTTCATTTTTTTTTTTGAATTATTTAAAGGTGGTATCACTTATCACCAAAAATATTACTAACGTTTCCTGTACATCTGTCATCAATATTTGCTCGCCATGTGTTTTCAATTTTTTGGTTTGCTTTTTATTAGTTCCTATGCTTTCTGAGCAAGAAAAAGTACCTCTTAAACATACTTGATTATATAAAAGATATATTTTCGTTATTGGCACATCATCAATAATATTTTCCATAAAAAATCTACGATATGCGCTTCTCTTCTTTTTTATTTCCATGGCATCCACTCCGATGGAGCAATTTTAACATTTCTTTAACTTTAAGTTAAAACTGAAAAGTATAAAAACTGAAAAAAACCAATAATCATAAAAAAATATGCAACAGATTAGGAAAATTAGTGATTTCGTATTAAACATTACCAACTTGCCGTGTTGGTTGTCCATATGTAGTCCTCTATTTACATACGACATACATGACAATAAATATATAAACAAATATATTACCTGCAGGGGGAGTATTGGCAGTCGTTGCGGGAACAGTAAGTTGCGGCAGTTCATTCGTTTTTCTGTAGTGAGTCCTACAATCCCAACACAATATCTGCCGGTCTTTTCCTCCAGGCTGCCAGTCCTTTGAGTCTACAATAATGCAGAAATTAGTTAACAATTCAGCTACTGTGCTACTACTATTTTGCTACACTACTACTATTTTGCTACTCACTTGTTGTGAAACAGTGAGAACATCTATATTGAGCTTCTCGACTATCACTGTCCTCTTCACTTTCATTATCGTTGTCGTCCTCAGTGACCGAACTTGTTTCGCCAGGATTCTTTTCACAAGGTTGTGGAGATGGCCTATTTTCTGTCGCTTCGGGCGCTGGAGTGGCTGTGCCACTGGTACGACCTGTTTAAGAGTTTATGCTTTGATATTTGCAAGATACAAAATAGGAAAGCAACTTTTTACAGAAAATGTAAAAGAGTTATGTAAAATATCCCCATAAACTTGTGGTGTCATCTGAACCTTTTATTAAGAGTCGAATGAAGACATTTTACAAGAAGTTTCTTAACTCTACTTAGTTAATAATATTAGGTAGCTAAAATACTTTGAAACTTTTGGCTCTAATATTTTGAGTTTATCACTGCCGAATCCAATGTAAACGAGAATGTTTGTATGTTTCGCATTTGGAGATAATATGCTAAAACAATGAATATCACAAAATAAGTAATTGATAATAACTAATAATTAGAAATATTCAGACATGATTGACCACATTATGAAACAATGCGCTAAAATAATGGCGTTAAATATGTTGTAATGAATGCTATTGAGCATTAAATAAATTCATTTATAATAATATTGCTTGACGTTTTTCCTTCTTAAAGCAATCTTTTAGTTTATTTTTAACCAACCTATATATGTCAGGTGAGCGGTTGCAGTTAGAACCACGTTTTTAAACAGATAATCTTTTTAATTACATGGTTCAATTTATATAAGGTTTTATGGAGCAAAACGGGTAAAAAGGAAATGTAAGAGAGGTTGGGTAATTGGTCTCTATAGGTAAACGAGGTTCAGTCGAAAAGTTATCAGCTCGGCATAGAAATTGTACAAAAATGGGCAAATGATTATGATATTTGTCAAGAATAATTCGTTAGATGGCGTGCAGCGAAAATTCAGACGCGTACGTTGTGGCGTTCAAGTAAATGCAAACAAGTTTTAACACTTTCTAAAAAGTTTAATAAAGTAAAGGTCGAGCTATTATAAGTAATTTCTTTAACGGTGTTTAACGGCGTAAAATGTTTTCCGCTGGATGAGCGGCACGTTTGTTAACAGCCAATCAAAGATGTATTTGAATGTATATACAATACACTTGTTAAGAGTGTTGATACTTATTTAAAAGGGATTCTGCTAAGTTTGTTCGACGACTTATAGCAGTAGATGGATATGTATGAATACAACATTAGATGTCAGAGACGAACAACAGTCCAAACGGTAGGTGGGAGGAGATAAAAGTGCGGCAATGAAATAGAAAATTGTTCCATTTGCAAAAAAAGTCTTGGCAAAGATACTGGCCATTCAGGCTAAACGTCCACATCTGACTAAAAAGAAAGTGCTCTTTGACCATGATAATACTCCTGCGCATATGTCTTGGGTTATTGCTGCAATGACTTACACTTCAAAGTACTTATACATGCGTTGTATTCGCTGAATTTAGCTTCTAGCTATTACTTTATCATTCTAAACCTGAAGAAATGACTCGATGGTCGAATATTCACTTCAAATGATAAGGCCGAACAAGAAAACCGATTATTTTGAAGAGTTGGGTAAATAGCATTATACTGATGGTGTTAAGATATATTTGAGGGTAAGCTGGAACCTCGATGGTCAAAATGTATTGAATTGCAAGATGTCTACATTGAAAAAATCTGTTTTTTACTGTCAAGTCGAGAACTTTTGGAATGTGCCTCGTATTGTGATAAAAACCATCATTGGGCGTAAGGTAATTACTTATTCATTTTTAAAAATTTTGCTTTGTTATATTTTTTAATGTTCAAAGCCAAAATAAAACTTTTTTGATTACCTGAAATTTAGGTCACTGTAAAAGATGCTTTCAATTTTGTTCAAATAAAAAATATAGTTTAAAAAACACTTAATAGAACTACTTCTACTTCAAAAATAAATGCAAGATGCATTTCTAAAATATACAGGTCACTACACAAATACTATATATTCAATAAGATACGATTTCAAAGTTGTGGCCCTGTATATTTTGTAGAGGTGGCCTAAAAAACTGTTAAATTTTGAACTAATTTTGAATATTATCGTGTATTCTCTTTTACAAGTAAATGTATCAACATAATAAGCTTTTTAATAAAAAAAAAATTACCAGTCTGTAGGTACTTTGTTATCACTTTTTGTAATGCTCATATTTTTTTAATCAGTATAAACTGGAATAAAACAATAAAGATAAATAATTTCGTCAATTCTATAAAACGACGATCCAGTTTATGCTGTAAATAAAACTACCAACCTATTCTAACAAATCTCAAGGCATGCAAAAATATATTTACACAAAATATACACAATACCCTTATAAAATTAATTGAAATAATATGTTCAACTGTTATCTTCTGTATTAGTGTTAATATACTGGTTCTAATATTAAATGGTTTAGGATAAATACAGTGGGTAAAAAAGCGTTTACACAAGTTTTTTGTCAATAAGTTATATAGTAGTAAAATGAGATGGACTAGTCATTTCTAATTAATTAATAAAAAAAATAATAAATTAAAATTTTAAATAGTTCTATTTTGAAGAATAATGTTCTTGCTTGTTAACTTTATCTTCTCATCCTCATAATTGAAATAAACATTACAGATAAGTACTATTGACTTCCATAGTCAAATTGCATTCGTTGTCTGGTTAAAAACAATGTGTGGAAAAAGGAATGAATTGTCTTGATCGGTGTAAAATACAACTTGTAAACCTTAGGAAAAGGGTTTAAGTTATAGGAAAATTGCGACGAAATATGGCCAATAAAGGAAAAATATGACCTTTTACAAGTGCAGAAACTTTAGCTATGGTAACAACATCTGGTAATATGGTTTGTGCTAAAACGGTATGAAATATTTATGAAAATTCAATGAAAGAGAGATCGTCAAGAAATAAATCCTTTATAAGTAAAAAAAAACATGACAAAACGTCTGCCATTTGCCCAACTTACATCTAAACAAACGGAGAACTATTGAAAAACAATCATTTTTGGGGATGAAAGTAAGTCCAATTTATTCAGATCAGATGGGAAGCGTTTTGTTTCGCGGAAACCCAAAATGGATACGTCCGTCCTAAAAAACTTTGTCTAGAAGAATGTTTTTATTTCCAACAGGACAATGACCCAAAGTATACAGTCAAGTAGACCAGTGAGTCGTTGCTGTATAATGTTAAAAAAAGCTTAGAACTTCTCAGTCGTCTGACGTTAACTCTATAGAAATAGTGTGGACCTGAAAATCAGAAAATAAATAATTTCTTATAAAAATGACTTAATATAACCGTTAAGGGAAGAATGGAGGAAAATGTCATCGCAAGAGGTAAAAAACCGTGTTTATTCTATGCTACTGGGGCTAAGAACAATTATAGATGCCCATAGTTTGCATACTAAATATTAAACATTTTTGAATTTACTCTTTAGTAGTTAATTGTGCAATTAATTTATTACAATGTATGTCATCTCCTGTAATTTTTTTCTTAAAAAAACTGTTCATCGAAAATTGAAATATTTAAAAATTACACCGTAAATTTATGTGTTTTTTAACTATTTAAAAAAGTCTAGTCTATCTCCTTTTATTAAAAAATAAGTTAATGACAAAAAACTTCTCGTTGAAATACCTTTTTTTCACTGTAGGCCAATAACAAAAGTAATAAGGTTAGTATGTCACACATATTAGTGAAATACAGGTAAAAGCCTTGCTTATAAAAGAGAAGTACTTCTAGTACTCACAAATAAGATACAAACTACTGATCTGAAAAGTAAGTATACCTGATTACTCCAAAATGTCGGTGCTTACTTTATAATCACAATTTGTACATATTCATAATTAACCTGTAAACTTGTAATAAACATAAAAAAAATCGCAAGAACGATTATAAAGTACATTGCACCTAATATGAGCATTTCTTTAGACCACCACTATCGACAACCACAACTTACCTGCTGTGGATGCACCATTACCTCCTCTACTATTTCTAGTGTTCCTTATCCTCCGTAGAGATCCCTGTCGACGACGTCTATGAGGTCTGTTATTGTTTGCGCCAGGTGTTTTCTTCCAGAGGTAGTAAAATTCAACTAATTCCGGCTAAACAATTTAGTAAAAATCAGTTAAGTGTTTTGTCTTAACATTTCAATATAGTGAATACTGTCTATCAAAATTATAGTTCATTTTTAGATATGTGGCTATACTAAAGTGGTGAATAATGTTAAGAACTTTGTTTTTGAGATAGGGTGTTCAATTTTAATAAAGTTTGGTTTAAACGTAGGTACTACAACAATGAGTAAAGGAATAAAAACCGTTAAAGAAAAATGCATGGTTGGTGTGTAAACAACACTTCTTGCTCGTTAAAAAAAAATGTTTTAGACCATGTTTGTAGGTTTCCTCGGGGTTTGAAGTTAATAGTTTAGTACTAGCAAGTCAATAGAATAGTGGTTTGAAGCAGCAAGAGTCGTTGGAAGACGATCCCCGACTTTGGGAAAAAAAATCTTTTCCAACGAAACGCACTTCTGGTTTAATGGGTTTATGAACAAACATAACTGTAAGATTTGGACCGATGAAAATCCTCAAGTCATTTACGAGATATCTCTTCATCCTCATAAAATCACTGTTTGGTGTGGTTTTTAGGTTGATTAAGTGACGGGATCTTATATTTTTTAAGTCGATGATGGAAATCGTGAACTGTTAAAGGTGAACGCTATATAAATATGCCAACAGAATATCTTTGGCCTGAACTGATAAATGTGGATTCGATAAAGTTTTCTTTTAACAAGACTTATCACATCTTGCCAAACAACCGATTTATTGCAAGAAGAGTTTCCTGAACGCGCAACTTAGCGAAATGGTAATGTCAACTAGCCACCAAGATCATGTGATATGATCTCTTTTTGATGGGGTTATATTAAATCTCTGGTTTACAAAAATAAACCTCGAATAATCCTTGACTTTAAACGAAACATGCAAGCCAGTATTTATACCACGCGATATGTGTAGTAAGAGTAATCGAAAATTGGGTCTCCAAGAATGCCTTCCACCAGACGAAGCCGAGGCAGACATTTGAACTACATCATTTTCTAAATTATTTTCATTTTATTTCTAGATTATTAGAATTGTAAAACATGTAATACTATATATAAGAAAAGGATTAGCTTTTAAATTTAAGAATAAATCAAAATGTTGGCAATTTAAAGATTAATATAAAGCGTAAGTTGTTGGGATCAATCAAGTTACTATTCGTGAGATATTTGAAAGCTTTTATCGTACACTATGCGCTTCTTACTGACAAGTGTGAACAAATCTTGACTGTTTCGCCATAAATATTATATTTTGGAAATTCGCGTCTGTATAAATTATATTATTTTATTACTTTATTTTTGAAAAACAGATTATGTTATAAACTTCTGTAATTCTAAAATACAACCTGTTATAAATATATCAGTTAATGCTTTTCTAAGTTATAAATATGATATATGTAGGTGAAGGGGGCAAATAAATCAATGTTTTGAGTGGGTATTTTATTAGACCAGCTGATAATTCGAAAAATTGATCTACAAGCGTTTTACAAAATATATCGCTATGAATTTGGGCAATTATTAAAATACATATATGGCTTTACAAGAAAATGTATTTTTTTTTCTGAAAAAAAAAGACTGAAAAAAGAATCTACTGCTTTTACATCTGTTAAATATTACAACATATCTTAGATGATTAATTAATCCGGCAACAGGTCGGACAAATTAATGCAAATTAGACTAAATTTATTTGACATTAATGATTTGCAAATACATACTCAGAATATAACTATGGTGAATATTATTTTAAGAGAGAGAGAGAATTTTCAAGTTTAGGTCGCATCGATATCAAGATCATTTAGCGACCAGGAACTTTAACTTATGAATATGGAACTCACTTAAAAGACAGACATTGAATGGATTAATAAATATCACAGGTTATTAGTATCACAGATCAGTTCTATCACAGATGGCTTCTATCACAGATGGGTTTCGTCGCAGGATAAGCTATCACAGATGTGTTGATAAGTTTGATTTTGCTGCAAATAACTCACACTAGAATGAAATGTCGCTAGCAGTGACTAGATTTTAGTGAGATAGTTAATTTCTTTCAGATAAGCTAAGGTGTTAGATATGTTGTCTGAGCAAAGGTTTCGAGAAAGGTCCTGATTGAGGTCAAAAAAGGATCTGAGAGGGTATAATGCCGTGCATTCGGTAAGAATGTGCTTGACGGATAGGGGATCGTTGCAAAATTCGCAGAGCGGGGGACCTTCTCGTTTTAGTAGATATTCATGTGTAAATCTGCAGTGACCAATCATGAGTCTCATCCATTTTACTGTAATTTTCCTACTTACCAGATGTTCTGGTGGAGGTTGGGAGAATAATGGTTTAATATATCTCAGCTTATTGACTTTCTGTGGATCATCCCAGTAGGGAATATTATTTTAAGTTGTATATTATCGAGAATATTCGGTCTCTTATTTTGGCTGCCTTTAATAAATATTTATGAAAATAGTAATACAAACTACATTTTCGAAGTAATCTTCCTCAGTTTCTATGCACTTTCGCGATTTACTGTGGCAATTGTCGAATCCCAGATCGAAAAAAACTTGATAGTTTTGATGTGATCATGTTATTAAAGGTTTTTTCGACTTCCTCAAGGGATGTAAAGCGGCGATCAACCAGGTGATGTTGTAGATGGTGGATTAACCCGGTAATGTAATCGGAGGAGATAAAAATCAGAAGGGAGCAAACTTGGAGAATACGCCGGGCCCGATTAAATCTCCCAGCTCAACTTGGTGATTTTTCCCACCAAGTCATTTTTGCTGTATGTTGCTCGTGCGTTGTCCTAAAGCATAACAACTTCCTTGCCAGATAAGGCCTTTTTTCTCGAGAGTGTCAGTAACACGAATCAATTGCTGCTGATAACGATCAACAGTGATCGTTTGACCAGAATGGAATATTAGAACCAGAACTCATAATAAGCTATGCCCAGCTGGTCCCACTATATACGCAGCACCTATATACGAATATACTATATACTATATACGAAAGCAACACCTTTCTGGCGTGGATATTTTGTTTTACAGTACTGGTTCAGGGCTCACCAAGATTAACTAACGAATTTCGCTTCGATTGATTATCGTAGACTTTTCGCCACAGGTCACAATCTTACGCAGGAAGTTTCTTTTCTTGAACCTGAAGACCAGAGGCACATCAAAGCATCCACTGCTCAATCTCAGCTCTCCATATACATCTCGGCCGAGTTCGTAGGGAGCCCAACGACTATACTTTGATATTTTTCCTAGCTTGTGTAAACGTTGAGAAATGACTTGCCGTTTTGTTCCAAGTTCCTGTCCGAGCTTTAGTAGTGTATGACAAGGACTTCTCCCAGCTTTGTTCTGCGCCATTTAAACTAAAATTTCTAGTTAGAAATTGCTGAAACCACTTTTTACATGCACTGTACGAAAAAAGCATTAGCACACAGCATTTTTTCGACAGTTGTTAAGTGAAAAGAAGGTAAGCACTACCTTCTTTTCGCTTTTCAATGTTGCTTTTCGAACGACATCGCGTCTACAACCGATTTGTCTGATTATACTCACAGTAAGTTCGTATATTATACCTTGTTTTTAAGGTAAAAGATGGTGTTTTAAAATAATTACATGATGGGAAAAAATTCTTATTCGAATAGGTTTTGCAGTCGATGAAATGTAGAGGTCTAGAATTAAAAACTGTAGATTACGAACGAAATTAACTTTGGAATTGACCTGCACCCTCGTGCACAGGACACCAAGAACAATTAATTTTATTACTTTAGTTTCTTGTATTGATTTACAGTATTGACAGTTTCTTATATAATTATTTCTATTTTTGATAGTAAAAATACCAAGGAGAATTTTTAATAACGCAGAAAGAATGATTGAGACAGTAAATTTTAATATAAATTTTACTGCTCAGATTTCATTAATGACATCAATTTAGGCAATAATATTAGAAATCATAATATATTTTATGTCTATATGCAGTATTCTGAAATTGAAACTTAACGACTCAATAAAATTCTATTACATATTTTGCCATAAAAATGTTTCTAGATATATGCAGATCAAATGGAAGATAGATTAGTATACTCATATTATCAAATATTTTATGGTTTTACAGCTGATTAACAAAATCTTATTCCAATTAACTGCCTGTCCGGTAGAAATACATTAAAGTTTAACACCTACTTTATGTGCCCACATATTCCTAAGTAATTAAATATTTACATAAAAATATCTGCTAATTAATTTACTTTGATAAATATTAATTTTCATCGTCAGTACGTATTTGATTTGCACGTTAAAGAAAAACAAGTAATAAAAAGCTGATTCTTACCGTATCACGGTGAGGCAACAAATCTTTTCGTATACGAAAAAAATTCTTCCCGAACTGCCTCAATCCTTTGACAAACCGTTTTGTTTCTTCCTCGCTCCATTTCTTATCTATTCCTTTGGGAACTGGACACTTTACTAACGCTTGAAGTGCTTTGCCTGGATCATATCCAGAATCATGAAGCTGCAAAAAAAAATCTTTTAGAAACTGTCGAAGAACTCAGGTGATCATGCCTGTTGTTGCGTGTTGGGATCAATCATTGGTTTGTTCATAACTTTGCAGTACCTTGAGAAGCCTACCGACTGGCGAGCGACCAAAGTCAAAAATTTAGCCGACCATTACGGCGCTGTGTGATCATTTTTTTATTACCTTAGGGAAATTATGGCTTTGTGATCAAGTGTGAATTAATAAATGAAATGTAAGACAATCCGGCTTAATCAGTTTTGATACTAAATCTAAAGACATTGAAGATACATTTTGGATGCACTGAATATTAATAAGATAATCCACTGGCCGTAGTAAAAATCCAGCAAAACATTACGGTAAAATTTGAGATCGCAGAAGACCAGCGATAGAGGATGGATTGCCACCAATTCTGTTTAACATAGAATTTCGGTTTTGAATATTTTTTTTTATTATACATGGAAAGATCATATAAGTTTTATTATAAAACTATTTACATTTTTTTCTTCATAATTAAAAAGTTATATCAAATTGAAAATAAATTTTCCCGAAAAAATCCGAGAGCATATGACCTCGGAAGTTACACCGAAATTTTCTTTCGCGCCCTTTCCCAAAATACGTTCGGAAAGAATCGGAGTACCGGCAAATAAAAAAATTTATCGATCTTAGTATTTTTTTAAATAATAATAATAATAATTTTAAAATTGGTTTATAGGTTTAAGCTATATCTTTGATTGCATTTGTCGGTTTGCTAGCGATTTGAAAATACACTAGCTTTTAATTGTAATTTAGGCTTTCGGTGCTGTTTTCGATGTTATACTCATATATCCTTACATACGATATGGAGGCTCAAACATAAGTTCAGAATGAAATATTGAAATTAGATTGGGATTCCTTTTGTTTTTTGCATTCGTTTTTATAATTTTTATTTATATTATTTAATTCATGTAGGGAAAGGGGGAACATGTAGGGAAAACAAATTAACGTGCCAAATTTGTAGGAAGGAATATTCCCGCGTGTCCGCAAATAATCTAAATGTAGCAACACAACCGAGAGTAGTAACAAAGAGAAAGCCCTACAGGGTCATCTATTTTGTAAGATACGAATAATAATATTCAAGAAACGCCGAATAGACAAAAATAAAATTCGAATACCAATTTGAAATCACATATCATATGAAAAGTCTTATACTTATGAAAGTTATACAGAATATTCTAATTTGTAAATGGTCGCAGAGTACAGAAATTTGTGTGACTATAAAATCTTTCCACTCAAAAAAAAAATGGGTTAGGTGCCTTCTCTTATTTGGGAAATCTCTAGTTGGTCATGCATTATAGATAGTTAGCAGTTGGATTTATTCTTATTTGCAAATATTATTAAATCAAGTTTAATGTGGTGGTTTGTAAAACATGTAAGGTGAAAAAACTCTATAGTTTTTAAATTACCCAAATAAGAGAGGACCTTATAAGAGAAAACCTTAAATAAAGCAATATTGTAGTATGGGTGACTTTGTTTTTTGAAAATATAGTTAATAGAGTTTAGTATGGTGGTTTGAAGAATCAGTGTGGTTTTAAAAGTATAGCAAACTTCATTCAAAACAATCAAACTATTATGAAAACAAATATGTAGGTTTTATTATGTATATATAACAGTGTATTCAAAAACATCGTATCGTTTCTTGAGGATAAAAATATAGAATTAATTAAACTGCCTTCGGTTAGTTCTGGAATAAAGTTATCACAACCTATGGTTTTAGGAGGCAAACGAATTGCTGCTCTACATATTTATGTAGAATACGTGATTGGAAGAATACGAGAGTTTGATTTTCTCAAACCTCACACAGTTATCAATCATAATATGTTGCCTTATACAGACTTAGCATTGCATTAGTGCTTTTACAATCAGCTTTAATATCAACATACATTTATTAATATTCATTAAATAAATTAATAACTAATTACATTATAATAATCTTTTTACAAGTTAACATCAAGTTATTATAGCAAAAATATAATTTAATGTTATAAATCTGTGACCAATAAAATATCTACAGCAGGTATATTATCAGAAGTAGTCTTTATGCACCCTTTATTATTATTACTGAACTAAATTAGTAACAAACAATATTTTATTTTGCACTTAACCAACAATAATTTTGACAGTATACATACAAGTAGAAGCCTTTGACAGTACTGATGTGAAAACACTTTACCATAATGAGGTCACAAATATGCCAGGCAATCGCGGCGCGTTCGTAGGTATGCGATTAAAAAAAAATAATGGATAATTCATAATTAATTGTAAAAAGTTTTTTTCAAGTTTTTCGTATCGATTATCATATTATTTATGATAAAGTTTTAAAATAAAGTAAAAAAAAATGATAGATATTTTTTATTCAAAAACCCAGTTGAACAGTTATCTATGAAACACACATAGACGTAAATGGAACAATGATATAGAAAAACGGATAGTAGAATATAAAGAGAGGACCTCCCATTAAGAGAGGTCTATGATAAAATGAAGCTGAAACCCAAAAGAGTCGGTCTAAAAATAGATATTAATAAAGCAATGGTGATGAAAAAGACAACTGCATCAACTGACATTGAAGTTATGAAGACATTCACTTATCTGGGAAGCAAATTAGACAAAAACATCACGAGATATCAGAAATTGTATTATGAAGGGTAACAAAACACATTTTCCCTGCAGTTTGTTCTAAACTAAACCAGGGATCGCCAACATTTTCAGTGTGTTGCGTTTCCGATAAGTGTGAGTTTCCAATAATGGAAACATATTTACGACGTACAAGATATCTAAATTGGTATGCCAAGCTACCGAAATTATCCACGCGAGCTACCGGTAGCTCGCGATCGACGGGTTGGTGATCCCTGATCTAAACTATATGAAGAAGCATAAAAGTTAAGATCTATAAAACACTCATGCTTACAGTATTTGAACGAGTGGCATTCGAAGAAGTTGGTGCTGTGAATGATTATAGAAATTGGAGGAATAGACGTAACTTCGACCTCATGACTTATAAAAATATCTGGATATTGCAGAATAAGTGGGGGTTCACCGAGTCAAATGGAATAATCAAGGAGGGGCGAATAGAGGGTAACAGAAACAAAGGTAGACCAAAAAGGCCGGACAATGTAAGAGATGTTAAAAAACCACTGCACATCAAAAACTGGCAATAGAAGGTTGAAGGCGAAGGCGAAAGTTGAAAGTCAATGTTGACTGACAGGCTGTAACACCAGGAAGAAGATCATAGCCGACGAATGTTTTTACAACTCCTATTTTTATTTAGTTTCTTAAAGGCCGAAGTGAAATAAATTATGATCTTACCACGTCTAAGGCGTTGATAGTAGTATCGTCCCGGGAAGCGGCGTTAGCGCCATCTTCTGGACAACCGCCGTCACACATTCCCGCAAAAGCTGCCATACTTCTAGCCGCTCGTAAGTACATCAACAGATCTGAATCTAACGTCATTGCAGGTACCCATCTGGAATAAAAATACTTTTAATTAAAACACAGTGAGAGACTGGATATAATTACTTACCTTAATTCTTCCCTAATATGCGTATCTTCTGGATCAGGTGATAATTGTTCAGGTGGAATACCAGGTCTGTACTCTGGTAAACGAGCCTAATTCAACAACACAACTTGTTTAATATGAAATTATTTTTATTTCTGTCACTTCCTAATATTATACCAGATCATTCCATAAATTTGTACAACTTGTTTTCAGTTTAGAAATGTATTAAGGTGGTATTTCTATGACGTATTGTCATATAGTTGATAAGTTTAAAAAAGTGTAACAATTACAACAGGTGAAATGTTATTAATACATCAGTTTAATCTGCATTTGCTTACAGAAATATATATAGATATTTGAAATTAATATGCTATAATTTTAACAGTTGTCATACAGTTATCATACATATAATTCAGATAACAAAGTTATGTTTTTGTAAACAAAAGTATTTAAAGTTAATCAATACAGAATGAAGTGGGACAGGTTATTTTTTCGTTATATCTTTCTCCATTAATTTTGATGTAATTGTTGATGATTTGATGAAGTACATCATTATAATATGTGAAACATGTTGAGAAAGCTCTTTTTGAAAAAAATATGTAAGTTTTTAACAATCATTTAGAAGTGGTGTTTTCAGTGACGATGATAAAAAAAAGATCTAGACAACCCAAAATGTTTGAGATCACTGAATTGCAAGTATTATTCAATGAAAGTTTAATTAAAACACTCGAGAAATTGTCAGTAACGTTAAAGATTGCGACTGGAACTACTTCTAAACGTATACATTCCATGGGGTATGTAGTCACGCCATAAACAGGCTACTGCCCAATTAAAAGACAATTTAAAACACAAGTAGATATATATTCATTCAAATAATTTGAACTTAACCCAACAATAGTACAAAAATATTTATATAAAAATGAATTCTAAGATTATTACAAAAATTATTTACAAAGCATCACACGAGCTTTCAGCACCTTCACAAAAGCTCATTTATACCGAGTAAGCGGTTTGAAAATATCCATCAAGGACACAGGAACGGTCCCTCCAATGACATATCTGTTATGGTCTCGGCATGTACGAAAGAGTGGTGCATTAGAGGCCAAGTTGGTGCTAGGGGTAGGTATGGTGAAAGTATCCCGAACTCTGCTGTTAATTCAGAGAACATAAAACCGAATCTAACTGAGGAATTCATTACAATCAATTAAACCACGGCAAAGCTTCAGCAAGAAAAACTGAGCAACATACACTTTACTATCCTCCAGAGACTGATATAAGAATTTCTAAAATAACACGAGTTTGGCTATAATCTCTGGATGGTTAGGCACCATTCAGCTTAAACCCTTTAGATAAAATATCTGTAGAACCTGCTCAAGACGAGAAACCTGTGTAGTATATATTGGCGACCAAACATACATAAGTCTAGATCGCAAGGGAAATATACATAAGTCTAGATCGTACTAAGGCATTATACAGAGTTAGAAAACACCTGATATTATAAAAAGCTTCTATTAATCTAATTAGGAGGTTAAGAGTTGCAGTTGCTGACTACATGATTTGATCAATGTAATGGTTGGATAACAATTTTCTATCGATATACACTCCCAAGTCCTTTACAATTCAATTGCACAATCTTCCAAAGCGCAACCATTTAGGGAATATATATATATATATATATATATATATATTGTGCTTGAGAGAAGGCATTTTTTGGCATTTGATAATATTCAGTGGAAGCTTGTTACAAGCACACTAATCGGCCAAGAGATGCAGGTCATCCTGTAAGAGAAAACAGTCATGTGACGAAAGAACTGGCATAAAAAGTTTAAGGTCGTCAGAAAATAAAAGAGTGTTGCACGTTAGTGTGGAAGTAATATCTTTGACGAAGACGGAAAAAATCAAAGGGGCAAGGACGCTGCCTTGGGTTGCACCACTAGTTGTAATGAAGATATGGGAACTATGACCATTAAACGTAACATATTAACATGTTGTGTCCTGTTTGCAAGGTAAGTATTAAAGAACGAAATTGTACTGCCATCAAAGCCTAATAGTGAATGCAAGGCGAATGTTTTGTGCCCTGGTGCCTCTCTATTCTAAACTAATGTAAACCAAGTAATTCTTAGTCAAGTAAACATGGAGAGGAGTGACCAAGAGAATAGTATCGTTGTTATCGTATCGTCGTAACGTTAGCTCAATAAATCTGCAACGGATATTTTTAACTTGCTCAAAACGTTCAATATGTCGAAAAAAATCGTTTATCACGCTGTGAAATGTTATGAGATCTCCTCTTTCACTGAAAGCAGCAGTTTTATGTAATATAAGAGCGAAAGCGTATCTCGAGCGGCATACGAACGGGAGATCCAGGGAAGTTGTGGGGAAGCTGCTGAAAAAATTAGGAAAGTAGAAAGAGGTCGTCATTCGGCTTTAGTGATCGTTTGGTGGGGAGTGCCGTACGACGGTGTCACTAAACTACATTTCTGCGAGCAAGGGTTAAAACGTGTGCCAACAAACGCCAAAGTGATGTTTTGGAGAAGGTAGCAATGCCGTTTAATAACACCTTGTTTGCATGAAAACACTGAATCTCCCAGCAAGATTTAGAGAAATCTATAGCGTTCGTTAGAGACCAACTGAGTTAAACGAATCTGGACCTTGATTCGCTGGATTAAGGAACGTTTTGCGGAAAAGGTATGTTCTAGACCTCTGAGTAATATCAAGGCACTAAAAGCTGATTTGGTGAAAGTAGCAGCCTCAATGCCCTTGGAAGTAGTGCGTACAGCAATAGACGTGTGGCCGAACGCTTTGAAGAAGTGTGTGAAAGCAAAGGGTGGAAGAGGGACTTATTTGGAATAAGCTTCATATTTTTGAATTATCTAAGTAAGAAATAAAACAACGAAAATTTAATTCATCTTTGTTTGTTTCTCTATAAATTACTTGGATACGAGGGACAGAACTTATCGCAGGACTACGTATATGTTCTAAGATATGTGAAGGAAACACTGTAGGAATGGTAAATTCTTCTATATACTATAAAGTACACACTTGGATACAAAGACATAACTTGGCAGAACAACGTATAAGTAATGTCTGAATGATTGTGGCGTGTTCATAATTTTTTTTTGGGATTTTGAAAAACCCAAAAAAAGAAGAAAACAATTATATACACAAAATATATTTACTTCCTATCTTTTCATTATATATAAAAATGAATATAATTTATTTTTTAGATTCATTTTGAAAACGGGAGGAGAAGACTTCCCGAAATGTTAACGTTCAAAAGCTTGTATTTATTTTGGTTTAGTTAAAATTTTGTTCGTTAGACAAATTTATTACAGAAAAAGAATCACTGAGAAATTTGTTTTCGTTTTGTTTTTTGTTTTTTTTTACCCAATGATAGATATTTTTGATATGTTTTTGAGTTTTAGATCGTGGCGAAAACCCCAAAAAAGGAAAAAATATAGGACTATGTATATGCTCTAAGACTTATGAAGGAAGCACAGTAGGAATGGTAAATTATTTTATATACTATAAAGTACACACTTGGACACAAGGGACAGAACTTATGGCAGGACTACGTATATGTACTAAGACTTGTGAAGGAAGCACTGTAGAAATGGAAAATTCTTCTATATCCACTCCAATCTCCAAATTTGGCACCGACGGTTTAGAACCTTTTCTGATCGATGCGAAACGCTCTTATTGACATTACATATTCTTACGTGCGGAAATGAATCGATGTATAATTTGCGTAAAAAGATATAGAAATATTAAGTAATTTTTTTCATCATAGTCATCATAATGAAGAAAACAAAAAAAGTGTCAATATCCATTTATTCTACTATTTAAAAACAACAATCTTTTACTAATGTACAAAAAATTGGAGAAATATGATAACGTTATACCACACACAAAGATTCGAAACATTACAATTGGAAAATGATTAAGATGATGCCGAACATTGTAGTTATAAAATGATTTATTTCTAAATGTTGACAAATATATTTGAATATTTAAGTGCATTAATTTATGAACTGACCTGCTTTTTGTTCTTTATTTCCTCTACTCTACACCATTAGTCTAAAATAAAACACACAGTTACAGTTACTACTTTTCATTTTTTTCTTTTAGCATTTGTATATTTCGAAAATAAATAATAGAAATATATTCTGTTAATAAGTATTTTTTTTAAATGATATATACTACCATGCTGAATTAGACTACATATATTGTCTTGACTAATAACAATCCTTATGTTAAAGATATTTAATGTCATCGTTAATGATTTAACCCAAAAAATAGTCGTCACTCTCAGTGGCTTTTAACACAAAACATAATTTTAAATTGAATGAGATGACACTTTTCTAATTTTAGATATTTATCGTTCTTTCTGGCGTTGTCATGATTTAGTCTTCACCCAAAACATTTTAATGAATGAGTTAATCTTTGAATCTGATTATAATCTATATAGAAACACAACATCAGTAAATTATATAATAAAAACAACATTAAAATGTAGAATTTTAAGATATTCATTTTTTAACGGATCAAAAAATATCTATTAACAGTCAACAAATACGAGGACAACTCGACATCTAGTAAATATAAATGACTGTAATCATAAAGGTGTTGCGTAATGTAAATTGAATAACGGCATGAATCTGATTATAATCTATATAGACACACATCAGTAAATTATATAGTAAAATCAACATTAAAATGTAGAATTTTAAGATATTCATTTTTTAACGGATCAAAAAATATCTATTAACAATCAACAAATACGAGGGCAACTCGACATGTAGTAAATATAAATGACTGTAATCATAAAGGTGTTGCGTAATGTAAATTGAATAACGGCGTTCAGGCCTTTAAGGTCAATTGCTTGATGATGAGTTTTCACTTTCTCCTGCCTATGTTATTGCATCTTAATTGTCGCAAATCTTTATTTTCTGTTTATTGCAAACCTTCCTCTTTTTACTTTCTTACATCCTCCACTCTTTTTTCATCCAATCTTTCTAAATATCTTAGTTATTATAATATGCGAGATTAAATAAATTTAATTGTACTTGGCGCTTCTTACAACTCATAAATCTCACTAATTTATCTTTCTCATAATTATATTCCTCCCACCGAATATCTTTGGCAACAATTTTCTTTCCCAGCACTGGTAGTTTTATTTGGTTCTTTTTTATCATTGACCACGTTTCGCAAATATGCACCTGTGTTGATGTCTTTACTGTCCTGTATTAGGACCTCAACTTAATTCTCCGCCACTACGTTTCATCCGACTGCAGAACCTATTCGAATCAGACTTTTATCTCGCTGTATAATTATTAATAAGCCCCAGCTGAAAGATGGGCTTTCAGCTTCAAAACGATACACCTATTACTGTGAATATATTCTGAAAAATCAGTTGTAGAAAAGGCAACATATGTGCGGCTTTGGGAGATAATGCTGTTTCGTACAGTACTTGTAAGATATACTTCCAGAATATCGGGGATAGCAAAAAAAATCGAAAATGAAGAATTGGAAGCACTGCCCGGAAGAAAATCTTCATTATATACTGTTAAAGCTCGGAGAACTCGAAGTAAGCCATTTCTAAACATATACATAAGCTAGGGAAAATTCAAATGAAGGGCCTCCTATGAACTCACATCTGAGAATATGTGTAGATAATTTGAGTTGTTGGGTCATTACTCTTCAGATTCAGGAAAAATAACTTCCTGCATAAGAGTGTGACCTGCAATGAAGTGGTTTTTTTTGTGTAGATTTTTGTTCATATTGTAGGGTTTATTGTAGAAACCCTTTGTATGTACAGCCATTTCAAGAAAGAAAATATTTATTTCTAATGAAGCTGCAGTGGTAGTGAAACGCGTCAAACATTATGAATAAAGTAGAAATTTAGACAAAAGTATTTTTATTAAACATTTATTAAATTAATTTGCATCAAGAATTCTTTTCCAGAATTTAAGCGGCGAAAATCGATAATTAAGCCTGGGGAGCCATCAACAAGTACTGCAAAACCAAATATCCACGCTAAAAAGGTGTTGTGTATATGATGGTATCAGCTGGGCGTCGTTCATTATGAGTTGCTCCAATCTTGTCAAATGGTCACTGCTGACCATTATCAATAAGAACTGATTTGGGTTAGTGGCGCTCTGGAGGAAAAGTGGCCTTATACCGGCAACGAAAGAAGGAAAGTAATTTTGCCTCAGAACAATGCCTGGCTACGTACAACAAAAAGGACTACGGAAACGATCACCCAATTGCCATGGAAGATTTTTATCGCACCCGGCGTTTTCTCTAGACTTGACCCTTTCGGATTTTCATATCTTCCAGTCCCTGCAACATCACTTGGTTTATATATGCTTCACATCTCTTGAGAAAGTCGAAAAAACCTCACTGATTTTAATCACATCAAAAATCACCAAGTTTTTTCGACAGAAACGTGGCGAAAGTGAGGGAGATTACCTCAAAGATTAAGTGGGTATTACTTGCTTCAGAAATAAATGTCAAATTTAGTTGAAAAATGGAGGAGAATTAAGTTGATCGAACAGTTATATTCGGCTCTCGGTAGAACTTATAATAAAATGATGCATCCCAAATAATTTTTTTTTTTTGGAATATTCGGTGTGAAACATTAAAATCAAAGAGATTTACCGCTAAACACCAAATCCCTTTTTTAAATTTCTCGAAGCACGTTTTACTAATCATGTTAGCATCATCAGGATGTGATTCCAATCTGTATTGGTTAGCGTTGAGGAATTTAAAAAAGTGATCTAATGTTTAGTGGTAAATCTGTTCCGAGTTTAGTGTAAACCCAAATATCTAAAATGTTACCGCGACACATTTTACGTGTGCAGCCGTAGTATCGGGCTGAAGGAAGTGCAATGCGCAATTAACTTCAAAGAACCTTGAAGAACAACAGTGTTGGGTTCAAAAAAAATATTGTAACTTAGAGCACTGACCCTATTTCTCCGATTTAGTTCCTATGGCAATTTTAGACTTAATTTGCAAATAAATTATTCAAACAATGGAAATATATATGCAGTTCTCATAAATTATCACCTCTTAAAAAAAGTTAAGGTTTTTTTAGGTTATGGCAAACTCAAAAATTTTTTCATCAAGGGATCGTGACGCTGAACACATCTAAAATAATATTTTGAGTTTGAAGATCACCCTCATATAATCTGCTTATAAAAAAACTAATTTTACAAAAGAATTTTTATTAGTAGAAATGATGTATGAAATACCCATTAGACATTAACATCTAAACATAGTCATGCAATATTGAAAATGCAGCATGCGAAATTTGTTCTACTTTGGCTACTTACAGAAAAGTTTATACATATACAGTATGTCCAATGAAAAAGGTAACTAAACTTGAATAATTTTGACTAATTTAGGCTTTTGACTATATTTTCACTATATTCGAAAATTTAAACATAAATCTCAATTCTTTTATTCTAAATAAATGTCTTGTCTATTATTTCGCATCAGTCATCTTATACTTTAGACAGACTGTATTAAATATAATAATGAATTATAATCAGTAAATTACAAGAATTTTTTAACAGAAAAACTAAAAAAAAGCTATAAAGGGAAGAATGTGACGAAATATTTCACCACTTAGGACTTAACTTGGTTCAAATTGTTTCTACGAAAAACGCCCCAAAACTAAGATGCTTATGGAGTCGTAACTTGTCTAGGGGTGATTTAAGACAAGTGCTTATGTAAACACGGTCTAAAATCGTCCGAAATGGAACATTACAGAAACATGTTTGTTTTTTTATAACTTTTTTAATGTCGTAAGTAATGTCGTTTTTTTGATAATAAATTTTATTTAATTTAAGAATTAAGACAGTTTTAATATACAATATAATCTCTATCGTTATTGAAGATCTTTGTCCATGCATCTGACAAAGTTTATATTTCCTTTTCATATGATAACGGTGATTTTAAAGTAAAATTTTCTTCCGAGGATTTTGCTATAGCAGTCGCAGCAGAAAATATTTTTCCATGCAAAAATTTTCCATTGATCTAAAAAGATGGTAATCTGATAGTGCAGCAACAGGATAATACGGTAAGTGAGAAAGTACTTCCCAGACTAACTCTTTGATTTTTCTTGGGTGATTCTGGCACTTGGGGTCTTGCATTGTCATGTTGCAAAGTAATACTTTTTCGATTAATCAGTCTTGGACGTTTTTGAATCAAAAGTCATGATTAGCATTTATGGTTTCATTAGGATTCAAAACCTCATAGTGAATAATTCCTGTACAAGTTTACCATACTGAGAGTAACACTTCTTAGAGTGGGCAAATCAGTTTTTTTCTTATATCGATTGCTGTATGGAAACCCCTTTTTTTCTTCAGTAACAATTGGGATTTTGAACAATTTTTTTTTGTCACAAATGGAAAGATCGTATAAAAGTTTGATAACAAAACTATTTTTATTTTTTTCCTTATAATTAAAAAGTTATATCAAATTGAAAAATAAACATAGCACCGATGACGCGCCGATAGTTCCCGAAAAAAATCGAGCGCCTCTGATCTCACAATGTGAATGTTATATAGAAATTTACTTTCGCGCCCTTTCCGAAAAGACGTTCGGAAAGAATTGGAGTATCGAATAAATAAAACAATTTATCGATCTTTAATTTCGATCGATTTATTTATCGATTGTTCTATACGTGTAACCTATATATTATACTGCATTTGTTGGTTTGCTAGCGATTTGAAAATATACTTGTTTTTAATTGTTATTTAGGCTTGTCGGTGCTGTTTTCGACGTTATACTCATGTGTCTTTATATAAAGATATAGAGGTCCAAAGGTAAGTTCAGAGTGAAATATTAAAATTAGATTAGGGTCCCTTTTGTTTTTAAACTTTTATTTATATTATTTAATTCATGTATCGAAAACAAATTAACGAGCCAAATTGGTAGGAAGGAATATTCCAGCATGTCCGCAAAGAATCTACATGCAGTAGCACAACCCAGAGTAGTAACAATGAGAAAGTCCTACAGGATCGTCTACTTTGTATGATCTTGCTTGCCCGGAGAGAATCTACATGTAACAACACAACCAAGAGTAGTAACAATGAGAAATCCCTAAAGGATCGCCTATTTTGTAGAATTGTACGAATAATAATATTCAGGAAAGGGCGAATAGACCAGAACAAAATTCGATTACCAATTAGAAAGGTAATCGTATATGAAAAGTATTATACTTCGAAGAGTACAGAAATTTGTGACTATAAAAGCTTTCAACTCAAAAAACTAAATGGTTTAGGTGCCTTCTCTTATTTCGAAAATCTCTAGCTCATAATGTATTATAGATAGTTAGCAGGTGGATTTATTTATATTTGCAAATATTATTAAATTAAAAGTCTGTGGTGGTTTGTAAAACATGTAAGGCGAAAAATTGCCATCGTTTTACAAATACTGAAAACCTTAATTAAAAGCAATAATGTAGTATGGGTGGTTTTTTTTTTGAAAATATCGTTAGTGTGTGTATAGAGTTTAGTGTGGTGGTTTGAAGAATCGGTGTGGTTTTATAGATATTGCAAACTTCAATGGAAACAAACTACTATAAAAACAAATATGTATATAATTTTGGGTAGTGATTGTTTTTATTCTGAATTCATTATCAATGTAGTTTACATATCATAACCTAGTGTAATATATTATCCATTATATCCTAATCGGGGAAAATTTTATTATGTAATTATATTGTTATCGTTGCTGTAGCATTAGTGATTTTACAACCACCTAAAAAAATTAATTAATATTCATAAAAAATAATAACTAATTATGTTTAATAAACAAATTTATATATATATTATATATATATATATATATATATATATATATATATATATATATATATATATATATATATATATATATATATATATATATATATATATATATATTTATATATATATATATTATATATATATATATATATATATATATATATATATATATATATATATATATATATATATATATATATATATATATATATATATATATATATATATATATTGATATTGAAGTATTCTGATGATGGTTCGTTGTAGAATCGAAACGTAAAAACAATAAAAAATTAAAAGTTATTTACACTGACCGAAAATCCCAATAAATTAAATAATAATAATAATAATAATAATAATAATATATATATATATATATATATATATATATATATATATATATATATATATATATATATATATATATATATATATATATAATATTCTATATATTAATATAATATATTCTATATATTAATATAAATATTAATTATATATATATATATATATATATATATATAGAGGTAGAGGTCGTCGACAGTACTGACGTGAAAACACAAACATGGGAGCCAATCCCGGCGCGTTCGTAGGCACAAGTTTTTTTAAAACAGGTTTAATTCATTTATCACTATTTGTTTATTTTTTAAGTTTTTCGCATCAATTATCAATAATATTTATGATAAAGTTTTACAATATAGCAAGAAAAAGATATTTATTTTTTTATAATCGACGAAGAGTATCTATCTGCCTTATATCTCGACAAAAGTGCACTGCATATGGTTATAAGTTGAATTTTGTTTTCAACTGAAAGTTGATATGGCACCCACATTCATTCACTTTGCACTTTGTTCAGTTGTTTTAAATACGGTTGTAAGGCAGACCATGAAGTTTAAAGCTTGATGGCTTGTTCGGGACCAGCTTCAATCTCAGCCAACAACAAATATTTATCAAACTTTTTTAGGTCTTGCGATTTTATACCCTCAATTCAAAGCACCGATCTATTTTTTTTAAACCAACGGGTACATGTTCTGCTATCCAATGCACCAGGCTAAACAATATTAATGTTAACAACAGGATGAACTGTCTAATATAGAACTTATTTTTTTGAAAATTTAACAAGAACTCTAAATATCCATATATTTAACTAAAATATCGGTTATATTATATTAAGTTATATTATTGTCAGTAGATTTATTTAAAAGTTAATTATATTATTATTAATCAAGGTGATGTTTTTGAAGTAATAAATGAAAATTCTTTTCTGTAAGCAGCACTCGATGAGATATCATCAAGAACTAGACCAAATATTTTTCTACTAAAAATTTTTCAATGTTACCGTGTGTTTATTTTGGATCAACATACATAAACATCTTTTACCTGGTTTCCTGGACCCACCCTTATTTCGCCTTGAGTTTGTGCCATAATTAGGGGTACTTGTCAAAATAGTTGCGTTGCACGGTTCTGGTTTCTTACATGACTCTGCAAAAAAAAACATTTTTCTTTATTATGCATTAAAATCCATACATTAGAGGGGCTGTATAATGTATAGGATACATTTTTTTTACGTAATATTATTTTGAAATACAAATTAGTGTATTTTTTATAACTTTTAATGGACATATATCTTTTCGGGCTTTTCTTTTTCTTTGATTTACCCAGTGTCATTCACCGTATGGGCGTATTTGTGAGTTTTATTCACCCATATTACAAGTCTGCCAAAACTACGAGGTGGGTTAAACAAAATCATTTAGAATGACCTGTGTTGAGATTAATCCTGCCTGATATATTCTTAAAAATATATGAGATCTTGGACAAGAAAGAATGAAGAAAACGATGCATAAAGAATAAAACATTACTGTATATATATATATATATATATATATATATATATATATATATATATATATATATATATATATATATATATATATATAATATATAATAGAATATATATATATAATATATAATAGAATATATAATATATAATAGAATAGAAGAATATTAAAAAGCAAAGAAAGTCCACCTGTGCTCCTAAGTAGATGTTCTACAAGGGGGAACAAGTGTCTCTCAATACCGTTTTCTGGCATTAAGCCATCATCAGTCAGGCTTGAGCCGAACGCTAAGAAAGTTCAAAAAGTTTGCGAGGTTTTGATGCATACCTTGTACTTATCCAGGGTTTTGGCGGGTTACGAACGGTTTTGTGCACTCTGGTCCATGGTGCCAAAATTTTCTTTGTTGCAATCGTGGCATTAACACCCGATCGAAAATGAAACAGCATACAATGACGTAAATGTTCTTCAGTTGGTTGATTGTCCGCCATTTTACACCGGTGTAATAAAAACGTTTAAATTTAATTAACACAAAGGTCAAGGCCACGTGTTGTAATATTGCGTAATAAATCACATCATACATTCACACTCTGAACTAGACTAAAGCAAATATTCCATACTATTAATAATTGATATATATATATATATATATATATATATATATATATATATATATATATATATATATATATATATATATATATATATATATATATATATATATATATTTCTAATATTTTTAATAACCAGGGAATCCCAGTCTAGAGGATCGATGGTAAAATTCAATTGGATTCCTCTAAAAGAAAATCTTCCCATCTTGCCACTATTCCATCATCGGGATGTTTGTTCAAGATATTGTTCAATTCAACTGGTATACTTTGGATTACTCCTCTAAGTTATATACCGTGAAACCTAAATTCTTCGAATGTAGTCCCCTTCAACTCTCGAGCGTCATCTTTTTGTAAAGCGGAATCGCGCTATCGCTTCTCACATGGTCGTCTAATAAGTGGTGCTCCTCCGTCAGTATGTACCTTATGTGGTGCTCCTCTTTCTGTTTGCAACATCTTGCTAGAGTGGCCTCCGCTCTCCGCTCTAGCGCAAAGATATCGACATCCCAGAGACCTTCCATTCTAGTTCTCTTTTTGAGTTCCTCTGTTCCTCTGTTCCTCTTCCTACTTTTCTTTGATATAGCCCATCTCTATTATCTTCAAACTCATTTTTCCCTTAAATTTTTCATCTATCCGTCTACTCTTAATATTTATTTTGAGCTTTATTCCACGCATTACACCCGACGATTTGTCGCAGTTCCATTATTTACTGTCTACTACCTATTAACGTTTGAGTTTCATTTGGAATATAACCATATACTATCATATCTACATTACTTTCATTATACACTTTATAATCTATATAATATTTACTATATTCAACTTTTTTTTGTTAGTTCTTGTCTGGTATATATTCTTTATGGGCTGCCAAATAGCAGTTGCTGACGCGGTCCTAAACTGAATAATTTAAATTAAAGTTCATTTCGAGTTGATTAATGGCTTTCGGCTTTTGAAAATGCAGACATTTTCTATCTCATTTCAACAATGCTTTAACGGACGATACAAATTAAACGTACAGATGTTAGTTTCCTTTCGCATCCCTTGCCACTGAGGTGGTAATGATATTTTTGTACAATGTTGCCAGATTTACATTCAGGCGTTGACCTGAGAATTATTGACCATTGCTTTGGTACAATTTCGGGGTGAAACAGTCCAAATGGTTTTCGAGTTTTTTGACGAGTTCAAATATGGTAAATTTAATAATAATGAATTACTGTAGTTCTGCAAAAAAAGCATAGTTGAAAGGAGTAAGATCCGGGTTTTATGGTAATTTTCACTAAATGTATAACATGCTGATCTTTGTGTCACATTATTTGTAATTATCTGCTCCTGCTCGCCATGCTTTCACCATAATATTTTTTTACAAACGTTACTGAACAGAAAATACTTTAATTTTATCTATACTTTTAGCGGCAGGTACTGCGCGAGCTGCCTCTTTCATATAAACTTCAGTCTACTGAATCACACCATAAATGTCATATATCGTACAATTATTCAGAAATTTGTGACGCCGTTTTATTTTTAGTAATAAAAACGCATCATATCATAAACATTTTTTTACTGATATGTTTAAAAAGATATGATATAAAATTAATCTTAGTAAAGCTCTGCTTATTGTGAGTTTGTGCACCACGTGGTTTCACGGACTACATTAAAATAGGGCGAGTTATTGGTATGAATAAAGCAAATTTAGTTTTTGTGAAATTGCGAGAAGACAGGGCACAGCTGCTCCTACTGCTCAGAAGACATATATAAGATTGTTTGGGAATCGGAGTTATGCAGTATGCGATTTTGGTTGTCCTAGAAATTACCGACCTAGGACGTGATTACCGACACCTTAAGAAGTTTTTAAGGGTTTATGAAGACAGGTTTATTTTGAGGATGACTGTTAATTGACATTTACTTACAGTAGGGATGCATGCTTATCGTCTTCATTGGGTGTTTCCTCTTACAGAGTACCACAAGACTTCACTTAGAATGGTGGTGAGTTTGAACTCTTGCAGAATTGAGATTTTGACAATTTTTTTTACCAAAAATGGATTATATATAAGTTTTATAACAAAAGAATTTCTATTTATATTGTTTTCCTTATAATTAATTAAAAAGTTATATCAAATTGAAAATAAATTTTTAAACCTGGTACCGATGATGCGCCAACGGTTCTCAGCTTGTGCTTGGCTTTAATTATATATATATAATATAAAAGATTATTATTTATAACATTATATCAATTTCTTACGCTTGAGTATTTATTACTATAATTAATAATTACAGTAACTGTATAAGCTTTACTCAAAACTTTATGTTCTGGACATATACGTCCTTTCACCGTGCTAATACGATTTTTGCGGTATTAAATTGAACATTTTTGAGATAATCTGTGACCATACAAATAGTGTGGTTATAATATGCCAGGTATATTATCAGAATTGGCCTTTATGAACCCTTTGTCCCACATTACAGAATTAAATTAGTAACCAACAATTTTTTTTTGGGCACTAACACTACAATAATTTTGACAGTATATACACAGGTAAAAGCGGTTGACAGTACTTCCGTGAAAACATTTTAACATAATGACGTCACAAACACGGCAGCCAATCGTGGCGCTTTTGTAGGCACGTGATTTTATTTTAAATTTAAATTAATATATAATTAATTGCAAACAATTTTTTAAAAGTCTTTTGCATCGATTATTAATATTATTTATAATACAGTTTAAAAATAAAGTAAAAAAATCGATAATTACTATTTATTCAAAAACCCAATTACTCCGGCAATTAATTCGATCCATGCCTCGCAGAGTTACAAATTGTTATAATAACCGTGATGGACCTACTCAATATTAATTAAGAGAAATTTCTTGATTTTTATATTATTACCTAAAATCATCGATGGTGTACATAAAAATTCCAAAAATAATCCAATAAAATATATTTTGTATTCCCCAGTATATGTTCAATATTTATTTGTTTACTCAATACCCAGTATTGTTCAATATTTATTGTTATATCACCTTCATTCCATTCAACAATGTTACATTTTCAACAAGCGCGAAAAAATAAACATAAACATTTCAAAATAATTTTCTGTGAAATTTTTATTACAGTTGTAAAATTTTCTCGCATACACGCAATTAACTAGTTGAAGAAACTAACGCCAAATATTCTCACGGCGTTAGACTGACCTCACAACCGTTTTTATTACTGAAAAACTAGATTTGTTTAAAAATTTTCATTAGAGTATTTTTTTTTCGTAAAAAATGGCCGAATACCGGAATATATTAATTAATTAAATATATATATATATATATATATATATATATATATATATATATATATATATATATATATATATAACGTGAAAGAGACATAAATATTCTTTATGTTATGAAGTTATAAAATTTTAATCCATTATCAGCTCATGTAATATGGGTACTTTACGAGGGTTGCTATTTATGTATCCGGAATTGGCAACAATGGTGTTGCTAGGCACCATCTGACATATACATCATAAAGTTTGGTATTGTTTGCTATATACGTACTCCGTTTTGTCATATGGGCGCTATTTATGTTGTTTATTGCTTTGCAAATTTTGTCTGTCAAAAAATGGAATTAACTCGTGAGTATTTTCGTACGATGATATACTACGACTTTCTACGTGGATTATCTCAACAGTGTATCGATCAACTCACTTCGACTTTTGGCGATTAAGCACCACCTAAAACCACTGTATATCACTTGTTTAGTGAATTCAATCGTGGCCGTCGTTTGTTCACGCGCGAATTTAAAGAAGAAATATCGGCTGTTGTGCAAAAAAAATGCGATAGTGTATTTCGAACTGATAAAGCAAGATCGTCATGTGTCATACCGTGAGATTGAGGCAACCATAGGTATTAGTACGACAAGCATACACAAGATTTTACATGACCATTTAGCCGTGGAAAAGATTTGTGCGCGTTGGATTCCGCATAATTTGACAATCATCGATGAATGTAAAATGGTCAAAATATACAATCGTGGTGCGTCAAAAGCCGTGTATAACATCTACACAGGTGACGAATATTGGATCTATGCGTAAATAAACAGCAGTCGACTGTATCGGTCTTTCAAAATGAACCAAACCCAATAAAAGTTGTTCGCGCAACAAGCACTTCGAAGCAAATGGTCGCCTGTTTTTATGGGATAAATGGGCATGTGACTACAGTACCACTAAAGAATCGTAGAACGGTCAATTCTGAATGGTACACAACCATTTGTTTGCCTGAATTCTTTGAAGAAATAAAAAAAACAACAAACAACTCAGGATCATTCTTCAGCATGACAACGCCAGCTCTCACACATCGGACGGAACAACTCAATATTTAACTGGTCAAAACATCGAATTGACGAGTCATTCGACGAGTGATTTGGTACCCAATCATTTCTTTTTGTTCCAATCCGTGAGAATAAATTACGTGGTCAACGATTTTCGACGCCAGAAGAAGAGGTTGATGTATTGAAAATGCATGTTTTGGATATACTTCAATCGGAATGGAAAAAGTGCTATGAAAGTTGGTTCAAACGTATGCAAAAGTGTATCGATCATGGTGGAGAATATATTGAAAAACAATAAAACCATTTTTAATGATAAATATTTGTTTTTATTTGTTATTCCGGATATATAAATAGCAACCATCGTGTTAATCGTGTGTTAAACTATCTGTCAAACGATGTCGCACTAACTTTCAAATTATCTTTCTTCACCACCTCAAAAAATCAACTAAAAATTGTCATAGTACCGCTCAGTAGTCGTGAAGATTTTTTTTTGCTCTCCCGTTCCTCCTTTTTACTTTTCGTGCTATTGAAACTATATACAGGAGGTGAACAAGGAAAATGAGGTAAAGAAAAGCAACTGAACGGAAATAAAATATGGTGTTTTGCTCTGAAAAATTGTTTACTGTGATAAATGTTGAAGCCCTCCGTCGGAAGCCGCCACTGGTACCGCTCTTTGAAAAATAAGAACTTTTTCTCTAATAATTTAGACTAAACTTCATAGTGGTTGTTAATGTTAGTAATATCGGAGATAAAAATTTAAATAATCGGTCTCGTAGAAAGCCTGCAATCATGTGTAGTAAAATAAGCTGTAGTAAGCACCCTGTAGTTAAATAAGCGTAAATGAATCCGTTCCATATGACTTTGTTGAAGTCTCGAAGGAAAGTATGAATAGAAACATTTTGAAGACTAATGTTTTGCACAACACATAATTTACTACTCTATCTTATAGACAACTCTCGGAAACGAAATTTGGATATTTTTCTGATACAAACAATAAACTCGAAGAAATTTAGCACTAAACAATAAATCACTGTAACTTCTCCATACGCGTTTCGCTAACCATGTTAGCATCATCAGGCGATGATTAAATCTTCTCGAATCATTTGATGTTAACATGGATAGCGAAACGCGCGTCAAGAGCAAATAAAGTGATTTGGTGTTTAGTGCTAAATCTCTTTGGGTTTAGTGTTTCACACCGAAAGTTCCAATAGACGAATTGATAGACATTGTTATATATACTGGAGATCAAAAAAATGCAACACTGAAAAATAAAAAGTGTTGCAATACGAGTGCAAGATGTGAATTTTAAATCTAACTGGTTTCTGGTCTTCTGGTTTTCAGTAGCAAAGTATTGAAATATGTATTGATTTATAATATAGACATTCGGAATTTATGTATAGAATAACATCCAGTAAATGGCCGCTACGGCTTTGATGGCACATGCGTAATCTTCTGGTGAAATTTTCAATAACGGTTTTGCATAAGTGTGGCGGTATTTCGTTGATACAGCGTTCAATTTCGGCCTTCAATGCTTGGGTGGTCGTGGGCTTGTTGGCGTAAATCTGAGACTTCAGGAAACCCCCCAAAAAAAGTCCATAGGTGTTAAATCGCAAGAAAATGATGACCAATTGTAGTCACCAAAACGGGAGATGACACGACCAGGAAAAGACTCGTGTAATGCCGTCAATGAGTCACGGACGGTATGGTGAGTGGCATCATAATGCTGAAACCACATGCCTAATTTTCGAATTGAGGGACAAAGGACCGGGTTATCATGTCACAATAATTTTCGCCCTTTACCGTTAATGCATTGCGAGCCTCGTTTTCAAACAAAAATGTTGCACAATGACGAATCGAGGACCCTGGACTCTTGGCCATACTCTCACGAACTGCCGTGATGTTTTGTTCTCAATGATCATTACAAGCTCGTGTCGTGTGTTTCACATCAATAACTGAACCAGTACTTTTGAATTTTTCGTTTATTCTTTTCAGAGTTGATAAATTTGGAATATAATTTTTACCGAAAATCAGACGCACTTTACGAATCGTAGCAACCAAACTTTCACCATTTTGATAGTAATATTTAACAATAAGGACGCTGTTTGTTCCGACAATAAGGATGTTTATTACCAGGTCTGTAAATATGAAACCGGAATTTGCACATAGGTGTCCTTAGCTATCAATGTAGTTACTACCAAACCGCGTCATTGGCGCCATTTCCTTGTTTCAAAGATTTTCAACTAACAATACAAATTTGATACAACAGCATAGTTTGTAATAGCGCTGAACATGTCGAATTTTGTGCCTGGAAACTACGATTTTCGGGCAGCATTGATTTTCGGTTACCATTTGAGAAAACTGCTGCAGAATCGCATCGAATGCTTGTCGAAGCTTAAGATGAGCATGCTCTTGATAAATCAAAGTGCTTTGAGTGATAAAAAAAATAAAACGTGGCGATTTTGACGTGAGAAATACGTGGAAGACTGAATGAAATACAGCAGGAAAACCTAAAAACCACTTGCGAAATGCTGCTCGTCAGGTACAAAAAAACTATTTCTCCATCGAATTGTGACTGGCGATGAAAAGTGGATATTATTTTGAGAATCTTAAGCGTAAAAAATCATGGGTAACTCCAGGCGAACCATTGACATCGACTTCAAGACCAAATATCGCTATGGACGGAAGACAATGCTCTGTGTTTGGTGGGATCAGAAGGGTGTGATGTATTATGAGCTGCTAAAATCTGTCGAAACCGTTAATACTGAATGCTACCGACAACAAATGATCGATTTGAATCAGGCTTTGCGTGAAAAACGACCAGGATATCAAAAAAGGCAACACAAAGTGATTTTGCACCATCACACACAGCAAAAGTGGTCAAGGAAACGATTTAGGCGTTTAGTTGGGAAATACTTTCCCATGCGGCTTACTCACCAGACTTGGCCCCGTTCAATTACTACTTATTTGCATCGATGGGACACGCACTTGCTGAGCAGAGCTTCACTTCTTATGAAAGTGACTCGATGACTGCTTTGCCTCAAAAGAGGCCATAACCTGCTTCCCAAGAATAAGCCACCCGCCTCCCCAAAACCAGAAATAATAAGTAATAATAAGGAGTAATAACAATATGATGTTCTAATGCAAAATTTTGATTGAAATCTCAATGAGTGAGACTCATAGTTCCTCCCGGATTCTTTTGAACTAGAAGGGAGTGGTGTTGAATGATACGGCAACTTCTCCTTCTACTTCGCAAATCTCACAAGCAGCGTCAGTCGGTCTGAAGCTTTTTTAAATAATGTCTTAAAATTTCGATAATTTCGCAATTCATTCACACTTATTCGCACTTATTTCACTCATTTTAACGTTTTTGTTAAAAACCGTTGACTGAATATTTCGTAGTGAAATCACTTTAATTAAAATAATCTTTCTTCAGAGAAGGAATGTTTATTTATCGGAGCAAAAAGTTAAAATCGGATTAAACCTCTGAAGAGAGAAGTATAATCCTTTATTTATAAATAAAGGAAAACACGCAAAAACGTATGTTACACCCTAGTAGTAAAATAAGTCTTACATATTTCAGGAGAATGAAAAGAGTAACCGCAATGAATATCTAGACGGCATGGCGAATAACAGAAAACGATTTTCAGGAGGCAAAACAACTGAAAATTCAACTACCATAAAACACGATTAAAGGTCTCAACATTTTATGATAAACGACTTAACAAAACTAAAATATAAAAGGCACAAATTAATGTGTTTAGGACGCTATAAAATTTTAACCAAACAATTAGTTTCGAATGAAAATGTTTAAAATCATTAGTGGATTTTCCGTTGATAAGCCACGTCTTTTTCGTGAAGGAAAATAAAGCTGAAAAACCGAGAGATTTGGAACGCGGACGACACGTTCCGTTGCCTCGCGACGCGGGCATTAAAACTTTTCGATCGTTATATTCATTAAGCATTTTAAAACGTGTTTAATATCTTCGGTTTTTATTATTCTGTCGTTATATTTATCGCTTCGTATAATCAGCAGGATTCCTTTTGAAGCATATTAAATTAATTCTGGTGACGCACTTATTAACAATAGAGGGACAGTTATTTACTTGAAAAATAGCAGGCTTTTTTATTATGTTTCATATAATTTTCTTTTATTTCGATGCAGGACGTTTGCTGATGATTCAAAGTGGAATCTACGAAACAGATTTTATAGTCGAGCAAATAAAAAAAAAAACATGGTGTTATATTAGACGAATATTAGAATTACTGTGGGGTTTTCGAAATGTTTTTGACCGAGACGGTGGTGAGGAAGAGAGGTATAGTCATGCTTCAAAATCCATGTATTTCTCGACCCCCTTTGGTGTCTTCTTCTTTCTTCGCGTCTAACCGGATATATCTCCAGCAGCCTCCTGCCAGTTTTTGATGTGCGGTAGTTCTTCAGCATCTCTTACATTGTCCTGCCATCGCGTTTTTGGTTTTTCTCTTTTTCTGTTACCCCCAATTAGCATTTCCATGATTTTCCTTGGTATTCGGTTTTCTGCCATTCTCGCCACGTGTTCCATTCATCTAAGTCGCTAAACCCTTACATAGTCTACAATATCCAGATCTTTGTATAATTATATGAAAGTGAAATTATACCTGATCCTCCAAATTCCATTATCATTCACAGCATCAGAAATGCTTCTGAGTACTATTCTTTCAAATACTGCAAGCATCTCCTGTTTTTTTCTTGTGATGGTCCACGTCTTGCAGCCACAAATGACTACTGGGCGAATGAGTGTTTTAGAGATCCTAACTTTCGTGTTCCTTTGTATAAATTTAGATCTTAGAACAGAATGCAGGGAGTAAGTAAATTTCTTACCCTTCCGAACTGCCTCTGGATTATAGATGTGGAAACTATTCCAAGGCAATCCTTTGAATCCTAATTAGTCCCAAATCAACCACCTGTTCAAAAATAACCTAACATATTACAATTCAATTGCTATATAATATATAATGCATATTTTTTGCAATATTTATTATAAACAAAATGTTCACTGCAAAATAAAAATTGGTAGTTTAACTATACCAAGTATATTCAACAAACAGAGACTAGACTGTCTGTTTCCGAAATAATTCGAATAATAAAATAACACATCACTCAATAAGTTCGTAGGATGACATATAGATTGACAAATCCTTATAATTTTTAGAAACTAGTAACCTTCAAATGATGTGTCAAAATTTCATGACAATCTGAGGTTTAGTTCACAAGTTACAGTAGTTTTAGTGCAACTACTCTTGTAATTTTGAAAATAATAGAAATATTTGAGTTTCGTGTGTTAATAAAGCATTGCTATTTACTGGGAAAAAATACGGTTTAAGCAAAGCAATGGCATGACAAGTATTATTCGGACTCTGCTCCATCGAGACAAATGGTAAAGTGGTTTGCTGATTTTAAACGCGGCCGTTCTAATACCGATGACGCTGAATGCTCTGATCGTCCAAATTCGGCAGTTATTCCAGAACACATAAAAACAGTCAATGAAATAGTTTTGGCCGATCGTTAATTGAAGTTACGTGAGATAGTTGACAGTTTGAAGATATTAGAAGGCAGTGTATTCACCATTTGCATGAACATTTGTGCATGAGGAAGCTCTGTTCGAGGTGGATGCTGCGTTTGCTCATAGTCGATGAAAAACAGTAACGCGTCGACAATTCAGCGCGCTGTTTGGAGCTGTTTCAGCGTAATAAAAATGATTTTTTCATGCGGTACGTGACAATGAATGAAACATGGATCCATTTCTATACTCCACAGTCAAATCGACAGTCAGCGATCGAGTGGACAGCGACTACTATCTGTTTGCAGACCTAAAAAGAAAGCTCCAGGTAAAGATATTTGGCTCCAATGAAGAAGTGATTGTCGAAACTGAAGTCTATTTTAAGGCCAAAGATAAATCGTTTTACAAAAAAAGGCATCGAAATGTTAGAGAAGCATTGGAATCAATGTATAACTCTTGAAGGAGACTATGTAGATGAATAAAGGCAAATTTTGCCTAAAACTTGCTTTATTAGTCATCCTACGAACTTATTCGAGTGATGGGTTACATAACATTGATACTGATAAGATAGTTGGCAATTGTTATAAATATAAGCAGAAAGACAACATTAATAATTAGTTTTAAGGTAACAAATATGAAAACTTAAGAAACACGAGAAGTATAAATAAAGTAATGAGACTTAGCGTTCGATCTAGCAACATTGTTGGCTTACCCTGTGAAAGGGAGATAGGCTAACATATGATATGTCTTCAGTACGAGTTTGAACACCCTACAGTCACTTGGTGGTCCGTAGCAATTATTTTTGTGGCCAAACCAAACGTATATCCACAAAATGGATTGATTTTCATTTTCAAATAGTAATTTTCAATCCATCCCAAAATGTCAAGACATGTTTTCCTCCTGTTGTCATTTTGATTGATACTGTTGTCCAACAGTGCTGCCAGATCGAACGCTACGCTATCAGTCTCATTACTTTAGTTTACACACCTCGTATATTTTATGAGTTGTAATAAATGCTAACATATTATTATAATATAAATGTATTATTATGTTAAATGTCATAAATAGTTGCTTCTATTCATAAAAAAAATAATAATATACTAATAAAATATAAACAATATACTAATACAATATACAACTATATATATATATATATATATATATATATATATATATATATATATATATATATATATATATATATATATATATATATATATATATATATATATAAAATAAAATATAAATAATGTATTAATAAAATATAATAAATCAATGGTGTTTAATAAGCAAAAATACTAGAGATTTTGTAATGTTATAAACTATTTCCTTTCTACCACAACAGGTTTATGTTGAAATCACAGCCAAGTAATACTATTCATAAAAACCACCATACTATGATGATAATTCATAGAATAAACGAGACGACACAATGGTTTCTTGTAAATCTACATCAACGCTCATAAAAGTGAAAATATTTGAAGTAGGTATTTGCAAAGTGATCCACGTATAATCACATATAATATTCGTTTTAATAATGTCATGGTTTGAAGAGGCAGGCAGAAAAGAAAGCATGAAACTGTAGTTAACATAGATTTTTTACATTTTAGATCCTTTTTTCTAAATTGATTCGTTTAATCGTTCTCTTAATGGTTATAAAAATATTGCTCATGTGGATAAAGCAATTTCATATTATTTAGTTGATCAATTGTTCTATTAGAACCTTCGCTTCAATTTACTTATCTTCCTGACGCGCTTTTCGCTAACCATGTTAACATCATTAGAAGATAAGTCAATGATTAGACTTTAATTATCACTAATTCTGAATCAGTACTATTTAACTGAAGTTGTGAGATATTTATTAAAAATATTTTAAAACATATATAACGACCAAAGGATTAAATGACCATATCCGACATGACATGAGTGAAATAGAGCCACCAGTCGCCATAAAGGTGATTGAAATTTCAATGACAGGAGGACAATTTGTGAACCAACAGGTAGCCGATCTTTCAGTGATGTTGTTTTCCAAACATACTAGATGTGGCGGTTAACAATCTAAATTTTTTCTTAAAAAAAAACATGTTAATTTGGAAGAAAGGTAAAGGTTTATTCAAATTATTCACCATCGCTAGCTGCACATTTTTGCTATCTTTCTGGCAATTTGTGGATGCCCTCCGAGAAAAACTTTTGAGGTGGTACAGTCATAAAACAATTTTTCGACATCTCCGTAATTGGGAGAAGGGTTTCATGGAAAGTGTGTGAGACGTCGATAAAAATAAGTGGTAGTCGGGAGGGGCCAAGTCTGGTGAGTACGGCGACTGTGGCAAGAGTTCCCAGCCAAGTGTAGAAATGGCGTCTCTGACCGCTTTCACTGTATGTAATGGGGTGTAGTCTCCTACAAAATCACTTTTTCGTGCCTTGTAGTCCATTCTGATCCTTGTCGATCAATGCATGGTTCAAAGTGAAAATTTGTTGACTGTAGCGAACGGTATTAACGGCCAAATTTCACAAGCTCATAGTACACTATACCCTTATGCTCTCTCCAAATGCACAGTGTTTTCTTTTTTCCAAAGCGATTCGATCAACACATAATTTTGCCGAGAAAGTAAAACTTCGCACACCTTTTTTCGCTTTTCCATCTGTCGTTCAGCTGATGTGGGACTCATTTTCCTGCCTTCTGGATCTTTCCCATCAACATTTAATCTATCTGCCATTTATTGTTGAGTTTGCATAGCGTCTTATTCCAACAATGCTTGCAATTCGGCATCTTCACATTGTTGTCGGTTGACCTGGGTATTCTTTGTCCTAGTTGAAATGACCACTTTTGAATCGTCTAAACCAACAACCGCCTTGCGTTGTGACATTGTCATCGTAAGTTTCCTCAAGTATACGACGGCTTTCAATTGCGTTTTTCTTTTGATTGGACAAGAAAAGCAGTACGTAAATGACATAAGAGATTAGACTGTGAACCGACCCTTATGTCCAGCGCCTTATAGCATCTCTTACAAAAATTAAGAATTATTAACCCCCACACACATTGTACAATGCGTCAATTCATTATGGAAAGATACAAATTCAACAATTGGGTTCTGGAGCAGTTAGAGGGCGACTCCCACTTTGCGCACTTTTGGTTTAATGGATTTGTGAACAAATAACTCTAGGATTTAGGCAGAAAATCCTCAATTGATTCAGGACTTACTTCATACTCTCTTCTACTCATTTCTTGAAGATGATTGAAATCGTGTTACTATTAATGGGGAATGCTATATAAATATACCAACAGAATATCTTTGGTCTGAACTGATAAATATCGATATAAACAATATTTTCTTTCAACAAAACGATGAAACTCGTCTCACATCTCGCTAGATAACCGATTTATTGCAAACGTTAATTGGACGCATTATTTCGCAAAATGGAATAATCAACTTGCCACGAAGATCATGCGACCTCATGCCATTGAATTATTTTTTGTAGGGTTATGTTAACTCTATGGTTTACCGAAATATACCCCGAACAATTCTTGACCTTGAACGAAACATTCAGGCCACCTTTAAAAATATACCTCGCGATATGTGTGAACCAGTAACGAAAATTGGGTCTCCAGAATGTTTTACAACAAACAAAGTCGAGAGGGGCATTTGCACTTCAAAACATAATGCGATTATTTGTTCTTCAAAATAAAATAAAATGTATCGGATTATCACTTATAGTTATGATTGTGCGTCATTTTAAAGTTTTAAGTCTTATTGGACAACCCTTTAAATATCATCTACTCAACTTTCTAAGTTCATTTCAAGGTAAAATAACAATGTTATTTCATTTGTTGTAATCGGCCATTGCATCTTGTAGTTGAGTCACATATGCCTTTCAAGAAATCTAGTACTATTTAAGCCAGCGTCGAAGGTGGACCTAAAGGATGGTCCACCCCGATAAAACAACAGCATAATACATTATGCATAATACATAACGTTACAGGCGTTACATAAAGCGAAACAATTACCAGTGGTACGAAAAAGACAATTTTAATGCTAGCAAAATCAATACGGACTTAGAACCTTGAAGATTTGCGGTGAAAAGTACAAGAATCGGGTTTATTTTGGAAATTGCTTCTAGAAAAAACTGTAGTTAATTCAAAATAGGCGACAGTGCCGGTGCGGAAAAATAGTAAAGAAAAGATTACTTTTTTATTGTGCTCCACTGCGGATGGTTCTAATAAAATGTCAATTTTTGTCATGGGAAAAATAAATAATCCTCAAGCATTTTTCAACCAGAATCTACCTGTTGAACACAAAGCTACAAACAATGCTTGGATGACGACAAACGTTTTTAAAGATTGCTTCTATCATTCATTCGTCAAGCAGGTTAGACAATTTTCAACGGAAAATAACCTGCCAATAAAAGCTTTTTTACTGGTGGACAATAATCCAAGTCATGATGTAGAACAAGGTCTAATCAGCGATGATGGACAAATCCAAACACTTTTTTTACCTCCGAACTGCACAGCGTTAATCGAACCTATGGATTAAAACGCGATTCGCCTAACAAAATTGTTCTATAGAAAACGCCTACTCACCCACATTTTGAGAAATGAAAAAGAAAACATCGTCGAATGTTTGAAAAAACTTAATTTAAAAGGTGATGTATGGGTCCTAAATGCATGGAATGATGTTTCCCGCAGTGTCTTAGAGAAGTGTTGGAATAAATTAACCCTAACAACAGAATGGGATAGTGTAAGTAAATAAGTGATGGGATAGGGTAAGTAAATATGTGGTAACAGGAAGTAAATCGCCCACTAGCTGAAATAAAAAAAAAACATATTGAAGAAGAGAAAAAGGATAGGCAAAACATTTATGGGATGGTATAACATATTGGATATACCGAAAAGCCTACGGAAGGTATATTTATCAACTGGCTCAACATTGATGAGAGTATTATTCCTATCGAAGACGAAGAACTAATTGAAGTTGGCGAGGTGGAAAATAAAGAAGTTGCAACAATGTCAGTAAAACACGATACAGCTTACAAGTAATTTCAACAAGGGTTAGAATGGGCAGAAGAAAATAGCGTACCATTAAATGAGCTATTGATCCTCAAGAAACTATGGGAGATCAAGCTTTTTCTGTAAGCTAAAAAAAAGCTAAATAAACCAGAATTACCGATTTGTTTATATAATCATAATTGCCAAGTTATTTTACATTAATATGTAATTATTATGTAGTTTGTATTTTTTTATATCCACATATACATAATATGTGCATAATATGGGATATGCGCCTAGCTTTTATATTTGTCACATAAATACTTAGCAATTAGAAAATAGTATTTAGTTTGTATGTGTTTCTATTTAAAAAGAAATAAAACCTTGAAAATTATTATTTCGTTCCGGTGTTTTATTAGATGAAATAATAGCCGCTGTAATTCGGATTTTCGATAATCCCAATGAGCCTTGTTTTAATTAATCCGGCTTATTATTTTAAACATAACACTTTAAAATTATCATGTTTTAACAATTACAAAAAATTTTCAAATATAAAAATCAATGAGAAGAACGCATATGAACTGATATAAACTAACAAATACATTTTTTTTAGATTTCTTTAATATCTATTTTATCGAAATATGATTCTCAATAAGTTTTTTTAATTCCAAACATTTCAGGTAGTTGTGAAATTGATTGATCGTCTGATAACCACAGACGTAACCTGATGTCAAAAGCTGACCAATTTGTTAAACGCTACCATATAGAAACCGCCCATACATTCGGTATTCAACGCCTCAACAATTAATTTGAATAATTTATCAGTTTTTCCGTTGCATATCAAATAATAATCCACATTAAATTAGTATGCAAAGCAATTCCTATATGAAAACCCGAACAAAAAAAAAAACTCTTTTTGAATAAATTTGTGAAACATAAATTCACACTACAACACTACAAAACTTATATATGATCCGTTAACATCCCAAATACCCAGCGTGATAATTTTCGACCACCTGTTACACCAAAGTAAAAAGAAAATGGGTCAGGAAATGAAATGCCTCAAACTTCTTCCTCTACAGTTCAATATTCTTATTACACCTTGTGAAATCCTCTACCATTTCACAAGCAAAATATTCCTAAATACCAGGTGTGGTGGTTAATAATTATTAATTTTTTGAGAAATGGCGCTGGAAACAAGTGTTTTTTTCACAGTCAAATCCCTGACATCATTTTGTTACTACGACAGTACCTTTCAAAACGCCATTGATGTTTAAATGATTTCGAGTTAGCGTCATATTTTTTTTGTGGAGCAAATTTGTACATGCGGAACGTACTGCCTTTCTTATTCAATCAAAAGAAAAACGCGATGAGAGCCGTTGAATACTTGTGGAAACTTGCGATGAAAATGTCCCAATGTAAGACGCTGGTGGGCGTTGGTTTAGACGATTCAAAAGTGGCGATTTCGACTTGAAAGGCAAAGAACCCCCAGGTCAAGTAAAAAAATTGAAGATGCCGAACTGCGAGCATTGTTGAAAAAAGACGATATGCAAACTTATCTACCAATGGCAGAGAGGTTAAATGTTGGTCGCCTAACCATTGGTGATCATCTGCATTCCACGGGAAAGATTCAGAAGGCAGGAAAATGGGTACCACATCAGCTGAACGACAGACAGATTGAAAAGCGAAAAACCGTGATCGAAGTTCTACTTTCTCGGCATGAAAGAAAACTTTTTGGCATCGGATCATGACTGTAGATAAAAAATGGATATATTTCGAGAACCCAAAATACAGAAAGTCATGGGTTGACTCACGACAACCATTAACATCGACCGCAAGACCGAATCGCTTTGGAAACACGATAATGCTGTGCCCTTGGTGAGATCAGAAGGGTGTCGTATACTATGAGCTACTAAAACCAGGTGAAACAGTTATTACTGTTCGCTACCGTCAAGAAATGATCATTTTGATAATTTCTTGATGAAAAGCATGCATTGCACCACGCACTGCATTTTGCAGCACGACATCGCCCCATCCCACAGAGCGAAAGCGGTCAGACACCATTTCTGTACTTGGTTGAGAACTCTTGGCCCACCGCCATACTCATCAGACTTGGCCATTTCCGAGAACCACTTGTTTTCATCGATGTCTGAGGCACTTTCCAGGAAACACTTCAATAATTACGGAGATGACAAAAATAGCTTAATGACTGGACCAACTTCAAATATGCACCGTTTTTCTGGGACAGCACGAAACCTTTACCTTTAAAAATTAAACGTGTTTTCTTAGAGTTATTAACCGCTACACCTGGTAATCAGGCCTAATTAATTATTGTAAACTATGTGAGCCAGAGGACCACGTGGCGAGAATGCCAGAAAACAGAATACCATGAAAAATCATGGAGGACGAATAGGGAGTAATAGAAAAAGAGGTAGACCAAAGGCACAATGAAACAAGAACTACTGCACATCAAATTGGACTGGACTGGAGATTGATCTGGTTGTAGGAGGTCAAGATTCACTGACGGGCTATAGCACCACAGAAAGAAGCCTAATTAAATAACGAAGAAGTAAAGGCAAATTATTTTACGAGAGCTCAAAAAGTTTCTGGTTTAACAATGAAAATCAATAATTCAATTACGTTAGCCAGTTAAAACTTATAAATTAGATACTACAACATTATAAATAAAATTCTTCAAAGGTCTTTCACTAGCAAAAAAAAAGGTTTCACTAGCAAAATATCCCTAAATATTTAGCCTTAATTAATTAACAATTTACAAAAGAAGAAACAAGGAAAAATCATTTGAATAAAGCTAATCAAAACAATGAAAATCGAGAATTTAACTTTCAAACCTAGTTTTATTTATAGAAAAATATAATCCTTTCCTCGAAGCGGAAAAAAGGAAAAAATCTTTCTGAGCTACCGGGTGTTTTTTTGACGATTTTTTTTGTTCAGCTTATCCAAAACGCATGATGCATAATGTAGTCCGGTTAACGTTTCCTCAAAAACATTATAAAATAAAATTCGATTTTCTTCATAAAAACTGATGTCATGATCCTTTCTACTGATTTTTCTTTGTTGTATAGTATGGTCAATGGAAAACGAACGTTTTTTGAATGGATAGTATTCGGTTAGTGGAGGGCGTCTGTAGCTGGCGTCTATTGACTTTCCTGACGATGCTGGTTAGTATCCACCATGCGGAGTCGATAGCACCGCATGTTTGCTTACCATGAGTATGTGTCATTATTTTGTTTACTAACACCTCTTATTTGCTTAAACAATGCTCGATATCTTTGAAGAAAACGAAGGTTTGACCATCAGCAAGAGCGATGAGGGTCATTTCCAGTTAAATTGGGTAGTCAGTAAATAATAAAACATACGATTTTTGTCCTCAGAAGGCTTGTACCAGAGGACTCCAGGATTGTATCAGAGGACCTCAGGATTATATCAGAGACCACTACACAACTCTAAAAAGACAACGTTGTTTGGCAAGTGCGGAATTTTCGGACAACAAAAAGATGGAGCCACAGTGGAATGCAAATGGATTGGTCATTCGTAATATATATATATATATATATATATATATATATATATATATATATATATATATATATATATATATATATATATATATATATATATATATATATATATATATATATATGATGCTGTACCCTGCTAGGGTTACCTAGCCTTCTCCTGTTCAATTCCGACCCTCACCTCCGTGCTATTATATCCTGGTAACCTGAGCAAATCTGTGGAAGACTATGGTAACCAACATCAGTGGGAAACATGGTCATAGCGGACGAGAGCGGCATAAATGGTCCTGGGGTTTGAGAACCCGAAAGTAAGGGAAATCTTTCGAGAACGGCTCCAAACGTATGTTCGTATAAATGGCCATCATTTGAATGACATTATTTTTCATCTTTAACCAATGAAAATGGTATGTTATAATAATAATAACAAATTGCCTTTATTGCAACATATTAACCACAAGAAAAAAAAAAGAAATAAACAAAAGGAAACCAAATAAATAAGATTTCTCAATTTGTTGATCTGCAAGTCTAGCAAAATTTGCTATTCCACTCAACCAACCTATCGATCTTAATCCCTACACAGAAAAAAACAACATCCCTATAAAACCACAAACATTTCCTCTCATGCCTCACACATACTCTAACAAACATTATTACCCAACCATCCGATTACCGCCAGAAGCTCAAATGCCCATTAAACGACAATCTTAAAAATTAGCAGCAATTACAACTGTTGAAATAATAGAAATTCCCTGACTCTGTTATTTGAACTTATTAATATTAAACATTTTAAATATATTGGGGATATATATATATATATTTATATAGTTTTGCGACCAAAGCGACTTGGCCTTGCACGCGATGGGCCGGCTTCGCCAGGTGATAACCATGATTTTTTCGCTTGTGATTTTCGAAATAAATTCATTTTTCATCACCCATTACTATTCGATGCAGAGATTACTTCCTTTCATACCTTTTAAGCAGCATTTCACTGACGTTTTTCGATTTTCTATTTGCCTGTCATTCAATTCATGTGGCAACCATCTTCCCATCTTTTCGATCTTTCCAATCGCTTGTACTCGTTCACAAACTGTGACTCGGCGCACATTCAACTTTTCTGCCAATTGTTTTTGAGTTGGTGTTGGATCTTCATCCAATAACTCCTGCAATTCCGCATCTTAAAACGTTTTCGGCCTACCAGGACGTTCTTTGTCTGATAGTATTGAGTCTTGCTGAATGAACTACAAACATTCTTTTAAGGGTTTCAGAATTATTGTCAGCATTGATAACCTTATATGTGAAGTTAGCCATACGAAGCTTCCATCTGTGATCCACAGTAAGCCACTTAAGCTGATTAATCTTTTGAGAGATATGATCTCGTTTTCGAAGTCCAAAAATAAGACAACAAGTATTGTGCACCCGTTGTATTCCGCCCTTGTCCGCGGAATCGAGACAAGGAAAATAAATGAAGTCACAGCAAGTAAACTGAGAAAGTACCAATGACTTTGATAATAGCTTTCTTAAAGCCTGATTCAAAATGAGCCTATTCACAGAAAGTAATTTAAGGTGCATAAATGATTTATGAATTAACTTGGATACACGATCTTTAAAACGTAAATTCAAATCCAAAATAACACACAAGTTTTGCGCACAATCTACAAAACCAAGCTTCTCTCTGTCAATAAATATTGAAAGATTCGTCTTTAAAAAAATATAGTTAGATTTAGTACAAAATAGCATAACTTTAGGTTTAGAAGAGTTTAATTTGAAGTTATGTGTTAATGAGAGTATTTTAAGTTTGTTTACCGGATAATTAATTATATTATTACACTGAATATTTTTATGTTAATGTTTTTTTACAAAAAATAAAAAATCGTGCTTCTTTAAAAACCGTTTCCCGTGGACTACCTTGTAAACGGTGTTCCAATAAGTACTTCAGGATCTCCTTTTTAAATAAGTTCAACAATTTTAGAAACAACATGCTTGCTTATTTTATCAAAAAGTAGAGACATGGCAGTTATGTTTTAAAAACAATATTCTTCAAATGACCCCCTCGGCTTTTTCTAGCACAATTGGGGTTCAATTTAACCAATAACTTAACGCATGTTTTGCTTCATGTTATTAATCGTATGCGGATTATTTCTTAACATATTGCGGTCTCGTTCGCCATTAACATTTACCGTTTCCATCGTCATTTTTATCAAAACATAGTCCTGTAACCCCTCAAACTCACAATGCACACCACACTCGTTACTCGAAGAGGATGTAAAAGTTCTTCTACAATCACTCCAGGATTTTCACTTCCCCAAATCCTACAATTTTGCTTATTCGCATAACCTGTGAAATGGAAATGAGTTTCGTCGGAAAACATAATTTTATTGAAAAATACTGCAATATTTCTAACGTCATCAAAGATAAAATTTTCGTCCCTCGTAAAACGATCTATAATTAAATTGCATATTATCTAGATGACACATGTTAGATATAAAATTTCTAGGTCAAGTAGTTGAAAAACGGCGGTAAATTTTAATCCTGAAGTACCTATTGGGACACCATTTACAATCCATCTTCTACACACTGTTTTCATTCCGGTTTGTGGAATGAATCAATATCCCATCTTTAGATAGAAATGACGCATAAAATCGGCTGTATTCTCGTTAAAACGATCTCAACATTTCTGAGAAATTTGCTTTTTTGTTTCGCCCAAACTTTCAATAAAAAAAATCAATTGCTTTTAGTCCAACATAGTATATTTAAAGTTTACGGAGCGTAACGCTGATTTCGCTACGATTCGAATTTTAATAACGAAAAACACCTTCGATCGAAATTGCCTCACGCGACGCCGACGGTTTATTTTGATCGCGACCGAATTGGCCGAGAATCGAATCAACGGCGATCCGAGTGAACGATAAGGAAGTCGATGTTTTCATAGCGTGTTGTGGTATCCAGTTCAAAGGTTGTACGAATTTACTCGTAAACGGAGTTCTTTTTGGCCTGGTCTTTCCGTATGTACTGCTTAGAAGAAACATTATCTGGACTGTTTCTTTTAAATAGGTCACTGTAATTATGTCGAAAGGTGATTTAGATGGTCAGGACTATTTTTGACGCCATGTTATCGTTATTGTTGCATCATAGGCAACCAATTCATGCGATCGATTAGTTCTAAGATAGATTATGACTGGTTTAGATGATTCTGAAACAGGCTATGATTTAATTGCTGAAAATGTTAAAGGTTTTGACTAAGGAATAAGAACACTGAAGTGGATATAAAAATTCATTCCAAATGGTTAGAATATCACTAGGGTACATTAATTGAGCAAGCGGGCTCGTGAAGAATATATTAATAATATTCAAGAAACAAGGAAAATGTTTTCCAGTGCTGCACGTAATATTTGCTCATTTATTCAGCTGCCCCCAAATGTCAGTAAGCGTCCTCCGAGACCGGTTGCTTGCCTTAAGGTGTTATCAGTCAGGCTCGAGCTGAATGTTTGAAAAGCAGTTGAAGAAATGACCAAAGATACGACGGTATCAGGATAGCCGTAAAGAAATTATTTCAAAATTGATAATAATAATTGACCTGATAATTCCCGGTTTTTTAGAACATTTTGTCACTTTTGCCTGATTCAGAAATGTTATTCGAATCATTAAGATATTTAAAGTTTTGATATTTCATTTGATAAATCTGGTATAAAACAAAATTTAAAAAGATATATTCAACTATGATTATTTGAATCATTTATTTTTATTTCATTGATTTTTTAGTTCATCTAGTTGCTATAGCTGGTGTTTATATATATATATATATATATATATATATATATATATATATATATATATATATATATATATATATATATATATATATATATATATACATATATATATATATATATATATATATATATATATATATATATATATATATATATATATATATATATATATATACATATATATATATATATATATGTATGTATATATATATATATATATATATATATATATATATATATGTATGTATATATATATATATATATATATATATATATATATATATATATATATATATATATATATATATATATATATATATATATATAGTTAGTTAGTTGCTATAACTAGTTAAAAAATTTTATAAAAAGTAATTTAAAATGAGTAAGACAAAAATAAGCTAATGACTAGTATGAACTAAAACAAATGAAACTTTTAATATTTGGTAGATAACATTGAATATTTTTAAACTGATCATCAAAACTTGAATCTCAGCTAAATGTTTAGTTTTTATGCCAAATCTTTTTTTCCATTTGTTACACGTTTCCTTTTCAAATCTTTTGATTCAGTTATTGATTCTTCTTTTTTTCGACGTTCAATTTTTTCTGGCAATTTTGAACACAATTTTTTTCTGGCAAATTTTGAGTTCCGGTAAGAATGAACTAAAGATTTTGGAATATCATGAGTTGCAACGTCCCCACTCGGTTCACTTAGGATATAGTCATATACTAATCATTGAGCAACTAAATTTTCGTTTTTCTATTATCAACTAAACATTCAGAATTGGGGTTTTGAACAATTTGTTTTTGCCACAAATGGAAAGATCATATATAAGTTTTGTAACAAAACTATTTCCATTTTAATTTTTTTCCTTATAATTAAAAAGTTATATCAAATTGAAAATAAATTTTTAAATCTAGTACCGACGCGCCGACGGCTCCCGAAAAAAACCCAAGCGCATGTGACCTCACAATGGTAAAACCAACGCCAATATCGGGCTCGGAACAATTCGGAAATTTTCTTTCGCGCCCTTTCCGACTAAGATCGATCTTAGTCATTGTTCTATAGGTTTAACCTACATCTTTGACTGCATTTGCCAGTTTGCTATCGATTATTCAATTCATGTAGGGAAACAAATTTGTAGGAATATTCTTGCCTGCCCGGAGATAATCTACATGTAACAACACAACCAAGAGTAGTAACAATGAGAAACCCCTAAAGGATCGCCTATCAATACAAGGATCGATTATCAATATTATTTATGATAAAGTTTAAAAATACAGTAAAAAAAAAATCGATATTTATCATATTCAGTCAATTGGGTTTTATTCAAAAACCCTATTGACTGAAAAACCTCTCAACATGAGCGTTGCCATGAGATAAGATCACGATTATCTTTAACAGCTTTACTAAAGATTGTGGATTGACCAAAAAAAATTCATGAGTTAATAATAAATACAACACATTATTTATGCCTTACTATTCACTATTCTATGTTGAAAATTTATTGAAAGTTAAAATATTCAAAGAGAAGTTTCATTATTAAAATAAATTCAAGATATTAAAAAAAAATCGTTGTCGCAATTAAATTCCCTGCTACTTTTTGATATTTTTATAATTTTCTGATATTTCCCGGTTGCATTAAATTCCCTAATAATTCCCGATATTCCATGTTCTCCCGTGCTCCACGTAATAATCGCTCATTTTTTGCAGTCGCCCCTTAAACATCAGAAAGTGTCTCCTAAGACCTCCTCCGGTTTTTGGCCTTAAGTCGTCATCACTCGGGTTCAAACAGAACGTTGGAAAAACAGCTGAAAATATGACCAAAAGTACGACCGTATATATCTGCTTTTATGGACAAAATTTGCAATACTATGCAGTTCACGCCACCCTGTAATGAACATCGGCAACAATCAAACTGCGTGAAAGCGCCCATCCACCCATATCCTCCCTAGGTACCAGGTATGCATGAAAAAATGCAAGTGGGCTCGTCGAGAATATATTAAGAATATTCAAGAAACAAGGGAAAAAATTCCCGTGCTCCATGAAATAATTACTTATTTCTTCAGTTGACCGTTGACTGGAGGCAGATACCGCTGACTGGGAAATGCTTTCTAAGGTTTGGAGGGCGGCTGAAGAAATGAGCAATTATTACGTGAGCACGGGAAAAATTGTCCTTGTTTTTCAACACTTTAGAATTGGATATTATGTGTTAGGCCCTCGAGGAAACATTAGGCCACTCAACCACAAAATATAATTTTTAAATTCATAGAACGAATATTTCTCAGGTATATTCTTGCCGTATAAGGTCTTCTTAAGCGTCTTCCTTGATCTTTATCTAGAAATGTAATAAGAAATTTTATGAATTCGAAAACGGTCAAGTATGCCTTTTTATAACGTGATATGAGTGTAAGCGTGGGTTCGTTTAAAAACTTCTCGGCTTGACCAGTAAAACACAAAGTTTTTGAGATTTTTAATTTTTCCAGGTAGTCAACTACATTTCAATACACTTAAACCAAATATGTTTCAACTTTTTAATATCGTCAGAATAATGCGATTTGTTTAACGCTACAAAATAAGCGATTGTCTCAGCTTTGACCTCATTTGAAGTGATGAATCTTCGTCTAGAAAGTTATTTGTACAGGTTTAGAAAGAGAAAGCTATCGTTAGGAGTCAAATTCGACCAATACGGTGCATCTGGAAAGATTTCGGAGCGTAGGTCATTGAGTTTCGCCACAACAACCCGAGATGTGTTTTCAGTCGCATTATAGTACTGAAAGAGGACTTTCTATTTGGTAATATATGGACGTTTAGCCTAAATAGCACCCTTTAATTGGTCCAATATTGAAATATAATACTTCCCTGCGATGGTTCTGCCTTTTGCCAAGTATAAATGAAATGTTTATTCATCTCTGGTATGTAACTCTGAATCCACGTTGCATCCACTGTTATAAATCGCCTAATATACTCAGCAGAATCGCGTTCAAAGAAGTTTAAACACCCATCTCATTCTTTCTACTTCCCCAAGTGACTCGTCCGCAGTATTTTTTAAGCATTTTTGCAGAGTTGGTTATTTTTAGCTCAAGTTTAAATGCATACCATTCGATATATTGATACCAGTTTTGAACCAAATTTTAACTTTTAAATATGCTGAAATACCACCCAATTCCACTCCTATTTTGAAAACTGTTCATTTAAAATAAAGTAGATATGTACTGCATGACATACATGAATCCAACAAGTTATAAAATATTCAAACTCAAACAAAGACATCAAAAACATGATTTTTTAAGTTACAGTTGGTCGAAATTGAAGAACTTAAAGGTGCATTGACTGATGTTTTTCCCTTCATGTCAAAAACAATCTGTTAACCAACCCCCAAAATCGAGCTAGTTTGATCCGAATTCACCCTAGTAGTTCGAAAACAGTCAAGTGTTTGTAACAGACGCTTAAACTGAACTCTATAATAAAATACATTACGAGACCCTATCCGAATCGACAGTCTTTTGTTCCGAACCCCGAAATAGGTCTTAGGGTAGATTAGCAGATTTGACCGCAAGGCGAAAAATTTTACCGAAACCAGATTATTATATTATTGGGTTTCCAGGAACCGCATATTTTCTGAGGAAATAAAAGGCTACTTTTAAAGGAAACAAAATATATTCTGTTAAAAAAGTACTGGGAATTGATCATTTGAAAAGCCCGCTTAAAGGGATTGTCAACATTTCTTTATCGCTAAGTTGGCGCAACTGTACTCTACATTGACTCGGAGTTTGAACGTCAACTGTTATTTAGTTTGTTTACAGTGTTCGATTTTGTCAGTCCATCTGAAGTATGTTTTTCGATTTTTTCAATGAATAAAAACATCGAACAAAAAATTTGTCTTAAATTTTGCATTGTAAATGGAATTTCGTGTGCCGAGTCGTTGAAAATGTTTTAGAAGACTTACGGTGAACCGACTTTATCAAAAACTCGTGCATATTAGTGGTACAGTGCATTCAAAAGCGGTCGAAATGTGGTGGAAGATTTGAATTGCTCTGGTCGGCCATCAACGTCTTCCACTGAAGTTAACATCGCTAAAGTGAAGAAAATTTACCATTTTAACCATCTTACCAATGTACCATTTTAAGCGACTTCAGAAATGAATTGATGAATTCTTCAGAAATTCAATCGCTGAAGACATGCTAGAATGAGTCAATTTCGACGCTACAGTTTTAAAACTAAAACGCATTGTAACTGGTGATGAGACATGGGTATACGAGTTTGACATGCAAACCAGTCAACAAGCTTCGGAATGGCGCCTTCCAACTGAGCCGAAACCGAAAAAAACACGTCAAAGTCGATTAAAAGTTAAGGTGATGTTAACTGTTTTGATTATCGCGGTGTTGTGCACTCGGAATTTTTGCCAGAAGGTCAGACGGTAAATAAATAATATTATCTGAGCGTTATGCGGCGTTTGAGAGAGCAAATTCGTCGAAAAAGGCCAGATTTGTGGAAAGAAAACTCTTGGATTTCACTCACGATCACGACAACTCACTATCTCACAAGGCTATCATTGTGAACGAATTTCTAGCCAAAAATTTAACAGGCCCATCGAACAACCACGTAATCACCTGATATGGCTCCGATCGACTTCTTTCTCTTTTCAAAACTCAAATTATCACTTCGAGGCACCCCTTTTCAGTAGAACTTAAGTCGATTCTGCGGGAACTTAAGTCGATTCTGGAAATTGCGTTTAAAAAATGGTTTGACAATTGGATTATTCGTTGGCATAAGTGTATTATTTCGGAAGCGGCCTACTTTGAAGGCGATGCAATAAATTTCAATAAATATTAAACATTTTGTGTTTTATTGATCAATTCCCGCTACTTTTTTGACAGACTGTATAACAATAAATTCTATTATACATCCGCATCTTTACATTTTCTTTTGTTATCATGTGTAATAATATAATAATTAACAAGATATTACGTGTAATAATAAATAAAAGCAAAGTATTTCTCAAAGTGTAGTAGTCTCAAAGTGTTTCTTTTGGATCATTCCACCATAGTCGTTTTAGTTTTCCCTAAATTTTATAAATTCTTCCGATTCTATTTTTAAGAATACTACAGACATGTTATATAGGGTTTAGATCTGGAAACTGTGCGGGTCATTTTAATATTTTATAGGTTAAGCACATTTATGACATGGTGCGTTGGAAGTCCATGTGTTCATTGAAAGCATTTAGCCTCTGCACTCATAAATCAATATGATTCCTTCCCCCTCCATGTTTGATTGTAAGCATCATACACTGTGAGTTATACTCTTCACTCAACTCGTCTTAGGAGGGTCGTTGGAAAAGTTCTCGGCCTAATAAAGAAAACACAAAATGTTTGCTAGGAAGTCTATGAAAATCACACCTCGAGAATCTCAGATATCTGAAGCCATAACTTTTGCCACAGATGGAATCGCTTACCCGTTCTTTGGCGCACTTTTATCTTCGTCCACTAACTTTTCGGACTGCTATTTCGACTCTGGTATGGTGAATCCATGTTTTATATACAATTATAAAACGTCCAAAAAATATCAGCAGAATCACGTTTAAATATGTCCAAATATTTTTGAGAAGTGTTTATTCGTATGCCTTTTGGCTGCGGCTTTTTGGCAATTATTTTCTTCATGAAGCTGCAGCTGAAGCTGAAGCTGCTCATCTCTGTATGAGACAACTGACACTGTTGGGTCTTTCAAGTATCTCCACATTGGTCTGATAGTGTTGCCATGTAATTCACGGCAGAGCAGGAAACTTGACTTCCAACTACGGGAGGCATACTACTTCTTCCAGTGGTTGGCCATTCATATCAATAGGAACTGTCCCTTTCTCTCCTTCTAAGGAACAGTTTTTTTGCGATATTTTTAAATAAATATACTTATATGTCTAGATGTCTCAATTTGTGTAAGATGAGCTAGTGTTGATATTATCTAATACCAATTACTCCCAAATGAAACAATTTCAGTTGATATATTCTCTATGCAACTAGACATGTACTTTAGAAACATACAATGTGTCCTAAAAGAAAGTTCTTCTTTGATATAACGATATAAATAAATCAAAAAAATATTGTAGGAATATACTTTTTAAATATAATGTCATCCAAATGTAAACCTTCACGGTCGTGGTACTCATCTAAACGAAAAGCAACATTCCTTAGGACGGCTCGGCACATAATCTCTGGAATGGCTGTCAGTTTATTAACGTAAACTTTCGATTTTAGAATGTCTCACAAGAAAAAGTTCATAAGATTCAAATCAGGACTATGTGGAGGCCAATTTATGTCCTATCCTGGAGATTGAGAAAATTTCACGAACTCCTGACAGAAACTTATTTGTTGTTGAATATTGCAAATCGCTCAGTTACCTGATTAACGAATTGAAGCCCCTGACTGGCATCTTGTGCCTCGCGCATTCTTCTCGCGCAGAATGCGGTGCAATACAGCACATATTTTAAGGATGCGCTCGCTTCCGAACGGAAAGGTCCGAATTGTCGCGAATGGTCTGATTTACCATTTCCACATTTTCGTCACTTTGTGATGAAAATTACTTACGCCCGGACTTACGTTTACCCATAGTTGAAATGGTTTCTTCAAACTTCCTAACCCATTTCCTGATGAGGGTAACACATGGCGCATCTTTAATGTTACGCAAACCACGATGACTGCAGACTGCGCTACAGTCGCCGAATCAATGTTTTTGTAAAAATTCTCGCACACACAACGCATTAAGCTTAAGGAAATGTGCTTATCACAAATAGCAACGTTGGAATAAAAAACTCCTTTTCATGTTTTTTTTTGATATTTTTCCTCAATCATCATCTTTCACACCATATAGGAGATATTTAACAGAAAAATACTTCAAGCCCAAGGATAATGTTGAAATTAATGGAAAGAATCGTAAAATTATTATAAAGTAACAAAAAATTGTTTAAAAGTAATATTTTTAATGCAAAATCTTTAGCTCTCCGATAAAATTTACATTGAAATAATTACGGTAAAATATTAATACATTTAAGTGATCATAAAACCAATACATTTCAGTTATATATCGCGGTAAAAAAACCACAAACCATTAAGTATGACGCATTCTGGAAATCATTCAATCTGTTCATTCCAACATATATATATACACATAAGCACACGTCTGTGTAATATATCTTTATTCTCTGTTTAAAAAACATTTTCATTGGATTGCGCCTTTACACATAATTGCCGCAATACATCAACGCTCACCCAATACAAAGGAAACCAGAACCGATCGGCTGTCAAATAGAGTGGGCCATGGTGCGAACGTTCATATGTTTCCGTATCTATTGTCGGGGCATTATCTGCCGTCGCTCCTGCTGTTACGCACGAACAGGATGGAGTTTCAATACCGTCTACCAGATTAACTTACATAATAAACAGTGACGTGGATTACGGGTGAAAAGGAGGGATGGCGGGTTCGAATGAAGTGATAAAAGCACGAGATGAATCGAGGAAAGTAAAATCTTGAGGCTCGTACAAATTACGAGGGTAAAGTGATATATTTCAACACAGCTGCAAGATCAAATGATAATAGACGAAGAAGACAAACCATGCACAACAATATATGATGCCAAATATGTACTTAAAGGCATAAAACGTTTTAAAATTCGTGCACCAGATGCAATACCAATAGAATTAGTAAAATTATTAAAATAATTACAAATAACAATTTTTTTCACCGCGATTTACACCACAGGTATTATACCATCAGAATGGTAGACTTCAATTTTCGTTACACTTTCTAAAGAATCAAACGCCAAGTGTGATGAACAAAAAACATTCCTAATAATAACACTTAATCGAATTTATCGACGTTTGGAAGAGATGACGAATACAGTTTGGGTTTAGAAATGGGCTTGATTCTTAAGATGTCCTTTTTGGTTTTAATGTAGTGATTTAGCCTTGGTGCCTTGATGTCAATAAAGAAATTTATAGATTAAGAAAAGGTCTTCAATAAAGTAAGGCATAAGGAAGCTGATGGGGATAAAAGCGATCTTATATAATAATCAAACAGCTAGAGTCAGTGTAGAAGGAGAATATACAAAAGATATATGCATAAAACTAGGAGTAAGGTAGAGATGTATCCGCTCACCGACACTTTTCAATATGTATTCAAAGTTAATCATTCATGAATCATTTCCAAGAGAAAGATCCCGCGTGGTAGTAAAGGGAGTTCCTATTAGCCCTCAAGAGAAGCACTAGATATGGGATACCCAGGGGTGAATTACAAGTGTTTTTCCCTTATAAATGGTCGCGTTGAGGGTATGACTTTAAGCGGGGGAAATTTTTTTAATATCCCCACTACAGATCCCCCACTAGAGCCATCTTAATATGTAATATCAGTCTATGGGTATATGCAAATTAGTGCTGTTGTGTCAGTGTTTTGTCAATTTATTTAAATAACCTTTTTGCACAAATAGTGTTTTTTTCAATCTTAACACGATTTACCACAGTTTGTAGTAAGTAAATCATAAATATTATATGTTCTATAGTATTTTTATTGAAAACTTTGATTTTTACTTTTTTTAACATTTATTTATCGGTTTCTTTCATTTTCTATTTAGATCAAAATAAACACGCGTTCTCGTACTCGCTGTACGTCTAAAGTAGAAGCGTTATATGAGGCAGCTGGTATTTTCGACGACAAAGAGAGTGAAAGCGATACCGAATCGGTTTTTGAAGAGCATCATACCAGTAAACTTTACCTAACTAAATAAATATATTTTTTAAAGTAAAGCTAAATTATGTAATAAGTATCTGAAAGTACATTAAGCCCTCTTTTAAATGCCGTTGGAAGAAAGGTTTTATTTATTAAATTCGCCTAGAAATTATACTTTGAACAGAACACCTCATGTTAACATTTTTTTTTAATTTTTGCTGATTTTTTCGATGATATTAGGAATACTATTATTTTTTAGAATATTCTATAGATATGGACTTTTTCTATACTGATTGAGAATAAAATTAAAAAACAAAAACATCTTTTGATTAAATTGGATAATTTAATCAAAAAATATTAATAAACAAAGACATGTTCTCCTGAATCTGGAAACCACTTAGTGCGTCTCTTGAGGATTAATAATATAAGGTATACCGATGACACAGCCGTATTGGTGGAAAATATCAAGGACCTGCAAAGAATGATGGCACTGACGAGCGAAATCAGCAAACTCTAAGAAAACAACACGCAATTAAGAATAAACAACAGTAATATTGAGCGACTGCATAAATACAAGTATTTAGGAACTTGGGTTAATTCAAAGAATGATAAAACCGAAGAAATAAAAACAAGGATAGAAATAGCTTGCAACACATTCTACAAGATGAAATCTTTGTTCTGTTGTAGACAAATAGAAAATGAATTGAAAATATGAATAATTCGCTGCTGCATATGTTCTATTCTCTTTTATCCCGTAGAAGCTTACATCCTTATTTAGAAGAATATTTTGAATATCTTGGGTTGAAGAAAGTTATAAATGAGGAGAACCTATCCATTGAAAGAATACTAATAACAACCATAAAGACACGCAAATTGGAATACTTCACTTACGTAATGGGAGGACGGTGCTACGAACTATTGAGAATGATTGTGCAGGGAAAATGGAGTGGAGAAGAAATGTGGGAAGACGAAGAATGTCAGCTGTAAACAGGGTGAAAATAGTCATGCTGATCACCACCTTCGTCTGAAGATGGCAATGTAAGAAGAAAATAAATATTCAGATATTTCTATTGAAGTATATTTAGTTTTCATTGCCTCAAATTAATCACCGCAGTTCACTGTGGCACAACAAATCAGTGTACCCAGATTCAAAGAAAAGATTTTAAAAAACGTTTAAACTAACGATTCTATCCCGCCTTTCGTATATAATTTACAGCAGAAATAACGGTAGATATTATAAAATCTAAATTAAAAACATTTCCACATAGACTTGATGTATGACACAATATACACATATGTCCAAAAGTTTGGAATATTTACAAATAGGATATATACGCCGATGGTACCTCTAAAAAATGGGATGGATATTTATTTTAGACCGTTTGACCGTTGAATGATGAAAATAACAAAAACATTGTTTTGCTGATGACACAGGTTTTTCGATTTTTTCCCATTCCCTTGATACTGGTATTTATACATAATTTCAGTTCTTTTTCAATAAATTGGATTAATTTTCAATAAATCCGTTTAAAAATGCCTAGAAACATGATATCTCATTTTAACAGATCAATAGTAATTGGTTTTTTTATAACAGTGCTTTAATCGTGATATCGCGGAAATTGTAGGTGTTTTTTTAAAATGCTGTAACAAAAATTCATAAAAAAAATCCAAGAGACAAATGACGTAAAGGATTACCCAGAAGTGGTAGAAAACGATGTATAACAGCAGCACAAGACCGGCAGATATCAATGATAGCTCGAAGAAATCGTCTGGAATCTACATATATCAAGGTAGCTTATTAGGCGTGAAGGGGTAAATGTTTCACAACAAACGATGTCACGCAGACTAAAAGCGGTAAATTTGCATTGCAGAAGACCATTATGTGTTTCCAAATTAACCCTTCAACAAAAAAAATTAAGATTGTAATGGACTCGAGAAATGGTGGATCATAGTCTTAACTGGAATAACTGGCTTGGTTTCTGATTCACGAAGAACGTTAGTTTAGAGAGCTCCAAGTTGACAAACCCCACTAGAAACAGTTCAACCACGTATCCCATTTGAAAGTGGCAGCGTGATGTTTTGGGGTGGTATTATGAGGGGTAAACGGACACCTCTACAGGTCCTGGAGAAAAGAGTCACTGGTGCTGTGTATATCGAGGAAGTTTTAAATCTTGTTCCGAGGCGCAGTGGGCGACGGATTTGTTTTCATGGATGATAACGCACCTTCTCACTGAACAACAACATCATCATTTCTTGAAGAGGAAGGAATAACCAAATTAGAGTGGCCAGCAAATTCCCCTGACATGAATGTCATTGAACATGCTTGGAATACAAAATAATTGTTTTTATAGTACAAATCGTATACGCTTTTTCGTGCTCTAGGACAGAAAAGCTATAAATTGTAATTGTGTCTTAAATATCGAATTCAAAAAATAAGAAAGAAAAAACTCGTATTTCTAAATACGCGATATTTCCGGGAAATTATATTTTTTTAAAATGCTTCGAAGCTAATTTCTACAATAAATTATATTAATAATTAATAATTATAATAATACTATTATAATATAGTACAATATATTAATAATAATACTTATTAAATTAAGTAAATAATAATAACGCATAAGCCATTAAACTTATCATTTAATTCTAGTACAATAAGCTTAAAAATTTGATTTTCCTCGAGATGTGCTTCACAGTTTTTATCGTTAATCCTATTGTAAATTTAGTGTACATTATATTATTTAGAAATATCCGAATGTAAACACTTGTAAGCCGTTAAATATCGTAAAAATTTAGAAAGGCTTTTTGATATACCACAAATTTATGTTTATTGCTTGATTTTTTTGTGGATGGGAGGTTTTAAAGATAACCGGGGTTTATGACTGATATTTACCGATGTATTAGTTATTTATTTAGGTAGAATTGCCGAGATACTGTAAATATGATATTTACCACGTTTTTTTAGTAACAAAACAAATAATTTTTTTTCGCGCATATGCTAAGCAAAACGGAATTTGAGGACACAAATTTTCAACCAGTTTTTCTTGTTTAGAAAAAGAAAGAAGGGAATAGATACAGTTGGAAAACGTTTCAATGCCAAAATATTTGGGGTATATGCATTCAAAGCAGTTGAGTTTCTGCCAAAAGTAACACATTATTTTCAATGCGAAATAATTTTAATCAAAGCGAAATATATCATTTGGTGTAACATATATATAACAAGCTTCATTAATAATCTCAATTTTAGGTATTTTTCAAAAAATTGAAGTGGTTCTCTGTATCCAACGATACACAAATAATTCAATAAGAGCAATGTTTGTTATAATAGATGAATACAATATTATACTGTACAATTCTGCTTTATTTACGTATTAATACAGGTTATTAACAAATTTCCGATTCCCTGTTTGTAAAATGAAGATGCTTTTAAAGTAAATGTTCTTCAAGGTTGCCGTAGGATTTTTTTTTGCACGAAGCAAAAGTTCCATAGAAAATATAGTAACCTGACATCCTCAGGATAATATGGTGCGTGAGGAAGTATTTCCCTGCCTAAGTCTAATTTTTTCTTGAGTGATTTTGATACTATGAGGCCTTCCATTGTCATGCTGTAGAATAACACCTTTTCGATTACTCAGTCTTGGACGTTTTGAATCAAAACCATGTTTAGTCTATCAAGCTGAGCACAATAATTTTAACTCTTATCGTTTTCTTAGAATTCAGATCCTCATAGTGAATAATTCTTGAAAAAATCACACCGTACTGGCAGTAACACTTTTTTAAGGTGAAGACCTGGTTTTTCAATGGGCAAAGTTCGTTGTCCTATTACCTATTAATTTTTCATATTTGAATTGCTGTATAGAATTAATTTTTAATCTCCAGTAAGAATTTGTTGAAGAAAGGGATATCTGCCTAACCTGAACAAAAGTGCACTCCAGATACATGTTGAATTTTGTTTTCAATTGACAGTTGATGTAACACCCACATTCCTTCTCTGTGCGCTTTATTCAGTTTAAGATAAAACGCTCGGTTAGAGCCAGTTGCTAGGTTGCGTCAATCATTGCAGAAGGTAGACTGATGACGAATTTGTTAAAAATTATATTTATCTTCAACTACAGTTACTAAGAGAGTCGGTGATTTAGGATCAGATTTCACTCTTCAACTTAAAGAAAAATGTTAGTAAGTAATTTTTTTACTGGCAATTAATAATTTTTATCCGTGTAATAAATCAGAATTTAAGTAATTGAAGAACTGGCAGAATTGAAAAGCTTACATGATACTACTACCGGAGAAAATATATTTTTGAATGTAACAGAAACAATCGACCAGTTAGAAAAATTTGATTGGGAAAGGCTTACTTGTGAAACTATTGATAGCACGAAACGTATAGTTTGTTGATGATACCAAAAGTATTCATCAAACAATGAACTTACACATGTCTAAAAGTTTGGAATATTCAAACATTTAACTTTTTTATTGATATTAAGTTTTTCTTTTAAGTAATCATCATTTTATTACTGGTACCAATTAAAACTCGATTCCAAATAAATAATGTGTGTAAAATTGATTTATTATTTTGGAGTCAAAAAATTACAGTATACCAATTGCCTTCAAAAAGCGTATACGATTTGTACTATAAAAATAATTATTTTGTGAAAAATGCTTAAGAGGGTGATCATATATATCTATATATCTATTTATATATATCTATATATCTATTTATATATATATTTATATATATATATATATATATATATATATATATATATATATATATATATATATATATATATATATATATTATATTATACATTAATATATATATATATATATATATATATATATATATATATATATATATATTATATTATACATTAATATACATATATATATATATATATATATATATATATATATATATGGAAATTCAAAATTAAATAAAACACACATTTTTTGTTAAAAATCGGTTCCGATTGCTTTATTTAAGAGATTGACACGTGCAATTTATGATTTGTACAACATTTCAGCCAAATAGGGACGACTCTTTTTGCAGACACGGATCCGCTCCCGCCAATTTTCGATTACCCTGCCGCATATTTCGGGCTGTATGGCAACTCTGGCTTGACGAATGTTAGTTTCCAAGTCACCAATAGTCGCGGGTTTATTACTATAAACCAGTGTTTTTCACATGTTCCCAGAGAAAATAATCTAAAGGAGTTAAATCGCATGATCTCGGCGGTCAAGCGATGGGTCCATTTCGTGCAATTAACGAGTTACCGAACTTGGCTCGCAATAAGTTACGAGCCATCCTGTTGAAAATAAAGTATGAATAAATAAATAAATAAAAATGAAAATAATCATCCACATTGATTCCATCCAATTTCAGAAAAAAAATCTTCCAGTATTGCCTTCTAGTACTCGGTGTTGATGTAAAGGGTGGCTCCTTCCTCATTTTTAAAGAAATAAGGACCGATGACTCCTCCATGCCAATGACTCTCATGTATAACGTTTGGTTTAGATTCGCACCAATACCGACAATTCTGTTTATTGGCTAAGCCATTGAGCCAGAAATCAGCCTCATCGGAGAATATAATTTGACGATGAAATTCGTTCTCGGCTTCCATCATTTCGAGGGCCCAATAGGTAAATTCACAACGAATATGATGATCGGTTGACTTCAATTCTTGTGCCGGTACCATCTTATACGGATGAAAGCCTACATTCAAGCCAAAATTCGCCAGGTTGTCATTGGCAAGAGGCCTAATTCTTGCGAGCGGCGAGCAACCGAGACATTGTCATTTTCGTGTACACTTGCTTAAACGGTGGTAATATAGTCGAACAGGTACCACACTGTCATGGAAAGTAAACTCACTTTCAAATTTTCTAATAACACGATCAATAGGCTGTTATCATCAACCTGTGCCGATCCACTACAGGATGAAGGTCTCTTCAGCATGCTTCCAACTTTCATGGCCCTGGACTTTCATCTGCCACTCGGCTCCTATATACTTAACAATGTCATCAGTCCATTGAGCTATCGGTCTTCTTCGCGGACCTTTGCGATCAAGCGGTACCCACTTCAGGATTGCCCTGGTCCATCTGTCGTTCCATCCCCTCACTACGTGACCTACCCATCTCCATTTCAATTGCTTCACTCTTCTAATAATGTTACACACTTTCGTTTGTTCCTTAATCCATATGCAGGGCTTTCTGTCACGTCTTGTAATGCCAAGCATACATTTTTCCATTCCAATTTGTGCTACCCGAAGTTTTTGAATTGATTGCGATGTAAGTGTCCAGGTTTCCATCTCCCGGGCGGTGTCCCCCTCCATCGAAATCCTATCCTATATATATATATATATATATATATATATATATATATATATATATATATATATATATATATATATATATATATATATGTTCAAAAGATAGCGTAGAACTCTGGAAGAAAACAGGCCTTATACTGACTAGGAAAGAAGGGAATTCATTTTGCTTCAGGAAAACTCACGGCCGCACACAGCAAAAAGGATTCTGGGAGCGATCACCGAGTTGAGCTGGGAGATTTTATCGCACCCGGTGTATTTTCCAGACTTGGTCCTTTAGGGTTTTCACCTCTTTCTGCAACATCATCTGATTGGCAGTCGTTTCACATCTCTTGAGGAAGTCGAAAAAAGTCTCTATAACTTCATCACATCAAAACCACCAAGTTTTTTCGATCTGGAATTCAACAGTTGCCTGAAAGGTGGCAAATGTGTACAGACATTGAAGGAGAGGAGATTACTTCGAATATTAAGTCAGTATTAATTTTTTCATAAGTAAATGTTAAAAGTATTTTAAAAAGGCCAAACATTAAGTTATATGTATATATATGTATATATGTATATATATATATATATATATATATATATATATATATATATATATATATATATATATAGTATTTATACACCAGTATTACTTAAAATATAAAAGAAATAAACAATATTATATTGCCACAAAGATAAGGCTATTATAAGACTTCAATGGCAAATATTAACCAACGATAATCTTCTACAGATGTCGAATAACTATTGTAAAAGTAAATTAGTGGAAATCCCTATTTTACAACTCAGGTAAAGGAATTAAATTAAAACTCCTTTTTTTTATGACGGTCAATATGTCATATAAATACAAGTAATATGGTGGTTCTTTTATCACTGTGGAAAGTTTTTTGATTTAGTCTTCATTCTGCTTTATCCTTTTAAGTAAAGAATATTGAAAACGGAAACAACTGAACATTTTCCATAAGCTTTATTAGCTCTTAGGTAGCAAGCCTCAGCTCACTATCAGAAATAAGTTGTTGGCATATAACTCCATCATAAAGCCAATATGGATATATTTCAATGAAGCTCTAGGGCACCGCTATCCAAACCAATCTTGTAATTTTGGAAAGATTTCATCTAAAGTACTACGAGCTATTGTTGATGCTCCTTGGTTCACAAGTAACGCTGACATCCGCCACGACTTCTTAATACCCTCTGTAAATGATGTGATAAACACACCAAGAAAAAATATCATTGACGCATAGAAAGCAGCCCAAATACCTTAGCAATAAATTTACTTGACAGCATGGATTAGTATAGTATTCAAGCATTAATTAGAAAGAAAGCAACCGAAGTTATCTGACCGTAAGTGTGCTTCACAGAGCAGCTCTTGTGTCAAAAGAATATGAGCGAGAAACTTGACTTAATATTTTTATAAAAGTTATAAACTACTGGTTATCTGGTTATTTCGTGCGCTGCGTTTACTGGTGCGCTGGTTATCTCGTGCATAAATTATTTAAAGGGTGTTTGAACTCAAAGAAGAAATTGCAATTTAGTACCTACCCTTCGTTTATTTTTAGTCGAATCAAATTGAAGAATATAAAACTTTGTCATACAAAGCAATGCAAGTGCTGCTGTCATTCCTAACATTATATTATATACGAAACCGATTTTCGATATTTGCCGTAAATAATTCCAAATTTAAATACCCAAAAAACTAGAAATCAAAATGTTGAAGGATATTTAAAAAGTGTTACGAGAGCGCAAGATTGGAATTTTAAATTAAACATGGTTTTCTGCAGCAAAGTATTGAAATATTTATTGATTTATAAACATGGACACTTGGAAATTATATATGGAACAACACAACCAGTAAGTGGCAGCTATGGCTTTGGTGGCACAAGCGTATTCTTCTGGCGAAATTTTCAATAACGGTTTTGCATAAATGTGGCAGTATTTCGTGGGCTTGCTGGTGTAAATCTGAGACTTCAGAAAATCCCAAAAAAGTCCATAGGTGTTAAATAGCAAAATCGCGGCGGCCAATTGTGATCAACAAAAAGGGAATGACACGACCAGGAAAAGACTCGTGCAAGACCGTTAATGTTTCACGGGCAGTATGGCAAGTGGGACCATTCTGTTGAAACCCCATGCCTTCAAGAGCAATATCTTCCAATTGATGGACAAAGAACTGGGTTATCATGTCACGATAACGTTCACCATTTACCGTTAATACATTACCAGCCTCGTTTTCAAAGAAAAATGGTCCAATGATTCCTGCAGACCACAATGCACACTAAACGGTGACATGTTGGGGATACATTTGTTTTTTATAAATCAATCGTAGATTTTCTGAGCCCCAAATGTCGCTGAAGATGACTTTGTCCATAAAATCGATATTCACTGCTTGTTGTCCAATGATCAAATTGGTGAACTCTCTTCCCTGTGCATGGTCTGTTGGAGAAGTTGTTGAGTCAATTAGATTTTCCAAGCATGGAAATGCAAATCTGTAGTAAGAATACGGTAAAGAGTGGCTGCTGAAATGTCCAATTCTTGTGCACGATGACGAATCGAGGATCCTGGACTCTCGGCCACATTCTCACCAACTGCCGTGATGTTTTGTTCTGAACGACCACTACAAGATCGTGTCGTGTGTTTCACATCAATAACTGAACCAGTACTTTCGATTTTTTCGATTATTCTTTTCACAGTTGATAGATTTGGAACATTATTTCTACTGAAAATCTGACACATTTTACGAACCGTAGCAACCAAACGTTTAACATTTTGATAGAAGATGCTAATAATGCTTAGAAGTATTAAGAAGTATGTAGGCAGCCAAATTATTTTTACACAAAATTATTAAAATCGAAAAACCTCTTCCGTGTATTGTTATTTCTATCACTGGGTCTAAATTGGTTTGTCAATATATAGGTTTTTTTGGAGCCATAAACATTGAAAGTGTAACAGCGCCATAAAGCTTCATTTAATAAAGAAAATTGACATTTCATAGCGTCAAAATATAGTCAAAAGCTTCGAACATTCACCATATCCTCTTGATATCATATTAACTTATGGTGCTGCTGTTGATTGGTGCTTACTGCTCACTGGTGAGAGTTTATATCCGAGAAGAAAATTATTCAAGCATAAATATTTTTTTTAAATACATTAAAAACATTTTAAAAACATACATCTAGATTGTTTCAGTCTCAAAGCTTATAGGAAATTCCGTATTAATATTTTGTTTGTCTTAAATTGAAATAGAGAAATATTCCTTAACTTTTTTCTAGTTAAACAGCGAAAATCTTTTCAATACCAACTTTATTCAGTCAATTAATCGTCGTCACGAATAATCTCAACAAATTCTTCACACGCTTCGCTGGAAACTCCGGCCGTGTTTTTATTATCGATCGACACTTCATCGATCTCTTTTGCCGAGGCGGTTTTAAGTGCTCGTTGATGTTGACGTTGTTGACCACCGTTCATAATTTAATTTCACGTATCGAAATGGTTTGTGGTACACACAGTCGACGTTATAATTTTCAGCTATTACACAAAACCGTATTATTTCAATCGATACTGTGGAAATTTAACAATAATACGTGAATAGTTTTTTCTAATTTAATTGGTGTAAAAATTTATTATTCTTTTTTTTTAAGCCAATGCTGATGATTTGTAATATTAAGAAAAATATTGAGTTTTGAATAGAATGCACAATCTGGCATGTCGCTTATTCAAATTGCAGCTTTCAAAATTTGCAGTGAATCATTTTTTATTGTATCAAGAGTTTCAAGACAGTGGATACATGATAGTGTGATCTAGTCGACAAAAAAAATATTAAAAAACTGGAATTATCCGCTGACAACCGTGAATTAACCACATTACCATAAATACAGAATTACTGGGAACTTCTACGCTTCTAACCCTTATTTTGATCCTAATCCCACATAAAATGCATCCTCTAAGACACCGTATCTCAACATGGCTGTTGCGACCCCTAGAAGGGTCGCGTTCAGGAATATGGAAGGGGGTCGCAAAGTGTTCAAAAAATAAGACCCGTATGCGAAACATCATTTTATTAACGTATTTTTAATTCGGAAACAAGTGTTAGAAAACTAAATATTACCAGGTAATAACAACGTAATAAAATAAACTTAAATAAGGTAATGGCCAAAGTTGTTTGAAATAGTAATTAATAGCAAACATACATAAACAAATTATTTTCCAGTAATAATATAATTCTATTTTGGCTTTTTAAAGCCACCATAGACGAGAAACCTTTTTCGCATAAGTAAGAAGTAGCCAAGGGGATCAATGTTTTCACAGTTTCCGTATTCACATTGTCGCGCAAATCAAAACTGATCTATATCTTGAATTCAAAATATTATAAATACATGATACTATAATATAAAATTAAAGTGAATGTATCAAAAATGCGTTTTTCAAGGCGTAGAATCCAAATACCAAGATTATTGATGAAGGCATTGACTTTATCCGTCGTTAGCAAAATGTTTTTGTTGAATACGGTAAACTCGTATTCAAGTCATTCAAATGTGAAAATATATCGCTCAAGTAAGCCAAGCAGTAAAGTTTCGCCATGTTGTAAAAACCCTGAAAATGAGCTATTTTGATCCGTAAAAAGGATTATCAATTCATCCTGCAAATCAAAAAGATCTTTAGAACTTTTCCTCGCGACAACCACTTGATTTCAGTTTGGAAAAGCAGTGAGTCGTACTTGGCACAATGTGGAAAGCAATTTAGTCGGCAATGGTCGGCGTTTAATAAAATTAACAATTTTTATAGCTTCTAACAGAGCATTTCGTAAATTATCTGGCACCTTTTCTGCAGCAAGCGCATTTCTGTGAAGGAAGCAGTGCGTTCATTCCATGGCATAATGTTTTTTAATTCTACTATCACACCAGTGTTCTTCCCCGTTATCGCTTTCGCGCCATCAGTAATGCAATTCATTTATTAATGTTCAAATTTTCGTTTTGTGCTTCATTAATAAAAACTTTAAAGAGTCCTTCGCCAGTTGCACGACCAGGGATTGATTTGCAAAATAGCATATTTTCTTTAATTGACCCCTCGCATTCGTATCGGAAAAAAACACACAAATTGCACCAAGTTCGACACGTCTGTTGACTCGTCGAACTGAATAGCAAAAAATCACTTAATTTAACCTTTTCAATTATTTGATCGTGAACATTATTGGGAATTTCATTAATACGTTTCGCTATTGTGTCATTTGAAAGTGGTATAGTTTTAAAGTTTTTTGATTCTTCTGGACCTACATTGACCATCTATGGCAGCGGGTAAAATGAGTTTTTCCGCAATCATGTGAGGCTTAGATTCCCTGGCCACTCTTTATGCTACTAAATAGGTAGGCTTGAAGTGCTGCGGTCTCACTACGACTTGATTTATTGATAGCTATTTACGCTCGAAAAATTCTAATGGTTTGTTTTGTAAAGACGGGTATTTTGTTTCCAGATGCCAGACTAATTTTGAAGGCTTCACGTTTTCCGCGGACAGAACCTGATAACTAACTACCCATTGCGGCTTGTCATCCAAGGCAATTAATCCATATTTTAAATATGTTTTATTGTACAATCTGGTCTTTTTCTATTGGTTTTCGTTTTGTCACAAATTTGTCAATTTTATTTAATATTATTAATTTATTTTTTATTACCACACTGTTATTAATGTATTTAACGTTGAGGGAGGGAATAAATTGTAGTATTTAACACTGGATGAAAGAAGAAATAGTAGTTCTTGTATTCGTAAAAACATAATTAACAATAAAACTCTTTGTCACGTTCTTTTGTTTTTATTACCAAAGTGCACAGCTTGTACGAACCTGTTTAAGCGCGCTCGGGATGAATGATCCGTTTCGCATGCGCGGGCCGGTCATTTTACAAGTGTGTGCAAATGTATGACACAGATTCGAAGTGGTAAAAGTAATATAAGAACAAGGAGTTACACAAGTCTTGTAGTTCGGTATTTGTGGCTGTGTGCGGTATTTCGGTATAAGTGTAACGACCCATTTATCCATACATCCGTCATTGATGATTCGTCATGTAATATTAAGTCAAATAGATGATCGAGAATGGATTCGGGGTTTTGTAAGCGTGTGAACACGCTCGTAGTAGTTCATAATTGGTCAAAGGGTCACTGCTGGCCGTTATCAACAGCAATTGATTTATATTAGTGACTCTAGAGGAAAAATGGTCCTATACTGGCAAGTAAATAAGTCATTTTGTTTCATGACAACGCACGGCCATATACAGCAAAAAGGGCTATGGAAACGGTCAGCGAATTGGGCCGGAAAATTTTATCGCACCCGCCGTATTATTCAGATTTAGCTCTTCCGGATGATCATCTCTTGCTATCCGTGCATTATTACGTGGTTGAATTATTAGATTTTGATTTGATATTTACCACATTTTTGATAAACCTTACAAGAAAATATTACGAAATGTTGCAACCACATTTATAAATAGGTAAAATGGATGGCATAAAGTTATATAAATCACCTTGGCATTGAAATAAGTATTAACCAATGCATTTGCAATTTTTTGAAATCAAAATTTTTCTATTTTGAAATCATGATTTAAAAATAGTAAACCATATCATACGAAGATTTAAATTTTAGCAAAATCGGGCATCGTTCTGTTGGTAACTGATTTTGAACGAATTATGTGATAAAGAAATGTATGCCATGTCAACAGCATTACATAATTATCCATCCTATTCAACCTTTAACAATTGGGTTGTAAATTTTAAACTAGAAAGATGTTGGCGGCGAGTCTATGCCCATTACGAACTTTCGAACCAAAACTGTGTAAATTCAACAATGGAAATTCGAAAACTCGACATCATATATTGCATTGTTAATTATCCGCCATGTCCTCTTAATATAATTCCATCTGATTATTAAAATACCAGCACGAATACATATTTCATACCTGTCATGCAGTGTATTGAAACTGTTCTGAAAAACACAACTGTAATTCAATAACATTAAAATGGAAAGCTTGGAATATTTGAACTAATCTTTAATAAAAACCTGACAATGAGTTTGGTTAACGTTTTATACACATACAGCAACTGGTGATAGTATAGATCAAAACAAGAGCATTTAGTCAATAAATGTGTTGGCAAACGTACGTTATTAAAAAGATACAGGATGTTGAAAGTGAAACTAAATTTTCGAAGAATAAAGATAATTTAAAAACGGTTGAACATATCAGGTTCAAGATCGGAACATATCGTTCAAAATCAAAATATACAAAAAAAATGTTTGGTTTTCAAAGGTGACAAATCCGAATTTGGTACTAGTTTGAGCTTGGTTCCCCCAGTGCGCTTGCTACCTACTTTGTGAGGAATTAATTAGCTTATGTTTTTTACCCTATAAAGCTGGGAATATTTTAACTTCAAAATAGAGAAGAGTTATAATTCCCACGTAAAAAAGGTACCTTTGGTCAATATCGATATGTCAAGCCGGTTGCAAGATATTCGTGTTCGAATATTCCATTGCACATCTTATCGATGGCTGAAAAATCTGCAATTCACAAAGTGTGCCTTGAATACGAGGTAAAAAAACATTAAGATGTCAAACATACAAGTGACTTTATTTAAAATAACAATTTTTTGAAATTTACTGCAATAGGTGTTGAAAGTGTCCACCGTTTACCTCAATATACTTTCGCAGGCTCTTTGTTAAGTGACGCCTCACATTTAAGAAGATATTTTCTTCATTTCTAATAATATTGAACCAACTAAAGACCATATGACCCCACAAATAAAAGTCTAACGGATTAATGTCTGGATTACGAGGTGGCCAAGGAAACTTACCATCGCGCCCAATCTATCGATATGGAAAATGTTGATTTAAATGATTTCGCACTGCAACAGTAAAATGTGGTGGCGCTCCATCTTGCATGAACATGTATCGTCTTACGTTTATATATATATATATATATATATATATATATATATATATATATATATATATATATATATATATATATATATATATATATATATATACGTATATATAATATATATATATATATATATATATATATATATATATATATATATATATATATATATATATATATATATATATATATATATATATTTATAAATCATTTTCTAAAAACTGCACATATTGATCTCCATTCAGTCTTTGCGGAAACTTAAATAGGCCGATTAAAAAATTGCCGATAATGCCGCACCAAATGTTAATTGAAAATTCGTACTGGAAATGTCGGTCTCTTGGTAGGTGTGGATTTTCCAGGGCGTAATAATTATTACTTCGCCAGTTAAAAATTCCGCGTCTGATAAAAGTTGCTTCGTCAGTAAACAATATCTTTTTCAGGAATATGGGGTCTTCTTTTTTTATGTAGTAGATTTTGATAAAATCTAATCTAGCCGTCAAATCCCAGATCGATCCCTGGTTGAGTAGAGCTCTTCATACCTTGTCACTGCAGCTCGACTATTGTAATTTACTTGTGCATAAACGCAGAGCATATCCCTTAAATCACGGTTAGGAAACTGATTAAGTCTGGGCATTTTTTACAAATTATTGAATAGCAACTCAAGATTGGAGAAACTTGTTTTCACCTACATTTAATAGGAGATATAGAACAAAATGACAGTTGTCATTGAGACGTAATAATTTGTACACAACATTTAAGACACACTTTGTGAATTGCATATTTTTCAACCAATCACAAGATGTGCAATGGAATATTCGAACACGAATATCTCGCAAACGACGTGAGATATCGATATTGACCAAGGGTGCCTTTTTTACGTGGAATTATGACTTTTCTCTATTTTGAAGTCAAAATATTCCCAGCATTATAGGATAAAAAAAAATGAGCCAGTTAATTCGTCAAAAAGTAGGTAGCAAGCGCCCTCTAGAAGCTAGGTTCAAGTTAGTACTAATTTGTCACCTTTTGAAAACCCAACTACTCCGATTTTGAACCTGATATCTTCAACCGTTTTTAAATTATCTCAATTTTTCGAAAATTTAGTTTCACTTTCAACACCCTGTATCTTTAAAAACACATTTATTGACTAAATCCTCTTATTTTGATTTCTACTATCGCTCTATAAGCGGATAAGCTATGGGATATCCTGTATAGCTTGTTAGTGTGAATTCTAAAAAGCAATGATGAAAAATAATATTGCTTATGAAAATATTAATATGGAAATTTAACTGATCTTTGACCACTGACTTTACCCATAAACTTTAAAATAATATCAATTGTTCTCTTTGTCATTACTAATAACAATGATCATTATCAAATTTTAAAACTTTCCTCACATATAAGTGGTTGATTATTAACTAACCATACTTCCGAATGAATAAGTTTTGTATTAAAAAAAAAGTAATGAATATCTTGTGGAAGCATCTTCACTGAGACTAGAAGATACACAACTAAAGTAGGAGTCAATAAAGATGCATTATCAATAAAATATTAATATTTGCGTGGTTTCTAAAACTGACAATAAATTCAATCATTGCCAATTTCCGAATCATGTGTTATGTTAATCAACAGTTGCCGTATATATATATATATATATATATATATATATATATATATATATATATATATATATATATATATATATATATATATATATATATATATATATATATATATGGAACAGCGTGTTAGGTGCGCTAGCGTGTTAGGTGTGGCTAGCAGGCACAACATAGTGTTTAAGATCAGGCTCCCACTTTGCCTGAAAAGAAAAGTCTTCGATCAGTGCGTCCTGCCCGTTATGACATACGGAAGTGAAACCTGGACACTTACATCGCAATCAATTCAAAAACTTCGGGTAGCACAGATAGGAATGGAAAAATGTATGCTTGGCATTACAAGACGTGACAGAAAACCTTGCATGTGGATTAAGGAACAAACGAAAGTGTGTAACATTATTAGAAGAGTCAAGCAATTGAAATGGAGATGGGTAGGTCACGTAGTGAGGGGATGGAACGACAGATGGACCAGGGCAATCCTAATGTGGGTACCGCTTGATCGCAAAGGTCCGCGAAGAAGACCGATAGCTCAATGGACTGATGACATTGTTAAGTATATAGAAGCCGAGTGGCAGATGAAAGCCCAGGGCCATGAAAGTTGGAAGCATGCTGAAGAGGCCTTCATCCTGTAGTGGATCGGCACAGGCTGATGATAACAGCCTATTGATCGTGTTATTAGAAAATTTGAAAGTGAATTTACTTTCCATGACAGTGTGGTACCTGTTCGACTATATTACCACCGTTTAAGCAAGTGTACACGAAAATGACAATGTCTCGGTTGCTCGCCGCTCGCAAGAATTAGGCCTCTTGCCAATGACAACCTGGCGATATTTATATATATATATATATATATATATATATATATATATATATATATATATATATATATATACGTTTTAAAATTAAATCATTTTCATAAAGTTTTTTTTTCAATTTCCTGAAACAACTAACTTAAGCTTTAGATAATCGGATACCAAAAATAAACTTCACCAAAAAGCAGATTAAAAAACGATGCTGCTGAAATTATGGAAACTATTTTGTCACTTAGTGCTGATTAAAAATACAAAGCCCTCACGTGAGAACTCAGAAGCTTCTTGAATTACATACCACATATTGTTTCTTAAATCTCTCTGTAAAGATCTCTCTTTTCTTTTATGGCTACAACTGACCCAAAACGCTTTCCTCGAAGTAGTAATTCTAGCTGCGGGAACAAGAAAAAGTCATGCGGGACCATATCAGGTTAGTGGGGTGCTTGGTCGATGACGTTTGTTGGGTTGTTTGGCCAACAACTCAGACAAAATTGAGCTCTTTCGGAACTGGTCGTGCGGCGACACGTTTCATATCAAAATATCAGTCATGATGTTATAAATGGACTTAAAAGATCTGTTCACCTCTTGAGCCAATTCTCAAAGACTCATACGGCGATTTTCAAGCACCAGTTTTTTGATTTTGTGTTTGTTTTCGTCGTTCGCAGACGTAAGAGGTCGACCAGAATGAGGCAAATCAACTACCACTTCTCGATCTATCTTCTGCAACATGTTCAGCGATTTAACAAAGGAAATTTCGTTTGACGCAAAATTTTTGCACAATATTTTTATTCATAGTAAATCGTAAACACACGCTTGTCGTCGACTAACAAAACCAGCTGATCTAAACAAATTAGTTAACCTATCGCATTCAAATTGGACATCGTAACTAGGCACAGTGATGCCATATTACAGTAAAAAACAAAATTAAAAAATATTTTACGCGGGCTTTGTAAATGAGAAAGAGCGACTTTATATAGAATGTATATATTTAATCATTTTTCTAGATCAACCAGGTAAAATAAGATAAAATAGATTGTACCGAAGAATCCGCATACAATAATACATATATCAAAATAACCCAAGGGACAAGAACTACAACACAAGCTTTAAATTAAAATGTGTTTATTATTTCAAATTTTTATCAGAAATACTGTTTTTTTTTACACTAAAAGTTATACCAAAACCCCACGTACACATTTTTGAACTAGAAAGATTAATTAATTGGTTTGAATGTTTAAGACCTATAATTGCTGTTTTTCTGGATAATGAAGGACCTCAATATTAAATTATCAATGTCAATCTGATCTATTTCTTTCTATTCGGTTAAAAGGCACGAGGTACGTAAATATGAAACCAGCATTTTTGTATAAAAAATATATCTTTATTGTATGAAAATGATAAAACATATTTTATTCGAAGTATGGCCCATCGCTAGCTATACATTTTCCCATCTGTGTGACAATATGTGGATGGCACGTCAAAAAAACTATTGCTCTTCGAGCCATTTTCGTAAGTGAAGCGATGCTCAGCAAGTCCGTGTCCTATCGATGCAAATAAGTAGTAATCGGAGGGAGCCAAGTCTGGTGAGTAAGCAGTATGCGAAAGTATTTCCCATCTAAATGTCTCAAGCGTTTCCTGGACCGATTTTGCAGTGCGTGATCGTACATTATCATGAAGCAAAATCACTTTGTGTTGCTTTTTTCATTTCCTCGTTGTTTTTCACGCAAAGCTTGATTCAAATCGATCATTTGTTATCGGTAGCGTTTAGTATTAACGGTTTCGCCAGGTTTTAACAGCTCATAATAAATCACAACCTTCTGAGGATTCTCAAAATATATTCACTTGTCATCGCCAGTCACAATCCGATTGAGAAATGACTTTCTTTTGTACCTGGCGAGCAGCATTTCGCAAGCGGTTTTTCCGATTTCTTCCTGTCTTTCATTCAGTTCATGTGAAACCCATTTTCCAATCTTTTGGATCTTTCCCATGGTTTTCAAACGTATAGAGATGGCTTTCCGTGTCACACGTTAATTGATTCGCAAGTTATTGCGTTTGAGCGTCATCTCATCCATCCACATTCTTTGTTTCTCAGGTCAAAATCGCCACTTTTGAATTTTTTGAACCACTCAAAGCACTGTGATACCACTGTATTACCAAAAGCATCCTCACCCTAAGCTTCGACAAGCATTCGATGCGATTCTGTAGCAGTTTTCTACAAATGGTAACAGAATATCAATGCTGTCCGCAAATCGTAGTTTTCAGCACAAAATTCGACACGTTCAACGCTATTACAAACTATGCTGTTGTATGAAAGTTGTATTGTTGTGAGTTGAAAATCTTTGTCAGATGTCAACAAGAAAATGACGCCAATGACGCGGTTTGACTGTAACTGCATTGACAGCTAGGGCCACCTACGGGCAAATTCCGGTTTCACATTTACAGACTTAGTAAAAAGTTGTTGTCGCGTATTAAAACCACATTATGCCTTAAAAGTCGTCTACTTAACAGGTCCCACAAATATCCGACAGGGTTGAAATCTGATGATTACGCAGGCCATCCCAAAACTTCACTTCTTCATCAGTCGAAATCGAGGTACAACTCGTGCAAATGAGACTACAACGGGCTCAAGAATATCGCGATAGTCAGTTGCAGTTAAAAATTGCTCCGAATAAATGAGGTCGGTTCTTTCACCAATGGTCATACCATAATTTCCAAGTGTTCTGAGTTTCCAGATTGTCTTCGCACTCTTGTTCTACATGTACTTGGAGCCAGTCCAAATCGAGACTCGCCAGAGAATAAAACAGGTGCCCAGTTGAACCTTGTTGAAGTTGAAGTGTGGTACGCAACTGATTTGCTAAATCTGATAGCAAAAACTGATAGCAATGCTGTAAAATTGCTGTTCCATAAAGTGTCTAGTCGAAGAAAAAGTTCATAGAAGTGACTGGTGCTTTTTGCACGGCCTGTATGTAGTTCGGACACAACACCTGCCTCTTGAAACGTGAGCCGCAAAGATTAATTAAATTTCTGTGCACGTCATGCTCCCTTGAATCATTCCCACCGCACGTAATTCCGTGTCACGATCTAAGTGTTGTCTCTACGTTATCAACAAATGCAAGGCTAAACAAAAATAAACAAAAAATGTCATCATTTGCATTTCTTTATTTTTACGGGTATTTTTTATCAACAAATGATTAAATTAACAGCCGCTAAACTGTCAAAGAAATACACAAAAATTAATTTACCCTAAAATATTTTGCGAACATTATTTTAAAAATATTTATATAGTTGCCACTTACAATATTTTGATGTGTGCATTAATGTTACAATTCCTGTTGGGATATTAAACTTCAACTACTAAATATGCGTCATTCGACTGTCGAAATTTCCTACAGATAAATTACAAACTCATTCGACCAAATACCCCAAAAAGCTCTAAGCAAGTCACTTCTCCTTCCTCACGCAGCCCATTCATTAAATCTCGATCCGTCGGACTCTTACTGCGGTCGCTTTATTTAACACCATATAGCTAAAATGCCGAAACGGAGAGATATGTCATCTAAAATAGTTCACATTCACAAGTATAATAAAAACTACAACAACGAAGAAAATTAAATCAATAATTATAAAATACTATACATCCTATTATGTATGATTTATTTTATCAGACCTAACTAGTATTAAATACACTACCGAACATTCAAAAGTTCTGTCCTATCACGCAATATTAATTAATTAAACATTTACAACCTTATTAAGAAGGGAAAATAATGATAAGTCATATAAACTTAAAGGTCACTTAATATGATAAATTACTTGTAATTATTTAATATTTACATTTTCATTTACAATTCCAATATTTTTCTTGCCCAGTGTATCTTTTACAATCCGAATAACAGAAATTCTACTATATCACGCCACCAATTCACTTAATCTTTGTTATAAATATTAAAAAATGATTTTGTCGATTGTATATACGTGTGCCGCACATTATATTGCTGATTAAATCAACTTCATTCATTAAAAACAGCACTTGCCCAAATAATTTTACTGTTCGGTTAAATTAATGTTTTTGGTATCCCTTATTAATACTTTTATTAACCCTGTGTGTCCGGAAATTAACTTACGTTCATTAAAAAAACTTAAACTCCGATAAATAAATCCAACTAAGCTCATTAATAAAGGCACATAAAAAGCGAGATGAAATCCCCACAATCGATTTACCATAATTCACGGAATAATACCGGTGACTGAGCCATTATGCCAAACAACGGCAACCTTGCCGTAAAAAGAATATTATCAATAACCCCTCGTAAAACAATAAAATCCCCTGCACAGCCCACTAACATCCCATAAAACTGACTTATCGCTCCTTTTATAAACCGCAAATCAATACGAAAACTGCGTTTAAGCACTTAAAAAACAAACTTTTTCGACACGACAACCATCTTCCCATTTTCCATTGTTATGTAAATAATCTTCTGATTTGTATGCTATAGAGGTAATAAGTAAATATATATCCAACAAAAGGATATGTCAAGTTTATTTATCCAAATAAAGAGAATACATGACAATTAAATGTGTAAACGGAAAAAAAAAGATTTTTCTAACCTGGATAATAACTGAAATCCAAATGAAACCAGAAGAAAATAGGCACAAAACTAAAAACTATATATGTATACACAAAAGCATTGCAAAAAATAACGTATCGGTATAAAAACGAAAGAAATATTCCCCAAATAACCCGAAACAATTTGTAAAGTATAAACGAAGAGAGAAAAAACGACAGGGTAATGAAACGGTGATTAGGGTCATAAACAATTTGACAAATTAGCTAGCGCCCCCACCACACACAAATGTACACAGATTAATTAAACATGTCAATCAGAGTAATTATCACATTATAGGTGTCCGAACATATACACAAAGAAACTTTTGCAATTGAACTTATTATAAATATAGTTTTTAGCTGGAAATAAAGAATACGCCTTATGTTTGTTGGCTATAAATTGAAAACTTACCTTCTCTAAAACAATTGCTACATAATAAAACACTTAGTGGTATAGTTTGCTTTCGGGGGACACTATTTAACAATACCGATTAATAAATATGAGAACACTGAATCTACACTAAATTTGTGGACATTTTTTCGATTATTTTAGACAAATTTTACACCGAATCTTATTGAAAACACACCATTCAATTATCGATCCTCGGCGGCCATTTTACACGAGTATAGCGGCTCGTCTTGCCATTCAAGCGAGATCATTTGACTGATGTTGGCGCCCTCTGGGGGAACATTTTGTCACTCATTTGATTTTGGGGTTGTTACAGGGCAATTCGAAAAATACGAAACAAAGTCAAACACCTAATAATTTGAATGGGCTTATTGCATTCTAAAAGGAATATTCAATATTAATTAAGAACTCTCCAAATGTTTCTAGATATTCTGTTTTTTGAGCAATATAATTTATTAAAAATTGTTTAAAACTCACTTTTCTATATATGTGGGGCATATATGACATTTACGATTACTGTGAATTTAATATATGGTTTTCTTAATTAAATTGTTCAAAAGCATTTATGATTACAGATTAAGGAAAGATTGGGTTTATAATTGTTGGTTTATTTTGATTTTGTTAGTTGCATACCTTATGCCTAGTCCTTGCTGCAAAATGAAAAGCATTGATTGACGTTTTCAAAGTCAAATAGTGTAACAAAAACACAGTAAATAAAATAAGTAAATTAAATATTATGCTTTTTATTAGATTTATGGTTATATGAAATAATGGCTAATAAAATGGAGGAGCTTAAGCAAAAAATCCTTGGGTTAATAAATAAACAGGTTAGAAATTATATTATCCCTATGTTTATTAAAGAAATAGGACGTTCTGGGATTGTGATTGAATGGAATTATACTTATATTTGCTACAATTTTAGCCGCCCCGAATACCATCAATGGGTTTTGATGATACAAATTATCATTTCTCTAAAATGCCTACATTATCAATTAATAGTAAAACAGCCCAAGATTCTGACCGACCTGCCGATCAAGACATTTTAGAAAGCATAGAAGCTGCATACTTTTCAATGTCAGACGATTTTGATATATGTCGCTTTGAATTATCAGTAAATCACTAAAAGATATTCCTCATAACATATTGTGAAATTAATAATTTTTAGAAACTTCCTGAATTATTGGATTGTGATCAAATTCAGAGGGACTTCAAAAACCTAAAGCAACAACATTCAGTTGTGTCAAAAAAAGTGTTACAACTAATTTTAGAGCATCAGAATTCATGCAATGAAGAGTTTAAAACAATTCAAGACATTCTAGAACAAGTAAAAGATACTTTAGAACAATGTAGGGAGAGTAGAAGGCAACTGAGTATTTCTGGGAAACAGTTTTCTGCAAGTTTAGGAATCCTTGCAAATTATAGAAAAAGAAAATTATCACAAATTTTACTTAGTAATTTAAATATGATTAAGAATTTGGTAGGATTTGCTTTTGTTGTCTATATGATAATGCTTAATTGATTCATTTTTACAGTATAGTTTTGATAAAAGATGCAATGATATGTTAAATGAGGAAGATTATGCTGGAGCCATTACAGAACTTAAAAGATGCCAAAAAATAGCTGTAAAATACAGACATTTTAGTTGTGTAGCTGCATTGACATATAAATTACAGGAAACTTTAGAAAATACAGATACCCAATTAGACAGAATTTTAGCTCAAGTATGTTATATACATATATATATATATATATATATATATATATATATATATATATATATATATATATATATATATATATATATATATATATATATATATATATATATATATATATATATATATATATTTTAGATGTGTTATCATTTTGACAGCGAACGTTACAGTAAGCTTCAGGTAGCTTATAACTTACTTGAAAAATCACAGGTTTCAATAATTGACAACATTCATGTGCATTATATCACTGCAATATATAATTCATCTTTTAACATTGTAAACTCATATACAAGTACTTCTGAAGCTTTAGATTCAACAGATCAAAACGGAAAGAATCCATACAAAATATTATGCCAGGTAAGACTGATTGCATTATATTACAGATCAGTTCTTTTATTAGAATCTTTGGTATGAAACACTAAACTAAAAGAGATTTACCACTAAACACCAAATTTCTTATTTTTAATTTCTGGACGCGCGTTTCGCTGACCATGTTAACATCATAAGGAGGTGATTTTATAGTAGAAGTTTTGAATGATTGATAAATAACTTCACCCTGATTTACATAGCAAGCTGAGGTTTTGGCATATTATTTCTATGTAATTATAAAAAATTATTGCTTCATAGATTGAATTATTTCTTGACGATGCTAACATGGTTAGCAAAATGCGAGTTGATAAATTGAAAATATGTGATTTGGTGTTTAGTGGTAAATCTCTTTCAGCTCAGGTATATTAACTTACAAACAAATGATTGCATTTGATGCTATTTTAGTCTGTATATCAGGATAGTTTTATACCGTGCCTTGTGCAATTATGCAAAGTACTATTTAAAATAGTATTAAGTTATCATCAGCTAATAAGTTGGTATTATAATCAAGAAAATAATGATGATGAGAAAGTATTAGGTAATTGTGCTTTTAATTTTTTAAAAATAATTGCAAAGCAAATTGTCCATTTCTTATTGGTAGATGTGGAATTAAATATGAGTAAACAGAAATTGGACCACAATGTACTTAAAATTTGGGATGATGTCCAACGAAAAGTGTCCAGTTTGTTGTTGAACGCAGATTTAGCTACCTATAAATTTGATCAGTTCTTGCAGGTTTTAAAAGTTGTACATCGGTGAGTTAATGTTAGCGATTTGTAGTAGAAAAATCAAAAATGTTTAAACAATTTTAGATTAATACAAGTTGGTGATGAATTCTGTTCAAGCAAATCAGAAGATCTACAGGAATCAATAAGAAAACAAAGCATTAATTACTTCAAAAATTATCATTCTCAAAGGCTAGATGAATTAAAGATATTTTTAGAAAATGAAATATGGGAATTATGCCCTGTTAAGCCGACATTCAACATACTGCAGCTTCAGGTATCAAAAATTGTATATAACATAACCACTTTTCAACTCTACATAATTATTTGATGAATTATAATAGACAATTTATTTCTTAATCACAATCCTTTCTGCATAAATTTAACATGTACACTTTTAAAATTTAAGACTAATATCAGTTGCTGGGTAATTTTTTTGCTGTTAGAAATATTTTAAGCCAACTGTTTATTTATACCCTCTCACATATGTGAATCATGATTTAGTTTTGAATTACATCAGGAAATCTATTCATTATCTAGTGAGCTCTGGTTTATCTTCCAAAGCTTTGAATGTCAAAAGACAAGAATAGATTTATTCAGCAGCGTTTATTATTTGTCTTTTACCTGTTTTAAATATAATAATTAACTTGCCCTAGAATCATATGTGAATCATAATCTAGTTTTGAATTACATCAAGAAATCTATTCATTATCTAGTGAGCTCTGGTTTATTTTCCAAAGCTTTGAATGTCAAAAGACAAAAAGTTGATTTATTCAGCAGCGTTTATTATTTGTCTTTTACCTGTTTTAAATATAATAATTAACTTGCCCTAGATAATCATTATCATTTTTTTCTTAGGAATTTAAATCAGTAAGGCCTACTCTTAAAAATTACAAAAATACAATTCAGATGAGTCCAACAATAGCAGTTTATTCTACAACATCAACAGAATGTTCTTCATCACATTCACAAGATGGAAGTAGCATTATGGGTACAATAAACTTCAAGTATTAATTCCCTTAATTCTTCTATTGAAACTTTTGATGTCAAACACAACTTAAAGAGATTTACCACCAAACACTTATCTGCTGATTATGCTAACATGGTTAGCAAAACACCCGCTTAAATTAAAAATTAGCGATTTGGTTTTTAGTGGTAAATCTTTTTAGAGTTTAGTATTAATTTCCTACCTGTTTATCATAACTTTGTTGGAATTTTGTACTAAACTGAAAGAGATTTACCGCTAAACATCAAATCACTTTTTGTTAAACTTTTCGACGTACGTTGCGCTAATCTTGTTAGCATCATCAGAAGATGATTCAATCTCGTTGTGCGTCGAGAAGTTTAAAAAAGTGATTTGGTGTTTGGTGGCAAATTGGTTCGAGTTTAGTATTTCACACTGAAGATTCCAATAGAAGCTTTGATCAATTTTTTAGGCAATTACTTTATTCGTTACGCCGATCACGGAACTCCTTTTGATACTGGATTAGACGAAACTGTTATTGAAGAAGATATCTTAGAATTAGAATGTGAATCATCTGAATATGTTTCTGATGATAGTGATGAAGAATCTGAAGAATTAAAGAAAGACTTTGTAGATGAGGACAATGCAAGGTAAGTAATTTATTGCATAATAATTACATTTTAACAGTTTAAAATTTTTTAGACAAAATGTTATAAATAAAAAAGAAAACAAACATCACCATAATGCACCAATCTTAACAAACACTACTCTTTCAATCTTGAGGCAAATGGGAAAATATATTCAAATGTCAAGACTGCTTAAAACTATTGCCTACCAAATTATTACTTCTATGAATCAATTATTTGACTTTTATTTATATTCTATTCATCTCTTTTTTGCCGGCGATTTGGTAAGAATGTTCATTGGGTCAGATTTTTATTTGATAAGTGTTTTTCTTAGACTGTATCAGGGAACAACCTTTATAGTGAGGAATTAGCATTAACACTGAAAAAGATAAAGGATAATTTAATATTAGAGGTACCCTTCCATGAAATAGAAACTGGTATACCAGAAAGCAAAATTATGGAACCCCATTTATCTATAATGGTAGATTTGAAAAAATCGGAAACTCTTTTTGGACTAGCCGAAAGAATTGTAGCAGTAGAGAGCTTAATATTTTTATCAAAGCAATATGAATATCTTCAGGATTATTTGGAACATTTGGTTCCACAAACAAATAAGATTATGTTGCAACAGTTTTTTGCTCAGGTAAGTAAACTATTAATAAAACTTAAATCAAATTTATTCATACATACTGTAAAAACATAACCAAATATTAACACATGCATCATTGGAATTCATCTTAGCATTACTAATAATTAAGTTTCACACTAGATAAAATATAACCACCACTATTCATCATCACCTCTGGATGAGTCCTTTCGGGTAACACTTGATAATTTCTCAAGAAATTATTACTTAATTTAATTGCTACAATATCTAATCTACTTTTAAGGTAAACAAATAGATCCTGAAGGGGTTCTTTACTTAAACTAAATACAACTAGTTGACGTCCTCCTTGTAAAAACTGTATTAATTCCTTTATTATATTGACTGGATGTTCTTTTGCTGTTATTATGAGGGAATCACATTTAGTTTGAAGAATTTTGCATGCCCGTTCATTTTCCAATTTCCACTGAGGTTTCCTTTGGTTGGATGTATTAGATTCATTGTCTACTCTGGCTTTCTTAGCTATTGGCTCATTTTCATTTGCATCTTCTTCAGTTTTGGTTAAGTTCTCATCATTTTGAGATTTATTGGAGGTGTGATCTTCAAAGCCAGTCTTATGTTGGTAAAAACACCTTAGAACAGAATATAGATTTACATTGATGCACCTGTCTTTTTGTTCTTGAGGAAACTGCATTGCTAGAAAAGCATTTTTTTGACATTCATTTCCTGGATGCATATGAATAAGAGAACCATTGGTGTTTGCTCCTATAGAACTCATAATTGCAGCAGCCATGAGACCAGAACTACCACTGTCATACAATAAATGATTCCCATCAGAATGTATATTTGCATATGTAAGAATTTGAGATAAGTCATCAATTCTAATCCCTAATGTTTTTGTAGGATCCTGTCTGTAGAACATATTGGTAAGAAGTCGAAGTGTAGGTCTACGAATTTGAATATATTCAAAATATTTCTTTTCCTTTTTCTTTATATATTTTTCTTGGGAATATTCAGTCTTCATCTTAAAAGTCTTCGAATTATTTATTAGCTTCTCTACTATGACGTTGGAATTTAGTTGTGAATCTTGTAATTTATCAATATCTTCTTTAGTTAAAGTTTGAGAACTATCATCATTTATAATGTGTCTATTATCTCTTCCACTTTTCCCTACATTTACCACGTTGCTAGCACTATTTAGTTCCTCAACTTTTTCAAGAATAAATTGTTTTTTATTTTCAGGAGAGTTTTTCATTTGAAAAGTGTCGAAATATTTCTGCCCTACAATATTGTCCATTTCTACTGTAAATTTTCCTATTATTATGTTTCCATGTTGCTTGAGTTTATGTAATTTCGTGTAACCTTGCCTTTGAACTATTATTTGGTCACCAACTTTTATTTCCTGCTCTTGATGCATGATTCTAAAAACATTCTATACTATAACGTGTTTTGAGTATATTTTTATAGGTTATGTTAACAATCCTCTATACACACTTTGTGTTCTTTTAAAAATATTGGCCTTTTGACATGTGTATGAATAGAGCTGTAATTTTTAATAGTACATACCGCTTTTTCATCATGGTTTTTAGGCTAGCTTTGCGCTTCTGCTTGTTTGAAATTAACTTTCCCGAAACGGCGTTGACTTTATTTATTTATTTAGGCTTTCCCAGGACGTGTTGGATTTTTTTTTGTGGGGCAGAGTCCGACGATTCATGATATTAGGTTGCAGCGAAGTCCGGAGAAAGTTCGCGGTCGTTAAGTGGAACCGTGCCCCCATCGGATATTGGAAACTTGGCCACTTCTAATGCTGGCCCGTCGACCAATCAGCGTGTACGCTCCGCCATATGGAACGAAAAACCAGGGATTTGCGATAGCGATTATCTTTTCGGATCTTATGCAAGCCGGAAACTGGAGAAATTCATGCCCCACGGCTTGCCGCCGGGATATTAGAGGGGCAATTTATTGGAGAATTAGTGTTCCAAGGGCAGTTTGGAGCGTTGTGCTCAACTGAACATGGATAAGGCTCACTAATTTGCTCCACAAGTTCGGATATAAAATTAACTTGTTGGTGGAGGAAGTGAAGATTTCTGGGGTTTTGACGAGGTCCCAAGAGTTTTTTTCCGTAAAGACAAGGAAGATTTGCTGCAAGTGTCTGGAGAATCCCGGTTCTTCTTGTACTTCCTGGATGAGCTCGCCCGCGCATTGATCGACGTGACATTTCTTTGCCGAATGATCAAAAAGTTGGCAGTTGAAGCTCTGTATAACTCGGCCATTCGCTCTATTGGATTTTGACATTTTGTTGAAAGGATGTCTTCAAAGTCGGGACAATTTGGTCAAACTTGGACGATTGCCATCGGATTTCCTTCTTTGGTTTTTCATTTCTCTACGTGGACAGGATGGAAACCTATCGAAGTAAGCTCATTAGATATAGCAGCAGTCGGGATCGACTCCAAAATATCTCTGATGAGAACGCGAAGATTGCATTCCTCGGGGGTGCAGAATGAATAGAATTTGTAATTCCTGTCCTCAAGCAGCCTTGTAGTGGTGTGATAGTTCTCTGAGGTCTGTGGTTGAAGAACTCATAACCTCGTGACTAATTTTGAGAACTGGATGTTTTTCTTTTTACAGATTTTCATGATCTGCTATCGAAAGACTATCGGCGGTACTCTGCAGAAGGCTTCTGGCCAGCTGATATTTTTGGCGCTACCTTCTTCGGCGACGTCGACGTCTTCAATATGGAGAGAGGTTCTTCAAAATGGAGAGAGGTGAACAATTCTCTTTTACCGACATGGATATCCTTTTTGAGCGTCTGAATTTAGTTGCAGCCTTTCGGCTATCCTCGGAGTTGGAGGGAGAAGGGTGGCCTCCTGAGAGGTCCAATTGACTGGTGTCATCTTCGGTGGCCGGTTCTTCTTCCTTTTACTATCCGGAGCTTGGTTTTTCCTTTAGTGACCTGTTTTCCGCGTCCACTTTTTTCCGATTGTTGATCAAATCGAACAACGCAGATCGTCGTTGTCATCTGCTGCGATTTTGTTTATTTCCACTACGTATCGCAACTGATCCTCCAGGTTAGTGATACGTTTATCCTTGTCGTCAACCTCGTCTGAGAGCCTTATAGGCCTTTTCAGTGATGGTGAACTCTTACCCCAATAACCCGTACTCGACGAAGAGGTGTGCACTCTTAGAAGTGGGAAACTTAATCGTTTTATAAACTAAATACATTAGAAGAATGAATAATGCAGCATTTAATAATAATGGTTTAAAAATAATTGTTGAAACGTAACTTCTGTTAAAATTTTAATATGGAAAAAAATTAAACTTGCTTAATATTTGAATATTTTATTCCGTTGATTTCAAATTTCTTGTTATAGAATATTGCAAGTGCAGTGCATTTGAGACGACCTGTTTATATGGCAGTAGTAGCTCAAGTTTTTGATTTGCGGCAAATATTAATATCAATGTCCAAAATTAATTGGGAAGTTAAAGATGTTATGTCAGAACATAATTCATATGTTGACATGATTTTAAGGGTAACCATATTTTTAGTAATTATTTAGGTACTAAAATTAGTGAGTTTTTTTTAGGAGGCACAAATATTCAGACTCAGATTGGATGATGTTGTACATAAAGTACCAATTTCTATTGAAGTATTTAGAGTTCTTTGGGAAAATATTGCTCACATTGTAACTCATACATTGGTGCAGGGGTGAGCTAATACAAACTTTTTTTTTAAGTCTGATGTCTGATATTATTTTATTTTAATAGCTTTTCTGATGCTAGAAAGTGTACTAATGGAGGCAGAGCATTAATGCAACTTGATTTCACACAATTTTTGACGAAATTTGAAAAAATATCGTCGTTAAGACCAGTTCCCCACAAAGAGTATGTTGAAAACTATGTGAAAGCATATTATTTACCGGATAGTGAATTAGAGAAGTGGATAAGAGAGCATAAGGTAGAATATAGAGGAGCGATATTTTTGTTTTATTATTAAAACAGAGGATCCTTTCAGGAATATTCATCGAAACATTTATATGGTCTAATAAGCTGTGCATGTCAAAATAATAAGAAATCACGTCAAAGACTATTACAGATTATCGAAGAAATGGACAGGAATCTTATGGGTAGATAGTACAGTGTGTAATAGTACTAGTTGTATTTTAGTAGTTTTTCTATGTGATATTGTTTATTTCTATTACTATATTTTTAGCAAATTATATTAATGTAGAAAAGAGCACAAAAGAAGTCATTGGGTGATAAAATATTTGTTTTGTGACATAAACATGTTTTTTTTTATTTTATTTTTACTTTTATTCTTTTGTGTAACATACATATGTTAATGTTTTTAACAGACTGATTTTTAATTTAATAATCTATTGATATGTTACCCCAGGTATTTTGTAAAGACAAATACAGTATGTTAGAGTAAAAATTATAATTGAAATATAAAAAATGACTTAATTAATTTTAGTATTTTTTTTATTCGAATATATATATATATATATATATATATATATATATATATATATATATATATATATATATATATATATATATATATATATATATATATATATATATATATATATATATATATTATTGTTATTTATTTTGAGTTTCTATATTGTATACTAAAATGTACAGGGTGAGATATTCAAAACAATATTTTTGGTAATTATGTAATTTATGCATATCTAAGAAATGGTTTGACTTGGTGGTTGTACTATTCCTAGAAGATTAAAATTTTGAATTTGCATTGATAGATTGTTTTGGACAATTCACTCTATATAATTGTTATACTGATTTTTAAAATTGTAATGTTGATTATTAGTTTTATTATTATTATTATATAATTTTCTATGTAATACTAACAATATATTCTTTATTATATTACTGTTTTTTTTTTATTGAACAGTTTTGCTGGTGGTTTTTAAAATCATCTAGCGATACAGCGCCTTCCTTCGCTTTTTGATATCCCTTATACCGTTAAGTGTCGGTTTATTAGATTGTCCATATTACAGCCACCCTTTCAGATATCGACCGCGACCGACATAGCTTAACGTCAGTTATCAAGAACTGATGTTCGACATAGTGCGGCTTGCCCTTGGTGCTCTTGCTGGCATTTAGAAGTGAATACATTATATTTAACCGATGAAGCCGATACTTATGGAAATCTATTTTAAATAAAATAATTAAGACATGTCTAAATATCCACTATATACTTGTAATGCAAATGTATTTTCGTATCAGAAGAAGGCACTGTGTGAATAGTGGAAATAATAGGTTTATTCTAGCAACGATTTCAAACGGTTCCAAAGCGTCCGGAGTTTGTGCAGATGACCGAAACATTCGCATACATTCGCCTGCGCAAACTCCGGACGATTTGAAACCTTTTGAAATCCTTGCTAGAACAGAGCTAATAAGTTCGATATATAAAATAAATTTTTCAATTATCGCTACATAGTGAAAATGGTTTCCTTATAAACTTTTTGGCAATAAGGAATAATTAAAAGTTTCACCTTGAGATTACTTATGTTGACCCCTCATATAAAGCAAAGGTAAACATTTTTAGTTATGAGCACGTCAGTATCAGGCATGTTAATGTGCTGATTGTGCTTTTGGTTGTCCTTTCCTCTTTTTTTTTCAATGTGAACAGTCAGAACAACTCTTTTTTCTCACTATTTAATGTACTGTAGATAAATTATGCTTTACATTTTTGTTGCAAAATTATGCTATATTTTTTTGTTTTTTTCTTCATTTTCACAATATCTGCAAGTTTTTCCAACACAAAAAATCGACATATTCTGGACATTATTATTAGAACACTCACTTTATAGCTGGTTAAACCTGATTAATTTTTTTTGTATTGAAATTATAGCTATTATTATTATTACCGCTAAAGCGGATTAAATTAGCAAAACCAACTGTTCAAAACACTTGCAATTTTCTTGAAAATAATTTTACTTTCAGTTCTATTGAAACCTTAGGTGTGAAACACTAAACTCGAAGAGATTTACGACTAAATACTAGATAAAACAAGATGATTTAATCCCTTGATGATGCTAACATGGTTAGGGAAACGCGTGTCGAGAAGTTAAAAAAAAGTGATTTGGTGTTTAGTGGCAAAAGTTAAATTTGTAAAGTAAAGTAAAGTGTTTGGGTTAGAGGCGCATCAGCAACTAGGCTATTTAGCGACTGGACCTACAGCTTAACGTGGGTTCCGTACCACGGTCATCAGCTTCCGACAAACCCAGGCCAGCACCCTCCTCGGGCTATAAACCCTTGGTTATGTGCCTACCCATAAGTCTATCAGGAAACCTACCGACTGGCGGTTAAATTTGTAATTTGTCTTAAATTTTTAAATTTGTTATAAAATTTAAGCAGTTGGAATAAAGAAAATTGAGAAAAATTGGTTTATTCATCACTGTAAATACATTTCACAGAAAAAAGGGGACTTACTGATTGCAATTCTTAAATAAAGAATGAACCTATAAAACATTTAAATGTTAATTTATTCAACATTTAACCTTCACCATTTTGTCATAAATAGTATATGTAGGCAAATAACAGATTTTAATACTTTATGGAAATTTTTAATTGCATATGTGCTATATAATCCAAATATGTCTCATATAACGAAAATAGTGTATTTTATGTATGTATGTATGTAAGTAATTTATTTGGTTAATATATGTACATATATATATATATATATATATATATATATATATATATATATATATATATATATATATATATATATATATATATTTATATATATATATATATATATATATACATATATATATATATATATATATATATATATATATATATATATATATATATATATATATATATATATATATATATACATTTGGAGCTCGACTGATGACGGAGATACATGACGACGCATGGTGACAGTTGGGCGAAGGCGATCGGTGGTACCTTGAGAAGAAACGGTGAAAGATTTCTGTAATATTTCTCTTCACGGTCCCGTTACGCTATTTTGTGGACATACCTGGTACTATACCCCAGGTTCCAGGCAGAATGTTACGAGCAGTCCTGACTGCTACGAACAGCCGCCGTATGATGGCGTGAGTTGTCTGCTATTACGACCCGTTATCGACATGGCCTGGCCCCGATCGTCTCTTCCAACTGCTTTTCTTGCGTTCGTCTGGAGCTCGACTGATGACGGTAGAAAGGCTAGAAACCGGTCCCGAAAGATACATGACAGCCCATGGTGACAGTTGGGTGAAGGCAATCGGTGGCACTACGTGGAGAAAGGGTGGCAGATATATTTTATATATATATATATATATATATATATATATATATATATATATATATATATATATATATATATATATATATATATATGTATATATATGTATATATATATATATATATATATATATATATATATATATATATATATATATATATATATATATATATATATATATATATATATATATATATATATATATATATATATATATATATATATATATATATATATATATATATATATATATACATATACATATATATATATATATAAATATATATATATATATATATATATATATATATATATATATATATATATATATATATATTATACAAAGTCATAGGGGAATCTAGTCGCAGACAATGAAAAAAGGGCAACCAAACAGATCGAAGTCCTCAAGGAATGTGCAGAGAAAGTTGGCCTACAAATATGCTTTCAAAAAACTGGATTCTTCTGCTCAAAATTAAATGTCCAAAATTTGAACACCAAATACGGCAAAATAAATAGGGTCACTCACTTCAAATACCTGGGCGAGATCCTCGAACCCACAGGAGGAGAGAAGATAGCACAGAAGACTGGATTGCAGAAGATGAAGAGGGCATACGGCAAGACACACAATATCTGCAATAAAAAATGCCTATCCACACACGCAAAAATAAGACACTACAACACAGTAATCAAACCAGAAGTACTATACGCAAGCGAGACACTTACACTCCATATAAAAAGCGGCATAGAAAACATACTAAAAGAAGAACGCAAAATTATGAGGAAAATTCTCGGCCCAAAACTGACAGAGGAAGGATACAGACTACATTCTAGAAAGACCACAGAGAGAATGTCCAACGTAGCGGTGGACATAAGAAAAAGAAGGTTAAAATTCTATGAACATAGACTCACCAACAGAATTCTTACGTACATACAAGGAGTCAAGTCAACAGTACCATGGATCGCGCAAGTCAGAGCTAATCTGGGAAAGGCATAAATGGGTCCGATAGAGATTGAGGATAGAAGAATGTACAGACACAAAATACATATGTGGAACGTTGCATCAGAGAGCGAAGTTTCGAGGAGATCAGGAACAAAGTGGACGGAGGAGAGAAAGAGAATCCACGGAGATAGGATGAGAGAGGTGTGGAGGATAAGAAAGTACACTCGAAAATGAGTCAGGATGCTTTGCGTGATCCAACCGAGTCTATACGCACCTAATAATAATAATAATATATATTTTTTTCTGAGTGTCAATCCGTTCGTTTAAGGAATTTTCACATTCTTGACGAGAATTCGCCAAAATCTCATCTGGCATTATCAAGTCTTTGCTCTCTTGGCAGACAGCTTCGAACTGAGGAATCTCTACCATCTACTCTATGTCTACCAAGAGAGCAAAGATTTAAAAATGCCAGATGAGATTTTTGGCGAAACGTCGTCAAGAATGTGAAAATTCCTTAAACGAACGGATTGATATCCGGAAGAAAAAATGTAACATTTATTTCATCCGTGAAAACTTGCATATTAATATATATATATATATATATATATATATATATATATATATATATATATATATATATATATATATATATATATATATATATATATATATGTTACATCCAATATTTTCACGGATGGTAGATAATGTTTCTAAATCATTCCGGGTGTAGATCCGTGGATTCTGTGAAGAGTCATATATATATATATATATATATATATATATATATATATATATATATATATATATATATATATATATACATATATATATATATTGATATAAGGATCTGTTGTTGGCTGAAATTGAAGCTGATCCCAAATAAACCATCCAGGAAATAACCATAAAGCATAAAACTTCATGGTCCACAATTCAACGATCTTTAAAACAATTAGACCAAGCGCAAAAAGAAGAAATGTAGAAACTATATAAATTTCAGTTGAAAACAAAATTCAACGTAAGTATCTGCATTGCATTTTTTTAGGAGCGGCAGATATCCTTCTCTTCAAGAAATTTTTATTGTAGATGAAAAATGGATTCTATGAACAATGGTTTGGAACAACTCCAACACAATCGCTTCTGCCCATTATTAGATCAGGCCTTTACCCTAAAAAAGTAGGATTACTGATATTACATGAATTAGTTACCTGAATCCTAATAAAATCATAAATGCTGAGTGTTATTTCTTTTAGCTTGACAGATCAAACATGTTTTTGATTCAGAAACGTCTAAGACTGATTAATCAAAAAGTTATTTTGCAGCATGGTAATGCGAGATCTCATAGTGCCAGAATCAACAAAGAAAAAAATCAAAGTGTTAGGCTGGGAAGTACTTCGGCACTCACGGTTTTCTTCTTAGGCTGCATCGTCATTTTTTCCGCAGGAAAATTTTGCCACTGTGACAGCTATTAAAACTGCATTGGATTTTACTTCAAAATCACTTTCATTTTATCAAAAGGAGATGAGAGAAAATTATTTTTTGATATAAAATAAATTGTTCAGTATCAAAAAAACGTATAATATACGTATAATCTATATATAAAAATATATAGGTATATAAAAAACGTAGTAATATCTTACTTATGGGACACCTATACAACATTGTGGTGTCCACCATAAGTAAATTATATTGATATGAATTTAAAACAATATTAGTAATTTTACAGAGATATATTGAAAAAAATTACTGTCTACTGTAATTATATAAAATTAGTAAAATGGAAAAACATCAGATATGCATATGGTACTTATAAAAATACCCATTTTCCATATTCTAACAATTCTAGAAATATCTTGTGTAATACTGAACAGTCACATGACATGACATGACATATTCATAACCTCAAGCAACAAGTTTACAATTATTTTATGCAAGAAATATAACCAATATTCCAAATAAATTACATTTACATGTAATCAAAATAATGGTTATGTAATTTACTCTGAACCACATTTAAGCTTAATTACATCATATAAACTAAAGATAACCTAATTATTTATATCACAATGGTTTTCTAGATGGAATATGTTGTAATTAATCACAATACCCTTATGGTTTATATCATATTTCAAATTGAGCAAGTTTGAGTGTATCAAATATAAATAATCAAAAATGTTCCAATTACGTTTCAGTTAAAAAAAACTTGCATTTGCTTAGACATTAAAATCATTCGTGGCAAGAATTCTTTATGACAAATTTGTACTTTACATTATTTTTGAGAAGTTTTTGAACTAAACTTATGGACTAATATGGCAATATAAAAAAATTTAAAAACTACCTAACATAGTTACATCATAAATAAGATTTTAAAAAATCACAAACTTTTTCCAAGATTAAAAAATAATCTATCGAAAAGGAACACATTCAATAGGTTTTTTTTATGTCAAACCATGAATAGTCAACATGTTATTCTTACTGCATATCGATGTTCAGATTTTGATCAAGTGGCGTAATTAAACTGCTGAAGTATTCCTGCAACTCACGTGGTGTTAAACTAGATCTTTTTTCTGGAATGTAACTGGAAAGTTTCCGGTCAATGTTTATGACGAAATCCTCTTCAATCCAATGTAAGTGTGGTTGTGTCTTTCTTGATTTAAGGAACTTGTTAATCGAACATATTAGAAATGCAATTCCGAGAACAAAAGATGCATACATCAGGCAAGTTTGTGCTGTTGGTAATATTTGCAGATAGAATTTGAAACGAAGGCTTAGTTTTGGAGGTAGTTCATGCATTGTCTAAAAATAAGTAGTGCGTAAATTATTTGTATGATAACAGAAATATATTTTTTATGTCTTAAATTTCGAAATTATACCGAAATGGTGGAAGTAAGTTTTGAGTTTACAACTGTTACTTCCGTTTTCTTCTCTAATTAGACTCGGAGAGATTTACCACTAAATATCAAATCACTTCTTTAAACTTTTCGACGCGTGTTTTGCTAACCATGTTAGCATTCTCAGGATGTGATTAAATCTGTTTTCCATTTACCATTAAACATCGAACCACCTTTTTAAACTTTTCAATGTGCGTTTTGTTAACCATCATCCGGAAATCATTCAACATGATTGGATTCAACGTCCTGATGATGCTAACATGGTTAGCGGAACGTACATCGTGGAGTTTAAAAAAGTAATTTGGTTTTTTTGTGGTAAATCTTATCGAGCATATAAACATTAAAGAGGATATTTAACATGGTGTAAGAGAAATAACTTCCGTAAATTTCGAAATCCTAAACGATTCTAAACATCATTTTGAACAAAAAGTTTGCTTAAGATGTATACAAAATGCAACCATTTCCGTATAAAACAAATCATAAATGTTTGAATTTTCCTAAAAATTGACAACGTCGCATTGTCGCATTTTTCTGGATAGAAAATTTCGGGGAAAAACGGAATTCAGTTTTTTATTTGATTAACAATGAAAATGTCATATATTTATAGCCATTTATTCCGTACGTATCAGCAAAAATTTGGTTTGTTCTGTAAGAAATACTTATTACATATTACGACACATTATTGTTGTTCAATGTTAAATTTGAAATTACTAGTACTCATTTTTCATACCATAACATGTTTTAAACGATTCACGTCACATTAATAAACATTGATTCATTGATGATAATTAATGCTCTATTGTTTTATTAAATGAAATGTTCAAAATATCCACCACTGGAGTATATGCAAGCCTGGCACTATTCTAATTGAACAGTTGAAAAGGTCCTGGCATATTTCTAATCTGGTCGGCATTAGCAAAGATACGTTCTTTTTAATACGAACTTTTCCGCAAATAAGAAGAATATTGTGATATTCGTGTACATAATACATATTTGGTTTTAAATGGAAATTTAATTGACGTATTGACATACAATAAACTCTCATCAACCGCGATTTTAATTATCCGCGGTTTTGTCTTGCGAAGTCGCCTAGGCTAAATTTTCAATCGAATTATGTAGCAGCGCGGTACGTTTTCGTCGCAACCTCCTGCGAACTGCTACTCTAATTTCCCAGGAATTGATTTATTGCCTTTTTAAATGACGCCCAGCCGTTGGTTACGCATTTACATAGTTTGTTTGTATTATTATTCAAACGAAGTTGGCGATTAAGGAAACTCTTGTCAATTCCGAGAGTTTAATTACGAAGTAATATATATATATATATATATATATATATATATATATATATATATATATATATATATATATATATATATATATATATATATATATATATATATATATATAGGTTAAGAGTTTGTTAAAAGGAAGCGAAATTTATCCGACTGAATTCAAACAATTGATTGAAAGCAAGGGTTATCAAGGAGATCAGGTATTTAACGTCGATGAGACAGGTTTATTTTGGAATAAGATGCCTGCTCAAAGATGTCTTCTGCCTCGGAATAAGATGCCACACCGAGATTTAAAACTGCAAATGATATTGTTACTCTTCTCTTTTGCTCTAATGCTTCAGGTAACCAATGATAAAGTCACTGCTCGTATACAAATCTCCTGACCCACGTGCTCTAAAAAATAAAAACAAAAATGATCTGCCGGTCTTTTGGAGAGCAAATTAAAAAGGGTTGGGTGACTGCAACATTATTTACAGACTGATTTCTAAACTGCTTCGTACTCAGTGTTAGGCAATATTTGGTCTCAAAATTATTGCCATTCAAAGCTTTACTTCTTATTGATAATGCTCCCGGCCATTTTGAATCCCTAAAGTTTGCTGATCCAAACACAGAACTTTGTTTCAGACCTCCTAACACTACATCACTGATACAACCATTTGATCAGGGAATTATAGCAGCGTTTAATAGATATTATGTCAAGCAAATTTTCAGTTATGTATTGAATAGCATGGAACAAAATCCTGTTTTCACTGTTACTGAGAGTTAGAAAGCTATTAATATCGCCCATTTCATAACAATTATCAAAGAAGCAGTAGATGAGTTATGTTAATCAACATTGAATTCCTGTCGGGGACAGTTATGGCCAGAGGTTCTGGCCGATACGTCAGTAGTTCCTGATAAAGTAACATAAATTGAAGACATTGTAAGAATCTTACACCAAATTCATGACAATGGTTTCGACAATGGTTTCGACTAACCTAACCAACTACCGTTGAAGAAGTTAAAGATTTTCACGACAATAAACTATCAGAATCAGAACTACTTGAAATTCTGGAAAATACATCGGATGTCGAAGGCAATATAGACGATGAGATCCCCGACGAGGCAGCGACTACTGAGATGATTACTACATCCTTAACGATAAGTAGTTTACAAAATATTTTATTAAATGTACAACAGTTGTAAGATTTGGTTTATTATGAAGACCCTTCATTAGAAAGAAGTTATTTTTAGTTTACAAATAGTTAGAATGGGCTACTACAACCTTATAGGGAGATGAGATGAGATGAGATGGGACCTTATAGGTAAAAATGAAACAGACAACAATTTGGCATATTGTATATTTGCATATTTCCGAAAATAAGTTTTACCCTTATAACACAATTAATATGTACCTACATATTTATAATATAAAATTCATACACACACACACACACACACACACACAAATATATATATATATATATATATATATATATATATATATATATATATATATATATATATATATATATATATATATATCATCATCAGTCCGTGTCGATCCACTGCAGGATGAAGGCCTCCTCAGCCACTGGTTTTCCTCTGACACTCATACCAATATAAAATTCATACATACACAAACACACACACACACATCATTTAACGATGTATGGCCTCGCTATATGGCCTGTCCATTTCCATTTCAATTGCTTTACCCTTCTAATGATGTCACAGACCTTCGTTTGTTCCCTGATCTTTGCGCAGGACTTTTTGTCTCGTCTTGTAATGCCAAGCATTCATCTTTCCATTCCTCCCTATGCTACCCAAAGTTTTTGAATTGATTGCGATGTGATTGTCCAGGTTTCACTTCCGTATGTCATAACGGGTAGAACGCACTGATCGAAGACTTTTCTTTTCAGGCAAAGTGGGAGTCTGCTCTTAAATACTATGTTGAGCCTACCAAATGCCTGCCAGCCACATTTAACACGCCGTTTCATCTCCCGGGCGGTATTCCCCTCCATTGAAATCTTCTGCCCTAGATATATAAAGCTGTCCACAATCTCCAAATCCCTTCCTAAAACTGAAATTCTTCTGTCCTGAGCGAAGTTATTGAACATAACCTGACTCTTTTTCAGGTTTATTTTCAAGCCAAATGGTTCGCCGGCCCTTTCATATCAGTTCTTTTATGTGTCTTTACAGTTCCTCTGGGTCTTGTGAAAGGAGAACAATAACATCTGCAAATCTAAGATGGTTTAAATTTGCACCACTGATCTTTACACCATCCTTTTCCCAATCCAGTTTACGGAATACTTCTTCAAGGCCAGCCGAGAAAAGAATAGGCGATATTGCGTCACCCTGCCGTACACCTCATTCTACATTAATAATTCCAAACTTTAAGATCATCAAGGTGAATTGTGGCTTTCATCATATATCGATCCTAATAGGTTTACGTATGCTTTATTTACCCCTTGGCTAAGTAGTTCATCCATTATCGCATGCTTTGAGATGGAGTCAAATGCTTTTTCATAGTCGATAAAAGCCAAGCATAGTGGCATGGTGTATTCGTTGTGCCTTTCTATTACCTGATGTACCACCTGGATGCGATCCATTGTACTGAATCCACTTCTGAATCCTGCTTGTTCTCTTGGTTGTGCATCATTCAGTTTTTTTAATAGTCTTTTAGCAATTATTGAAAACTTTGCAAATTACTGATAGGAGGCTTATTGGACGTTAGTTTTTTAAATCTTCCTGTGCTCCTTTTTTATGTAAAAGGATCACTTCAACATTTTTCCATAAGTCAGGTACTTTTTGTTCTTTGAGGCATTTTGAGTATAATTTTGCCGGTGTTTTATGTAACGTCCGACCACCAGCTTTTAGCATTTCGACAGTTACACTGTCCTTTCCTGGAGCTTTTCTGTTTTTCATCGATTCTATAGCATTTGTTACTTCCTCCACTAGGATATCTGGCATTTGTTTTTTTATGGGTATTGTTATCTTTGATTGGTTCTGATCTTCATATAACTGGATATCAAATTTTCTGACAACCTCTAACATTTGCGTACGCGCCCTGCACAGTGCCATCCCCACACATTAAGGCATACATTTGCGTTCTTTTCTTTCTCAGTTTCTATTTAATCTTGTTAATTCCTTTGTTTTCTTCCAGGTTTTTTGCACTAGCTACATGTTGAACGGGTGCGTGTCCTCTACGTTTTCTTATAGTTTTACAGAGCTCAACGTACTCGACCCTGCCAAAATGACTCCCTGCATTTCTCATTGTCTGACATTTTTTCATTAAATCAATGGTCTCACTGGAAATTTATGTTCGTTTGAGACATTTTACTCGCCAATTTTGTGTTCTAATTGTTCTTGTGTTCTTTGGAGAAGGCATGCTGAGAGGATTTTCTAAGTGACTTGTAATAAGGAGATTCCTTTATAGTTCTGCACATCTGTTCTGTCTCCCTTCTTGTGCAACGAGTGGATAAGAGCACATTTCCATTCATGTGGTAATTTTTCTGTCTGCCAGATGTTCGTGATAATTTGGTCCGAGGTTTTTCAATAGTTCCGCGGTGTTACCATCTTCGCCGGATGCCCTGTTATTCTTTAGTTTGCGTATGTGCTTGAGGACTAAGGGTGTTTTGTGTTCTTTTTCAGTGGGATCAGTTCCTGTGATGTTTTGGTGTAATTTTTTTGTGGAATTTTTTCCATATATCTCGCGCCTTAAGGAATATTTGTGTTCTTTTGTTTCTCAGCTTCTGTTTAGCCTTGTTAATTCTTTTGTTTTTTCCAGGGTTTCTTGAACTAGCTGCATGTTGAATCGGTGCGTGTCCTCTCTGATACGTTTTCTTAGGGTTTTGCAGAGCTTAGTGTACTCGACACTGTGTAGTGTACTCACTGCCCGCCGTTTCTTCATTAAATCAATGGTCTCACTGAAGATCTTTGTCTGTTTTAAACATTTTTCTTCTAGTGCTATTGATGCAGCCGTTTGAAGCACACTGTAGGCGATTTCTTCATATTGAACTGATATTTCCACCTCCTTTTGACAAAGGAGGTTTGACAAAACGGTTTGACAAAGCAATCTCAAAATCGCTTCCTTTCTCCAGCAGTTTCCCAGAATCCACTCTGCTCTTCTTTAACCTTACCATTCTTTCGCGTTCTCTTCGACAGTTAATCCCAACTTTTGCTCGTACCATTCGGTGGTCACTTCCAACATTAAAATTGTTAAGGGCAGTACTTCAGTAATATAATATACTACAGTACTTCATAATATAAAATTCTTGTCCTTCAGCAAAATCAACCAATCTGTCACCCCTATTGTCTCACTCAACAGTTACAGTTCCATATTGGCCAGCTGCATTTTCGTCAGTTCTTATTGCTCCAATTCTGACATTAATATCACCCATCAGGATTTTGTACCTACATTTCTCCTTGTATAAAAGCTGGGCCCCATCATAATAAAATTCCTCAATTCCCTCATCCCTATGGCTTATACTTGGTGCATAAGCTTGGACGACTTAAAGCCTAAATTTTTTATTCAGCTGAATGACGCATTGGTCTAGTCACATCAGCCATTTTCCGTACCTCGCGTGTAGAGTACGTGTCCAGTTGGTTCAAGTTTGATTAACTCTTCACCCTTTCTTCGTGTTTAACAGAACCCAATAATATCCCAATGTATGTTGTCAAGTTCGATTAATAGTTCGTGCAATCGTGCCTCCGTTTTCATAGTCCTATATTTAGCGTTGCATTGTCAAGTCCAATGGCAGCCTGATATAACCCGGTGATTCTTAGCACCCTCTGCCTTGAGGTAGGTCTTCCCGCTGCCGTAGGTAGTTGCCCCTTGGCCTCCGGGGAATAAGGGCCGTGTTTGAGGTTGTACTGTCATATTGAAACATATTGAAATACCATGTTGAAGGTATGGACCGTAATCTGTCACGCTGGTCCAATGGGGGTTGGCAGATTTTGGATCATGTTAGTCTGAGGCCTTTGCTTTGACCTATCCGCCAGGAGTGACCCTCCCAGGAGCATAGACTCCAGACGTCATAGCTCAAAACTTCAGTGCCCTACTCAAACCCTTTTACTACCACGTCAAGGTCTGATCCACAAAGGGGATATATATATATATATATATATATATATATATATATATATATATATATATATATATATATATATATATATATATATATATATACACCATTATTATTCACGTATGGGCCCTGGTGGACCACGCGAAGTACAGCTAGAGGCGTTTATTGTTGTTAGCCTTCCTTTGCGCCCATACTGATTTCATTCTTTCGCTATGAGCTTTTTCCTTTCGTCAGACCAAGTTGTTCCGGTCTTCCTACATTTTTCTCTCTGGCCAACCCTCCACACGTTAACCTTGTGTCTGAAATAGCCTCTATCCTGAATTTCACTTTGTGTAATATTTGCTGATTTTAGGTCCTTTTTAATTGCAGCAATCCATTTAATTATTTCTATTTTAGCTCTACTCCTATTTTCATAAAATTCGATTATTTCTCTAGTTAGCCTACTCGAATTCACCCATTTTATGTGTCCGTAAAAAGTCTTGTTTTCCTCATATCGCTATGTATATCTGTGTATTGTTTGATTTCTTGGTTTTCTCGAAGTCGGAATGTTGTGCTATTTATTTGTTTGGGGCCTAAGATTTTTCTTTCCTTCTTTTCAATCTCCTCGATGTCTCTCTTTCTATTCAAAATGAGTGTTTCTGTCCCATATAGACATTCTGGCTTAATAACTTTGTTATAATGTCTCAGTTTTGTGTTTTGACTGAATGATTGTGGCGTGTTCATATATTTTTTTACTTTATTTGGGTTTTTCGCCACTATTTAAAACTAAAAAAGATGCATTTTTTGTTGTAAATATTTTGCATAAGTCTCAATGCAGTTTCCATTTTTTGACATCTGCCCTTTTTGGCCGATTTTTTCAACCCGTTTTGCATGATTATTTCACCCAAATATTTGAATTGAGAAAGTCGTCTGATGTTACCATATTTCGTTTTTAGAAATTGTGTTCTTAGTCTGTTGCAGGTCATGTATTGTATCTTTTCAAAGGAAATTTGGAGTCCTACCTTTTCTGCTGCTTCTTTTAGGATTTCAATCTGTTTTTGTGCCGTTAATATATCTTGAGCCAAATTTGCAAAAATGTTGGTTCTCCCCAGTATAATGGACTGGTTAATATTCAGGTCCGATTTTTTTCACGTCACTCCTGTATTACTTTTTCTAGGAAACAGTTAAATAAGAGTGGTGAGAGTCTATCCCCTTGTCTCACTCCAGTTTTAATTTCGAAGGGCTCTGAGATGTAACCCATGAATTTAACTGTTGATCTTATGTTAGTTAGTGTTGCTTTAATAATGTTGCGTTTTTAGATCTAGTCCTTGTTCTTTCAAGATTTGGAATAAAGATTCGGGGTCAATAGAATCATATGCTCTTTTGAAATCCACAAATATAGAGACGAGATTTTTATTGTACAGTTTTTGATGTCTTAGGATCAGCTTTAGATTCAGGATCTGTTCAGGGCAGGATCTGCCTGGTCGAAAACCTGCTTGATATTCACCAATCTCTAAGCTCTAACTGTTTCTGTGCTCTGTCTAGTAGACATTGAGATAGAATCTTGTACAAATTGGGAGAAGAGATCTCCCTCTGTAATTGTTTACATCTATTCTTATGTGGATGAATTAGAGCATCTTTCCAATCTTCCGGAATCCATTCGGTTTGCTAAACTTCTTGTAGAATGTTGGTTATTTTCTTGATTGTACCTGGACCATCGGATTTCAAAAGTGCAGCAGTGATTCCATCGTTAGCATCATCAGGAGATACTTTAATATCAGAAAAGATTAAGAGAGACAGGAGAAGATTAAATCATCTCCTGATGATGTATTAATCATTAATTATGATTAACTCATTTCCTGAACATGGTTAGCAAAACGCGGGTTGAGAAGTTTTATAAAAGTGATTTTATAAAATAAAAGTAAAAAAATTGCCATTACAATGTTCATTACTTTATTTCTTGTTTAGTCGTTAAATAATAACCAATTAACAGTTGCAAATATGCTTTTCGATTCGCAACGTAGCTTTTCGATTGAAATTTTTTTTGCGGAAATCCTTGGGTTTTTGACCCTTGTTATAAGAAAGTTTTTTCTTTCAAAGGATTAAAAGAATCGTTGGTTAAATTTACAAAAATTATTTCTATTATAGACTGTATAAAAGAAAAAGCTTCAAAAACCATTCATTGTAAAGTTTATGACTCAGATTTTTTGAACGTTAATTATTCTTCTGTCATATTGTAAGTCATACCAGATATAATATTATGTAAATATACTCTTCTGTCATTTTATATATATATATATATATATATATATATATATATATATATATATATATATATATATATATATATATATATATATATATATATATATATATATATATATACATTTCCTGAATAACTTTTAATCAAACTACATCTGTCACATAAAAATACATGCCCCTATCTTCAAACTTTTCGGGGATATATTGATTTTATACTTTATATTTCGGACAATTCTTCCATAATATTCGTAACGTAATAAACTACATTCATTGTTGTTACTTTTAATATACATATATTAGTTTATCACCATTACAATTATATTTACTTACATTTTCAGTCCATAAAAGAGGCATAATCATATTGGAGAATTTTTCCGTATTAGCAATGTTTTTGAGGTTTCCTAAAGCCATATTTATTTGAAAACGCACAGCTAAATACATTGGAAGTCCTGAGTCCTGTTTAAAAAAATAATATATATTTATAATGAAAAAAAATAATTTCTTAAAGTTCTTCCCAATAGGGACGATAAGATTTCGACAGCTAATGGCGACCATATTTGATACCCAATTCTTGACATTTGATGTCAATTGTTTTCAGTAAAGTTTGCCATTTCATTTTGAGCAATGTTTTTGTTGTCGCAACGTTTGGAAATTATCCAAACATGTTATCAAAATTCGAGAAGATTTGTTACTACTCAAAGAGCATCTCGTTCAAAACATTCGTCGTCATTCTGTTCCTTCTTATCAAACCATCTACCGTATAATTGATAAGTTTGAACGTTAGTCCAGTCTTCATAACCAAAAGTCATCGTCACGACGTAGTGGACGTAGTGAAGAAAATATTGCGACTGTTCGTGAAAGTTTTGCCGAGAATAATAATGTATCTGTTTCGTGCCGTTCTCAAGAGTTGGGCTTATCCAGGATGACCACCTGGCGTATTCTGCGTTTGGATATCGGTTTACACCCATACAAGACTGTATTGGCATAAGAACTTAAGCCAACTGACCATCGATTACGTCAGGAGTTCGCAGATTGGGCATTGAAAGCAATGAAAAACGATTCGGATTTTCTTCCCTAAATCATCTTTTTCCATCCCTCAACTTTTCCGATGAGGCTCATTTTTGGTTAAATAGCTACGTCAATAAGCAAAATTGTCCTTTTTGTTGTGAGTTAAACTCATAAGTGATTCATCAGGTCCCAAGGACGGACCGTCACTGTGAATGGCGAATGCTATCGTACCATGTTATCCGATGTTTTCATTCCGAATATTGATGAAATTGATGCGCACGAACTGTATTATCAACAAGATCGAGCCATTACGATAGACTTATTGAGCAATTAGTTTGGAGAATCGGTAATTTCACGGAATGGCCCTTGCAACTGATCATCAAGATCTTGTGATTTAGCACATTTAGACTATTTTCTTTGAGCAATTTTAAATCACAGGTTTACACCAACAAACCCAAGACTCTTGATGAACTTGAAGTCAACATTCGAGTAACTATAGTCGCCATACCATCTGATATGCTCAACCGATTCATCGAAAATTGGGTTAATTGAATCAACCAGTGTAGTCGAGGTGGTCACTTGAACGATATTTTTTTGAAATCATAAATGACGTAAAATATATCTAATAAAAACAATGATCACAATTTTCGACCGAATTTTCTGTGAATTATTTCAAATCCTATCGCTCTTATTGGGAAACCCTTTATATATATATATATATATATATATATATATATATATATATATATATATATATATATATATATATATATATATATATATAATTCAGCATACTTACTGGTTGAATTACAAAGTAGCTTCCGTGTTTTGCCGGATCAGGATTTAAACCGCTCTCCACTTTATCAAATGCTACCTTATCAGTTTTAAGGAAATGCGGATAACTCAAAGCAATTGGAAATCCGTAATAGCAACCTCTAACGTCTAGTAGGCCTTGCGGTAAACATTCATCAATTGTTTCGCTTTTGCAAAAACAACGATTTTTTTCATGAACTCTACCGTTGTCATCTGCGTCATTGGCAAAATTATAAACGTACGCTTTCATACCGTTAGCCATGGTTTCATTTACTTTAACCTGAAAATTTAAAAAAATGTATTTTTATTAATTTTATAAAATTTATTTCTGTGGGAAGTTGTTTCTGCTATTCGAATATTTGGCAAAAAATTAAAGAAACAATTCTATATGGAGTTTTTAATAGTGATTGTTTTTTAATGTGTAAAATATCTCTTTTTTTCGTTTAATATTTCCTTTCTTTAATATAAGGAGAGTAAATGAAATGAATGAACAGTAATTTCATAGATCAATTCTTCTATCGGAACCTTCGGTGTGAAATACTAAACTCAAAGAGATTTACCACTAAACCACTTTTTTTAAAGCTCTCGACGCAAGTTTCGCTAACCATGTAGTCTCCTGATGCTTGTTAGCGAAACGTGCGTCGAGAGCTTAAAAGAAGTCTCTTTGAGTTTAGTTATTACATAGGTCGTTGCAAAAGTTTCTGATACAAGAAGATGCCAAGTATTAGGCCCTCAACTTAATTCTTGTCCTTTTTTGACCAGCTTTAACATTTACTTAAAAAGTAATACAAATTAATATCCCCTACTTTCTATACACTTTCGCCACCTATCAGCCAACTGTCCAATTCCAAATTTAAAAAAAAATGGTGGTTTTGATGTGATAAAATCATTGAGACTATTTTATCAAGAAATGAGGTCTAAAATATAAATGAACGATATCAGTAACGCATTGCTTATTAATATTTATTCAAAATAGGCTAACCAACAATGAACACCATGATCATGAAAAAATTACTTTATTTCAAGTTGTTTCTCTAGAATTGAAGATTTCTCCTACTTTATGGTTCAAACTGTTTCAGTTTCTACCTTATTTCCGCTTATGTTCCTATCTATCTTATCATATCCTTTTCACCGGAAGTTTTCCTTCATTCTTCTCGTTCACAGTGGAAAGAGGAAACAAATTTCGCCAACTGTGTAACTCTTCAGGTTGTAACTCCAATTACAACTAAGCAAAATGTATCTGCTCAGTTGAATGGCTTGCTTGATGCAGATGTTGAAAAACGACCTTCACGAAATTCACTGAGAATTATGATTTCACGCTTACATTTTGCGAACAGCTATAAACGTATAGTCATTTTAAAACACAATATTTCATCTTCAAAACGAGGTATATATAATATGCGGTCTGCTGGGAATATAAGTTGAAAAATCAGTTGTAAATGCGATGTAATTTGAAAAGAAACATTTGAGGCACTGTCTTCTTTTCGTTTTTCAGCTGCAAAAAAAACTGCGAAAACTCAGCGCATTATTTGTGCGACTCTGGGAGATAATGTTATTTTAATGAAAATTTTGATTTAATTTATGCAGAACGTCCGAGATAACCAAAAAAGTGGAGGGTAAAGAATTGCAAGCGCTGCTGGAAGAAAATGTTAGCCTCCTGATGATGCTAACATGGTTAGCGTAGAGAACTTCAAAAAGGTGATTTGGTGTTTAGTGGTAAATCTCTTTGAGTTTAGTAATTACATAGGTCACTGCAAAAGTTTCTGATACATCAAGAAGATGCCAAGTATTAGGTTCTCAACTTAATTCTTGTCCTTTTTTGACCAGCTTTAACATTTACTTAAAAAGTAATACAAACTAATATCCTCCACTTTCTATACACTTTCGCCATCTATCAGCCAATAGTCCAATTCCAGATTTTAAAAAAAAATGGTTGTTTTGATGTGATAAAGTCATTGAGACTTTTTTATGGATTTTCTCAAGCGATGTGAAGCGATTATTAATCAGATGGTGTCGAAAGATATGAAAATCCGAGGGGCCAGGTGTAGAGAATACGCCGGTTGTGATAAAATCCCGTAGCTCAACTCGGTGATCGTTTCCAAGTTATTTTTGGTGAATGTGGGCGGGAGTTGTCCTGAAACAAATTTCCTTCCCTTCTTCCCTCGCCAGTATAAACTAACTCATAATCATCGTTTACAACATCGTCATAAAACATCGTTTTGGCGTTGATATATTGTTTTGCGTACTGATTGGGGTTATGGTACTGGTTGATTATTCACCAGGATTAACCTTCCATTTTCTCCCCTTTGGATTATCGTAAAGGATTCACTTTTCGTCACACCAATCTAATGATAATGGAAGTTCTTGTTCTTGAATCTGGAGAGCAATCACACAATAACAGCAAAGCGTCTACTCTTATTTTCAACTGTGAGCCCATAGGAGGGCCCATTGATTCTCCTTTTGAATTTTCTCTAGCTTATGTAAATATTTGGAAATGGCTTGTGATGTTACTCCGTGTTTTTATGCGAGCTCTAGCAGCGTACGGATTTCCTTCCATCAGCTCCATTTTTTTTGGGTATCTCGGACTTTCTGCATCATTTAAATCAAAATTTTCTTTAACATAACATTATCTCCCAGATTCGCATACATCATGCGCTGAGTTCTGGCAGTATTTTTTTTTTCAGTTGAAAGACGAAAAGAAGACAGTGCTTCAAAAGTTCCTTTTCAAGTTATATTCACAGCAGACCCGCATATTATATGTATCTCGTTTTGAAGCTGAAATATTGTGTTTTAAAATAACTATACGTTTATAACTGGTTCACAGGATGTAAGCGCGGAATTATAATTTTCAGTGAATTTCGTGAAGGTAGTTCGTCAACATCTGCATTAAGCAAACGATTCAACGGAACAATAAAGTAAGAGAAATTTTCAATTTTAGAGAAATAACTTGAAATAAAGCAATTTTTTTCATGATCATGGTGTTCATTGCTGGTTAGTCTATTTTGAAAAAATATTAATAAGCAATGCGTTACTGATATAATTCATTTACATTTTAAAACGCCGTCTGATCCTATATCTAGACCTCATTTATTAAGTTATAAGGTTATCAAATTAACTTTTATTGTTGTATCAATATAAACAAATATTTAATATTAAAAAGAAGCAACATATGTCGGTGAGCTAATTCAGTACAATTTAGAACATTAATGATAAGAAAATTTGATTGATTTATTGTTATTGTTAACTTTTTGTTTTATAAAATGAATAAGACTATGTTATTATGGAAACAACAAAATCTACCAGGAAGAATGAAAACAGGAACCGAAATGTTTTATATTTTTAGATCAATAATGAACTAAACAGAGTTTTGCTTATCAAAACCACCTAATCGACCTACTGCCCTCGCCCTCGTCCTTGGACCTCTCGTCCAATTATTGAAAAGTCGCACAAATCATGTTCTGAGTTTTCGCAGCATTTTTTTTAAGTTGAAAAATGAATTCTGAAAATGAATCCTTTTCGAATTACATCGCGTTTACAGCTGATTTTTTAAGTTATATTCACTGTTGACTCGCATATTATACCTCGTTTTGAAGCTGAAATATAGTGTTTTAAAATAACTATACGTTTAAAGCTGGTTCAAAGAATGTAAGAGTGGAATCATAATTCTTAGTGAATTTCGCGAAGGCGGTTCTTCAACATCTGCATCAACCAAGCCATGCAACTGAGCAGTTACAAATTGCTTAGTTGCAATTGGAGTTACAACCTGAAGAGTTACACACTTGACGGAATTTGTTTCCGCCTTCCACTTGTACGAGAAGAATGAAGGAAAACATTCGGTAAAGAGTATATGAGAAGCTAGATGGGAAGAAAAGGGGAAATAAGGCAGACAGTGAAAGAGTTGGAGCCATAAAGTAGGAGAAATCTTCAGTTCTAGAGAAATAACTTGAAATAAAGCATTTTTTTTCATGATCATGGTGTTAATTATAATTCTCAGTGAATTTCGTGAAGGTCGTTCTTCAACATATGCATCAAGCAAGCTATTCAACTGAGCAGTTACAAATTGCTTAGTTGCAATTGGAGTTACATCCTGAAGAGTTACACAGCTGGCGAAATTTGGTTGCGTCTTCCACTGTGAACGAGAAGAATGAAGGCAAACATCCGGTGAAAAGGACATGAGAAGCTAAATGGGAAGAACAGGGGAAATAAGGTAGACAGTGAAAGAGTTGGAGCCATAAAGTAGGAGAAATATTCAGTTTTAGAGAAATAACTTGAAATAAAGCAATTTTCTTCATGATCATGGTGTTCATTGCTGGTTGGCCTATTTATAAAATGAATGAAACTATGCTATTGTGGTAACAACAAATTCCATCAGGCAGAATGAAAATAGGAAGCAAAATGTGTTATATTTCTAGATTAATAATGAAGTAAACAGAGTTTTGCTTATCAAATACATATAATCGATCTAATGTGCTTACTACTCGTCCACTTATTGAAAAATGAATCAGTGTTGTAGAAGATATGTAAAGCATGTCCTAATAGGTACTTCGGGATTTAATTTTAGCGCTGTTTTTCAACGACTTAACCCAGACATTTTATTATTGTCTGAATGATTGTGGCGTGTTCATATATTTTGTCTTTTTTTTGAGTTTTTCGCCACGATTTAAGACTCAAAAAAATATCTGTTCTTATGTAAATAAAGAATCACAGGGTAAAAGAATGTCACTGTCATTAAAAACTATTATTCTCAATGTAAGTATCATTGACATATACACAAAATATATTTACTTCATTACTTGTCAGTATATATAGAAATTAATATAATTTAATTTTTAGATTCGTTTTGAAAACGGGAGGAGGAACTTTAGCGTTTCTCCCGAAAAGCTAAAGTTCATAAGTTTTTATTTATTTTAGAAAATTTTGTTCGTTAGATAAATTTATTACAGAAAAAGAATCACTGATAAATTTGTCTCAATTTTGTTTTTTACCCAGTGATTCTTTATTTACATAAGAACAGATATTATTCATTTTTTTGATTTTTAGACCATGGCAAAAAACCCAAAAAAAAAGAAAAAAATACTAGATATTTTATATCACCTAGGGGACGGACGTCGCCGTGCGTTAGCTAATTTTATCTTTGATGAAGTTAGAAATAATGCAGAATTTTGCAATAAAATTATGTTTTCTGACGAAGCTCATTTCCATCTCACGGGTTATACGAACAAGCAACATTGTAGGATTTAGGAAAGTGAAAATTCTCGAGTGATTGCAGAAGAACCTTTACATCTTCTGGGAGTAACACTGTAGTGTGCATTCTAGGCTGGTGGGATTATAGGGACATTTTTTCATGAAAATGACGATGGTGAAACGGTAAATGTTAATGGCGAACGCTACCGCAATATATTAAGAAAGTGTTTATGATAACAATTGGATAATATGCACCTTAACAGGATAATATGCAACTTCTTTCGACAGTATGACTTTCGTTTTTTTACTGATACGTTTTCCTGGCCGGGTCATTTCTCGAAATGGTGATATTTAGTGGCCTGCAAGATCATGCGATCTAACCCCCTTCCGACTTTTTCCTGTGGGGCTTCCTCAAGGACAAAGTCTAACAATCCGAAGATGATTATGTCATGTTTCAACTTTTTGAGTAAATAAACAAGCATGTTATATTTATAAAATTGTAGGTTTTATTTAAAAAGGAAATCCTGAAGTATCTATTGAGAGCCCCTCTATTTATTTAGAAGAAATATATTTTATTGGAATAATTTTGTAAAATGATAAAAAAATAAAGAACTTCTAGTTACATTCAACCACTGCAGTTATTATAATACTATGTACCTTGTAGTTACTTGTAGTTATTATAACACTATTCTTGTCGTGGTAATAAGAAAGATGAGCTTAAAGATACGGCCCGACAACTGATAAATGATTGGCCCCAAAAAACCAAAAGTTCTTTCTTATCGGAATCCATTATTTGACAGAAAGATGGGAAAAGTAATAGCTAACGATGGCTAATACTTTGAGTATTAAGGTAATTCATTTTATTATGGAACTAAACGCTCAAATTTTGCTAACAAAATCGACATTATTAACCGAAATACCTATTAGAACTAGTCTAAGATGCCATTCGTCGTGTCTTTGGATAATTTTTGAAAGGCTAGAACATCAAATTTGTGCGCAACTCTGATCTTCAAAACATATCATAATGGTATTTCCCGAATAAATAAAACTGATTCTTACCAATAATTTAATTTTCAAATTTGGATAATTTCATGAAGCGATGTGATGTACGAATTCGTGGTATTTTAGCCTTTTAAGAGAATCATAAGTATACAGCTTAGCTTACTAGTATACGAAAAATACCTAATATAAAAAAAAACATAATTTTTGAGACTGTTTAGTTTGCTGCATTTTTAAAAGTTGGAACATTTTTACAGCAATAATATATTCAGTTTGATTCAAATATGTGTGGTATTGGGGGTTTGTACTTTTTTTACTTTTCTTATACTTTTTTTGTTTCTTGGTATATAATGGGATCATTATAGCATGATTCATTATAGCATTATAGCATTATATATAGCATGATTTTTTAGTGAGTCCGAACTATAAACAATCAAATTAGATGACTTGAAACTATTTATTTTATGTGAAATATCATTCAATGGGATTAATGTTTGAAAACAATTTCGGGCAAATGTGTACTTCTGATAAAGCATATTTCGCCAATCCAATTTCCGATCACTTTTTCAAGCAATTGGGGTCTTATGTCCACAATTGTCCGATATGTTGGTTTCTAAAGCGTCAATAGTTGCTAGTTTATTGGCATATACTAAATATTTAACATAACCCAAAGAAAATAATCCAAAGGCGTTAAATCACATGACCTTGCTGACCAATTAACAGGTCCGTTCCTCGAAATAATTTTCTCATCGGAATGTTCTCTCAATAAGTCTAGTGTTGCGTTGGCTGTATGACTTGTGCAGCCGTCCTATTGGAATTACATCTCCTCTAGATCAATACCATTCAAACTCGGAATTAAGTAATCCACATAGTCGAATAACAAAGCCCAACTTCCTGGGAACGGCGACAAATTGATAAATTTGGATCTTCAACAGCGGCGATATTTGCTTCGGAACGCACAGTTTTTTATCTTGTTTTCTTTTAAAATCGAGCAGCGTAAAATGCGTTCGGAATTTTTCGATAATACTGCCAATACATCACGAAGTTCAAATTCACGCAGTGCTCTAGAAGTTTGGCCAACAGAACACTAATTTTGAAAATAAATTTGAACAATTTGCAAGCGTACAAGCTCTGATGTCAAACGTTCCATGATGATTTGCCGGACTATTGAGACACAGATTTACAGATTTGCGCTCACAGTTCGTTTGACAGAGATCCCTATCGGAAGTTCGAATACACTAAAAAATTAACTTCTAGTATATAAATTTAGTAAAAGTTAATCGATACAAAGATAACTAAAAATATTTTAAAATGACTCGTCTTCTATGGACAAACATTGAAAATGCCATGAAGATTTGTTTTCAACGTTTTGTGAAACGATCACTGAGGAATATTGTTTGGATGCTTTGGAATCTTGAAGTATTGCCATAATATCCTACACATATACATATTCGCCCAAAGTCATTCATCAATTCAAAAAATAATTACAACTATTTACTATCAATTCTGCTTGCTTAATGTAGATCTTTGAGCTTATTTCCTTTCTGGCACTAAACATTTTAAAGGAAGGAATTTGTTATTGAATTTGCTAGACTGAGACCGTTGTGACTACGCACTGATCAAAGTGATAAAACATGAGCAGAAAGTCTTTAGAAGAATACATTATTCGTTGTATAAAATTGTTGCTCTAGAGGCTAGGTTTTCTACTTAGATTATCAAAAGTTCTGACAATTTCATTCAACAAAAGGTTTTTACATAATTTAAATGGGACATTTAACAAGTCAGTCCTGACACTTTTTGAGTTTATTAATTTAAGAAATTATAAATTGAAAGTTGAATCAAAATATAAACGTGACCTTTTTTTATTTATACAGGCCATTTTAGGCCCATAGCTTTATATGTTTGGTTTGTGTAAGTTTATAAGTTTGGTTATTAAGTGTGAAGTTATAATCTTTTCCATCGACAGAAAAGATAGTAACAGTTTTTTAGGATCCAAAATGAATTATCATTCTGATATACGATAACCGGAATATATAAGTTCTTTGTAATATGAATAAAAAAAAATATAAAAAATAAGTTTGCAGAAGAAAGAAATCCTTTTTTTATACTGGAAAACGCGCCTGCTTTCAAACGTGTTTTGATGATGGCCAAAATAAATGAATTGAACTACGGATTAGTAGAACATTCACAGTATTCATATATAAGGCGGCTATTAATTTCGTTTTGATCTTAAAAATTAAAAAACCCGTTGGTCGTACGCATATTTCAATCGACGTAAAAAGGACATTTGGATATCTTCCGAAACCTCACTTCAAGAGAGGGATGATACTATTAGAAAGACATTGAATATAATTATTATTAAGTTAATTAATAGGAAAAGTACCTTTGAAAATTGAAATCTGGTTTTTCATTGTTAGGGTACAATTACTTGAAATGTCCTTGTATATTTAATAAGGTCGGTTTTTTAGTAAGAAGAAATATACTATAAATGTCATTAAAATATATTTTTTTCAATATTCTACATACTTTTATCTACTTTTCTAGGTAATTTCCATTTTTGTTAAAATATTTGTCATTTGCCATTTGTCAAGAAGTTTTTGAATTCCGACGTCAAAGAAATCCTTTGCCGCGTCTGAAGAAGCTCTATCCATGACTGCAGTTTCAACTTTTTCGTCGTTGAACTGTTGAACTGTTGAACTGGGTGCAAGGTCTGGACTGTAAGGTGGATGATCTAGTTCTTCCCATCCAAAAGATCTGATTAGACCCACATCACACCAGAAGACAGTAGGCCACGCCGCTTGTTTTGTATGGCACCTGTTTTCTCAAGGTGAGACAATACGCATCAGAATTAATTGTTATGCCTCTCGGTATAAAATCCACTAACAAAATCCTTTTCCTGTCCCAAAAGACAGTTGCTATGATCCTTCATGTTGTAATTGTCTCTCTGGCTTTCACCCTGGTTGACGACGATGTGTGTTGTTGGGAGTTTGTTGCTTGGACTCAGGAGTCATTTAAGGGACCCAAGTCTCATCTCCTGTAACGATGTGGTCTAACAGTTCATCTCCTTTCTAATTGCATCGAATCAAAAACGATAAAGCACAGCCCAGTCTCTTTGTTTTGTGATAGTCAGAAAGTAGTCTTGGAATCCACCGAGAACACAATTTTCGATAATTTAGTTTGTCCGAAACAACGGTGTATAAAACTGACCTTGAAACCTATGGAAATTCACTTGATAATTTTGAAACCGTGAATCGACAATTCTCTCGAATTTTGTTGTAAACGTCACGAACCAAATTTTCAGAAATTAGAGAAGGTCGACCAGGGCGTGGCTCATCATGCACATTAACCCGTCCGTTTTTGAACATTCTCACCCACTTTCGAAATTTACTGTCACTCACAGCATTATTATCCTAAACCTCAAAAATCTGACGGTGAATTTCTGCTGCTGCCAAGTTTTTTGCACTTAAGATTCGAATTACATATTGTATCTTACAGTCGGCGGAAAGCTCAATTTTCTTAAACATTATAAACTATAATATATATATATATATATATATATATATATATATATATATATATATATATATATATATATATATTATTAAAATGAAGGATTGGTTACCTACCAGCTCTTTGGGCCTGCACATACTTTTTCTGAAGAACAACAATTTATCCTTTGGTTTGATGTTGCTGGCGAATTTGGTGCCGTCGGACGCACCTGATATATCCCCACAGGGACTGTCCCACTGAGGAATTTTAGTAGCCCCATTGTAGGTGTCTATGAGGCCAATATTTGTTAATCCAAGTTTTGTACCAGTATAAATTGTTTCGTATTCGCCTCGAAATTCATACATCTGAAAATTAAGTACATAATTAGAATTACCTATTGCAAAAAATAATATATTAATGATGATATTATGGATATATTTGTTTTTTCTTCTTCCTGTGCTGGTACAGCCGTCAGTGAGCCTTGACTTCCTTCCACCTTCGCCTCCAACTTGATAGATCTCCAGCAGTCGTTTGTCAGTTTTTAATCTGCAGTAGTTCTTCAATATCTCTTCTTTTATTGTCATGCCAGCTTGCCTTTACCCTCTATTCGTATCTCTATGATTCTCTTTGCTTTCAGCTTTTTCGCCACGTGTCCTATCCATCTGAGCTGGTGAATCCTCACATTATCTACAATATCCAGATCTTTGTATAATTGTCCCAGTTCAAAGTTATTCGTGATCCCCTTTTTTTATTATCATTCACAGCTTCAAAAATCTTTCCGAGCAATCATCTCTCAAAGACTGTAAGCATTTCTTCTGTTTTCTTTATGAGGGTCCACGTCTTACAGCCATAGCTAAATACTGGCCCAATAGTATTTTAACTTAGTAGTTTTGTTATCCTTCATAATACGATGTTTGATATATCCTGTGATGTAGTTGTTTTTGTTTGCTTCCCAGTTAAGTAAATTTCTTTACAACTTCAAGGTTGTCATCGTCGATTATCCAGCTGTGTTTTTTTAACTTTTACCTTTATTTCATTATAAGCTTCTCTTAATGATATTTTCGGATATATACATATATTTAGGTCATCAACCTATCATACTATCTGTTTTTCTTTATTTATCACTATTCTATTTACATCTGTCTGTTTCGCCAATGACTTGTACTATGACTTGTTCAATGTTCAATACTATGTTAAATCGAACTGATGCCAATCCATCGCCCTGTCGCAAACTTCCTCCGATCTTATCTTATCTAATGTTTCTTAATGTTAAGAATGTTGCGTTATGCAGTGGCGGCTCGTGGGTTTTTAAAGTAGGTGCGTAGCAGAAAATAGTGCTGCTGAAGACTTTTTTTGCTTTCCCCTTCCTCCTTTTTACTTTTCGTGCTATTGAAAACCTATACAGGAGGGTAACCAGGAAAATGACTTAAAATAAAGAAACGGAACGGAAATAAAATATGGAGTTTTGCTCTGAAAAATTGTTTACTCTAATAAATGCTGGAGGGGTAGCGCCCCAACCCCCTTCCTCACGAGCCGCCACTGGTGTTGTCATAATGCTATGTTCTACTCATCTACATTATAAATGTATATCATTATTTGAATACATTTTTTTGTTACTTTACAATTAAGTTTGTAAAAAAAAACATTCTTTATAAATAATAATTCTTGTAATTGTTGTTAATATTACCCTTACTTTTTTCGAAAAGTAGTTTTGACTTTTTTATATTATTTTTATATAATATTATATAATATTATTTTACTTCTTTTAATTAATTTATTTTTTATTTACTTAATTTATCTTCCATGGTCATATAAAAGGGAAACATCTAAATGAAAGTGAAGAATGATAAAACAATGAATATGATAACAAATCCCAACGAAATCATTCCAATTGACCAGTGACAAAAATATAGGCATGTTATTGTAGAGCCATGTGAGTATTGACAGCTAGCTATAAGGTGTCCCAATAGGTACTTCGGGATTTAAATTTTGTACCGATTTTCATCGACTTAACCCAGAAATTTTATATCTCGCATGTGCCATCTAGAAACCCGGCAATTTAAAATCCCGAGACCCCTAAAATCCCTAGTATTAAAGTACGTTAGCTAATTTTATCTTTGATGGAGTTAGAAATATTACAGAATTTTGCAATAAAATTATATTTTTCGACGAAGCTCATTTCCACCTTACAGCTTATGTGAACAAAATAAACTGTAGGATTTGGAGCAGTGAAAATCCTTGAGTGATTGCATAATAACCTTTTCATCCTGTTGGAGTAACAGTGTGGTGTGCATTTTGGGTTGGAGGGGTTATAGGGCCATTTTATTTTAATGAAAATGATGATGGTGACACGGTAAATGTTAATGGTAAACGCTACCACAATATGTTAAGAAACTTTTTATGGCTCCAATTGGTACACCTTAACAATATGCTTTTCAACAAGATGGCGCCATGTATCATTCGGCGAGGGAATATTGGGATTTGTTACGGACATGTTTTCCTGGTTGCCTCATTTCTTGAAATGATGATATTCAGTGGCCTGCAAGATTATGCGATCTACTCCCCCTCGATTTTTTCCTGTGGATCTTCCTCAAGGACAAGGTCTGCTCTAGCAATCTGGAGATAATTAATGACTTGAAGCAGAACATGTGTCGAGAAATTAAACTGCAATTTTGCAAAACTGGTATTGACAATTTTACGGAAAGAATGCTCATCTGTATTACACATAACTGCCATGTCTACTTTTTAATAAAATAAACAAGCATACTATTTTTCTAATTTTTTTTAATTTAAAAAGGAAATTTCGAAGTACCTATTGGGGCCCCTTCTATTTGTGAAAATTGGAACTATTTTTTGGACAATCCAATGTAATCAACATTCCAAGATATTTTCTACGCAATCTTTTCTGAATCAGGTAGATGACTCCAATATTTCAATTCACCAACCCCACTTGAAAGAAAAATTCAATATAAATATATATATAATATAATATATATAATATTCAAAAGTAATATTAGTAAACCATTATAATTAATCCATACCAGCTTAAATCTCTAATTAGATTTAGGTGTAATTGGTTCAGTTTTTAACGCGTTCTTTGTTTTTATTGAACACTACTCCAATATTCTTATTTTTGAAATAAGTTTCACAATGTTTGCAGTATCTTTGTACAGTAATTATTATGCAAATTCGTTGCATAAAGCGCAAAAACCACTTGTTGAAAATCGACAGAAGTACTTCAGTCGTAGTAATTTCAAATGATAGTGACAGTCATGCCATGTTTACAGTAAAAATACTATTTATCTAGTCTCCAAAAGTTTTGTTTTAAGTGGTAGTTAACATTGAATAAATAAATTAATGTTTCAAAATATTGCCCATTTTCAAAATATGCTTTTGTTGATTGATAATTGGCGATGAAAAATGGATTGTTTACTGCACTATTCAAAGCAAAATATCATCAAATTAGAAACATGAGCCGACTAAAACTATATCTATAGCTGATACAAGGTTACAAGGAATATCTTGTAACCAAGCTTTGCTAAGAGACAAAATGATAAATTCCAAATTAATTGAGTTTAGTTGAGATGTGTGATCCATTATACATTCTTAACATTACATCATCAGTCTTTAATCTATTTTGTTTATTGCAAAACTTGAGAAAATATTTTTGTGTAAAAAGATCAAAAGTTATTCGAAAGTGATATCATGTTAGGGTCTGAAAGATGACAAGCAATTTCTGGACAGAATGGTTTACACATTTCTGAATAAAATTATTTGTATAAAAAATGTGATTTTGGTCATAAATTTTCTTTCTTTTTTCTTTTATAACTTTTAGAAATATCATGTGATCAGATAATATAGTGATGCATAAAAGTTACCAAATAAATATGTTGAATATAAATTATACATTTTGTGATGTTTTCAATACGAGTTTGAACAGCACAACAAAAGTTATCAAAATACGTTCGATTGATAGCGCGGTTGGCTCTTGGTGAAACATAGTAACAATGATAATGATTAAAACACTTTGTATTTGTTTCGCAATATATTCAAGATATTCTCTGACATGTTTCGGCCTCGTGACCATTCTCAAAGAGAGTTATGTATAAACTGTGTTAAACTAAAGTTTCAAAATTCTGTGGAGGTGGAGTTAAATACAATAAAGGAGGTTGGTTTTTTTTCTTAGACTGTCTCCTTAAATGTATGATACTTTCGATAATTAGGGTATTTCCGAAGTCCAGCTGAGTGTTCGTTTTTACCGTCGTATTCAGCTTTATTAATATGTATTAATTTGGCATTATTTGTGTAAAAAAAATGGTTCTGGTCTCTACAATGTTCGGTAAAGCTCGTTTGATTATGTAAAATTGAGTATTTATATTATTTTAGCCTATCAATGATAGATCTGCCCGTTTGGCCTATATATATGTTACATTTAATATTTTCACGGATGGTAGATAATGTTTCTACATCATTCTGGGTGTCGATCCGTTGAGTCTGTGAAGAGTCAAGACGATTCGCCAAAATCTCATTCGGCATTTTCAAGTTTTGTTCGCTCCAACTAACTGAGTCAGTTGGACTCTTCAGTCGAAGCGGACAACATTTGAAAATGCCAAATGAAATTTTGACGAAACGTCGTGACTCTTCACAGACTCTACGGATCGATTTAGAAACATATATATATATATATATATATATATATATATATATATATATATATATATATATATATATATATATATATATATAGCGTTACGCATATTACATTTTATTTCTTATGCTCCAGATTTGTCACAAAATTTTGCTCTTTCTTTATTATTATTTACCATCGATGCAAGATTATTCTTATTAACAGAGCTAATATTAATATTTTCTTTCTTTAACGATTTGTGATCCTGAAACATAATTTATGAATATAGTTTTACAGCATTCCAGTTTTTAAATTATTCTTCGGGTGTTGCGGCATAAAAATGTTTTATATTGTTTTTCTTAATTTTGTTTTTTATCATTTTATCTATAATGCTGGGTTGATATCCATTATTCTTTTCGATATTTTAGATTGTATTTTTTCATAGCTGTCTTTTTGTGAATGTATTGTGAAACAAATACCAAGTGTTTTAATCATTATCGTTATCAAAATAAATATGATTAAAAATTGTTTTCTTTTGAACAGTTTGCTGTGTATTTTTGATTGCAATTGTTTCAAGGCATACATTTTGACATAAATGACGTATAGTGCCTTGGAGCTTTGTACAGTTAAGATGAGACGGGAGTTCGGAGTTAACCAATTAAAATCTTTCTATTTTCTAGCTACGATAATTTAAGTTCAATTTTAATATATAATAACGTTGGCCTGTATATTGCAGCTAACTTTCCAAACTTGCTACAGTTTAGACAGTTTAGATTTAGACACGATAATTTTGTTCGATCCCTCCTGTGAAATACTGTTGAGCTATGACAAGTTACCGAAAATTGTTGGACGGTAGTAAAAAAATAAAAACTTAAATAATAAAGGTAGTGTAAGGCTGATAGTTAATACTAGCTTTGTGATAGGGGAAATCTGCTGCAGCTTTCTGGGAAAAAGCTATTGTTGTGACCCAAAATTATTTCTCATTCCGAAACTTTACAGAATTTTGGATAAGGCATACTGTATGTAATAGGATGAAAACACTCCTTGGGCCAGTACAAAGAAAATAGAAAAGATGCTTGCAGTATTGGAAAGAAGAGCACTCAGAAAAATTGTAGGTGCTGTGAATGATAATGGTATTTGGAGGATCAGGTATAACTTCGAACTCAAGCAATTGTATGTATAAATATCCGGATATAGTGGACTATGTGAGGGTTTAGAGATTCAAATGGACAGGACACGTGACGAGAATGCTAGAAAACTGAGCATCAAAGAAAGTCATGGAGGGGTAAATAGGGGGCGACAGAAAGAGATGTAGATGCAGACAAAGATGGCAGGACGATGTGCGAAGAGATCGGTCTCCCTCAAGGCAAAGGTAGAGAAGGCTCACTGACGGGCTGTAGCACCACAGGAAGAAGAAGAAAATATACCAAGATGTATATGATATTGCAGTCGCTGTAGGGCCATTTTAGTCCTGTTGAGTGTAACTATTGTTGGTAATTTATAATGTATCAATTTTAACTAACTGTAAAGCCTTGTTAATTTAAATTATGATCTTACTCTGTCGATTAATCCGAGTTTGTCAAAGTAAATCCAAGCTGGCATAAAAGTGTTGCCTAAATCCATCAGGGCGCTCTTATAGCCAAACATAAACTCCTTAGCAGTCATCTGAACCAGCGGTTGCGAATTTGTTTGTCTGATTACAACGTTCATTCCCAGTCTTGTAAATAGGCCTTTTTTCGATACGACATCAGCTATACTCTGAAACGAAAGAAAATTGATGTTAAACATTTGCTTAATAACAAGTTTCGAATACATAGTACTACATATTGGAACAAATAATGTCAAGTGTAATGATTATGCACTCTTTTAACTATTAGTAGCGGTGCATCAGAATTCCAATTATACAGTTAGGAAACTATAAAGCAATACCATTTTTTTCAATTGCTGTTTTAACACAATTCGCAATTTGAATTTAAAATGCGGATTTTGTAATTTTTTTAGATTCTCTACTGATAGTCGAGATTTACATACAATGACATTTTGCGCTTTTTTTTTTATTTTGAGGTGTTTATTAGTCCTTGCCAGTTTAATATCATTATTCGGTTTCATGGTATGTACTATAATTTAGAGATATATAAAATGTGGAACATTTGTTATTTATGGTTCAAAAAATTGTCTGTTATAATTATACCATAAGCTTCTTCTTGATCAGAGGTATAGGATATTTGAAAACATTGTTACTGATGTTTATTCGCAAAACATGCTTCATTTGTAATAAGTGAACAATGTGGACATTTCTTACTTAACAGTGAGTTACAAATATTATTTATAATTTATTCACCGACGATTTATGGTAACAAATACAAGGTGTCCCAAAAAAAAGTTTCTTATATAAAGCGATATAAATACAAGAGAGACGTCCATCAAAAAACTTTTATTAATTATTGAAATAAACATTTTAGGAAATTATTTTTTTTAAATAATGTCATCCAAACCATTTCCGCTCGCAACACTTATCTATACGAACATACTCTCTGGAATGGATGCCATTTCGTGTCGGATATTTTCTTTTAGCTGCACCAAAAAACCCGGTTTATTGACGTAAACTTTCGATTTTAGATAACCCCAAGAAAAAGTCCATATAACCCAAATCAGGACTACGTGCTGTCCGATTGCGAGACCGATTTATGTCAACTCTCAGGAGATCAATTTGTTTGGGAAAATTTCACGAACTCGTGGCAAACCTGTTGGAAGTGTGTGACGTTAATCTGTTCTGCTAAAACCACGTTCTTTGATTATAACCAACAATGTTTTGCAGTTCAGGTACCAAAATTGTCCAACATTTTCACAACGCTTTGAATTGAAGGTAACTGTGCGTCCCCTGTCGTCTCCAAAAAACTACGGGCCGATTACTTCTCGCGCTGACATTGCAATCCGTACAGTGACTTTAGGCAATTGTAGATGTTTTTAATGCTTGTGTTTCGGGTTTACTGCACTCCAGTAACGACAATTCTGTTTATTTACATGACTGTTGAGATGAAAATGAGCGTTCATATGAAAATGTAAAATTTTCACACACACAACGCACGATCTGCTCCCGAGAAACGCTCCATACCGACTAAATTCCTAAACGCGGGGCTCTAAATGGGCATGCGCCCCGCGCCCCTCACAGTTGTTGCGTTTGTAAAGTGAGTCAATGAAATAAAAACTTTCTTATGGGGCACCTTGTATAAGAATGTTTAATTTCTGACACACTTTGTTTGATAGTTGTAGAACTAGAGATGCCTGATTTTTGTAATAGACTTATTCAGAATAAGACTCATTGAAGAAAAAGAAAATTCTGGCCATTCATTCATTTTGCCTTACCACGAATGCTGGTATGTTTTACAAGAAATATTAAATGTAAAGATATAAAACGTTTGTGATTTATGAAGATTTATTTATGAAGATTTTTGTTAATTGAGCTAAAAACTGTATGAATGTCAAGATTTAAAAACATTGTCCAGATTTAACAACAAAATGAAATTTTTTTATAATTAGCAGCTATTTACATAATAAGTTTATATAAAAAGCTGATTTACGAATTATAATGAGGCGGCAAAATATTTTGCCATCTTTCAGAGAATCAATTTCATGGTGCATGATAACAAAAAATTGGATTTCAATATATTAAGATTACATTATAAAGGAAGTAGTACTTTCGATGTAATAAATTTCCATTTTATTTTTGGGTTGAAAACTTATTTTTTTTTAACAATTGAAGATTGTGTAAATTGTATATTTTTGCTGTTTTTTAATTAACATTAATTGCATGTGTTAATGATTTTATTTAATGTGTTGTTATAAGGAAATTTATTACGTTGGCGTCATAGATTTAATTTTACCTAATTTTTTCTAATTTGTTGCTAGATAGCTAGAGAGGTATTGCAAACCCGTGTGTGTTATCTACTTCACATGTGTAAAGTTTTGATGTTGTTTGACAGAAGAAATTATCAGCGAGTAATTGGGAAACGATTATGTTACAAGAGTTGCTATTTATGTATCCGGAAAAATAAATATAGACAAATATTTATTATTAATAATGGTTTTATTTTTCAAAATTTTTTGAACCAATTTTTATAGCACGTTTTCCATTGCGGTTGAGGTATCTTCAAAAAAATCATTTTGAACGCATCAACCGCTTTTTCTGGCGTCGAAAATTGTTGATTTATTCTTGAAGGACGGGAACAAAAAAAAATCATTGGGTGCCAAATCAGGATTGTACGGCAGATGACCCATCAATTCGATGTTTTGACCGGTCAAATATTGCTTTGTTCGGTCCGATGTGTGAGAACTCGCATTTTCATGGTGAATAATGATCCTACGTCGCTGGTTGTTTTTTCTTATTTCTTCAAAAAATTCTGGCAAACAAATGGTTGTGTACCATTCAGAATTGACTGTTCTACTATTCTTTAGTGGCATTGTAGCCACATGTCCATCTATCTCAAAACAGGCCACTATTTGTTTCGAAGTGCTTCTTGCGCGAACAACTTTTGTTGGGATGGCTCATTTTGATAGACCCATACAGTCGACTGCTGTTTACTTTCGGGCTTATATGCATAGATCCAGGATTTGTCGTCTGTGTACATATTATACAGCGCTTTTGATGCACCACGATTGTATTTTTTGAGCATTTCTTTGTACCAATCGACATAAGCCTTTTTTTGAGCGAGTGTCAAATTATGCGGAATTCAACGCGCACAAATATTTTTCACAGCTAAATGTTCATGAAAAATCTTGTTTATGCTTGTCATACTAATGTCCAGGGATGCCTCAATGTCACGGTATGTCACATGACGATCTTGTTTTATCAATTCGCACACAGTATCGATGTTTTCTGGCACAACATTCTGGACAACCTTCTTTAAATTCGTCCGTGAGCGAACGACGACCACGATTGAATTCACTAAACTAGTAATATATAGTGATTTTAGATGGTGCTTCTTCGCCAAAAGTCGAAGTGAGTTGATTGATGCACTGTTCATGCCCTGTTCATGCCCGGTTCATGCACAAATCATCGAGCGAAAATTCTCACGAGTTAATTCCATTTTTTCACTGAGATCCGTATGATAAAACGTTCTGAGTACGTATACAGTCAACAATGTTAAACTTTACGATGTATATGTTAGATGGCTGATGGTAGAACTGTAGACCAGACCACCAATTCGGAGAAATACGGTAAATTAAAGCGAGCAATCGAACAGAAGCTGCCTATTTCTATTTATCAGCTTGGTTTTTAAGAAAACCTTTTCGGTTCCTACTTTTATTTCATGAAATCGACTCCAGGAGGGGAGGGGTTTTTGAAGAATTTTTTGGGGCCTCTAGTTGACCCTTAAGCTCCTTAGCCAAGAGAAAGAACATTGTATTCTATCGATACAATGCTAGACCACACGTGTCTATGGCTACCAGACACAAACTTTTACAACTTGACTGGAATGTTTTGATTCATCTACGGTACCCTTTCCGATCTTGCGCGCTCCGACTACCATTTATTTAGGTCGTTTCAAAACATAAATGACGGTAAAAGCTTTGTTTTCTGGAAGACTTGAAAAAACACTAGGATCAGTTATCAGGATGTTATCAGTTCTTACTTTCCATTATTTTTTTCTTGCTAACTGAATCAAAGGCCTTCTCTATGTCCATCTCACATATAATGCTGATATTTTCCCCTTTTTTTTATGACCGCCTCTGTTGTTTATCTTAATGGAAGAGGATTAAGTTAAATTGTTAATAATAAAGTTGACAAACATCGCATAAACTACTTCAGTGTACGCAGTATATCGCACATATATTTTATGCACATATAATTTTAAAAAGAGTTAAATAGAAACACAATTTTTTTATTCTCATGCAATTAATATAAATATAAGTGAAATATTAATGTCAATGAACGATAAAGTAGAAGGTAGGCTTTGTACTATCTTAAGATATATCTATCCTTGAATTATTTAATAGTGTTCTTGTATAGTTAAAAAACCAAAATACAAATGTGCTATTGTAAACATTGTAATATTGTACAAATTATTATTTTGAAGCATTTCCTTAAATAATTCAGAAAATTTCATTCATTTTCAATATAAATATCATTTACGTTACCGTTAGAGAAAGGTGTAAAAACGAATGCTGAATATTGTGTGAACAACTCTTACAGATATATTTTATTAGCAGAACCAATTCATTGAGGCTTTACAAAATTAGATATTGGAGAAATATTATGCCTTCTGCGCATTTAGCTAAATAATGTTAAGGTTGATACAAAAGAAGTAAGATATACCCTAATGATAATTCTTGAGGACGTACAATTGATGTTTCGGGTCATATTCAATATTTTGAATTGCAGCAGTAATGTTTGTATTTGTACGTTAACTTTCTGGTTTTCCATTTTTTAATTTATCAATAACCCAACCATTTTCCACGACTTTTTGCAATTATTTTTGTTGTTGTTATGTTAATTCGTTGATGAGGTGTAAAATCCATGGTTAAAATTATATTATATTCTACTTGAACAAAATGGCTTATGTCATTTGGAAACACAAAATGTCTGAACCTTGTTAGGTGCTGAAATTTGGTCGTCACATTTGAATGCCCCTATAATATTTACCATTTTTTGAGTTATTCTATTTTTATCTCTTATAATCTATTTTCCTCACAATCTCGAGAAACTGTGTATACTACCTTTTATACGATATTTTGGTTACGAAAAAGCTTTCCGCTCGATGGATGCCGAATTTATACTCGACCAAGAGTGTTTAAACTCATTTAAATGAAATTTCGCTGAATATCTTCGACCTTTTAAAACAAATAAAACATGGAATTACCGTTACATACCAAAGATGAAGCAGCATTCTAAAACGACAGGTAAAAAGGCGACAAAGAAAGCCAGAACAGTTATATATGCAGGAAAGTCATGCTTACGGCTTTATAGCATTCTGTTGGCGTGGTGCTCATAGAATAGTATTAGACCAGTTGAAAGGTGCTATTAAGGCTAAACGTTTACCTCTGGCTAAAGAGAATATATACCACAATAATGCGTCTGCACACACGCACTAGCTTATTGATGCAAAATTCCATGACCTACATTTTGAAATACTTCCACGTGCGCCAGAGTACTTTTAGCGATTACTTCCTCTTCTCAAACTTGAAGAAATTGCTTGGAGATTCAAGATTGACTTCAATAATGAGATCAGAGCTGAGACAATCGCTTATTTTGTAGAGAGTGAAAAACTTTTCGAACAACCTTCGTGTTCTATAAAAAACAAATATACGAGGGATATTTTTTAAATTATGTAATTATGTTGTAAATTATACGATATCAAATATTTATATAAACAAAATTCCATAGAACTGAAAATTCTTTTCTTATTTTCTAAAGACTAAAGTAACGATATGTTTATATAATAGTGTAATTATATTGTACACTCACTGATGTAGTTACCGTGGTGCTTACCGCAAATCGTATGCCCGCATTTGACACAATATGTGGTGGACATACGCCTCAATCGACTTGGGCAATAATGAATGGCTTTACGTTTCTTCTCTAGGAGAGGCACACGCTTAGGTTCCTCAGTAATTTTAGCGCTCAGTAAATAGCGCGGATATCTTGACGAAGATCTTTTCGTAAGTTTGGGATTGAAAGTCTTTCTTCCATCCATGGTCTGGCAAGTAGATGTGCTAAGTTAATCAAGTAGTCACATCGGGAAAGTGGTTTGACATTTGTCTTCAATTTATTATGGCAGTACACAGTATATGACATAATGCCAGCTGCATTAATAATGTCGTAAAATATGCATAACGGCCACCTGCGCGTTTTTCTATTGCAACTCCTATTGCTATAAAGTTGGTCAAAAACTATGACTGGTTTGCCAGTCTGTGTCCAAACTTCTACTTCTTCGTCAAGGATCAATTTTTCGTTTTTTTTGGAGAATATGATAATTCTTCCGTAAAGTTTCTACAATGGTTAACTTGTAGGGATTTTCTAGAAATTCACCAGCATGGTAAACTGAAATGAATCAGTTATCCATTGTAACATTGCGGTTACTTCCATGAATTGTCTTGGTCGGCTTTTTTTCAAAAAAATTGGCGAGCGGTAGATCTTGAGTGCAAGAAACTTGGAAGCAGCAGAAATTCACCGTCAGATTTGCGAGATTTACAGTGATATTGCTATAAATAAAAATAAAGTTTGAAAGTGGGTGAGAATGTTCTAGGATGGGTGGGTTAATGTACATTATGAGCTACGCCCTGGCCGACCTTCTCTGGTTTCTGAAGATTTGCTTCGTGATGTGGATAATAACATTCGAGAGAACCGACGATTCACGACTTCAAAATTATCAAGTGATTTTCCACGTTTCCAAGTTTCAAGGTTAGTTTTGCACACTAATATTTCGGAGAAATTGAATTATCGAAAATTGTTGTGATGGAATGTTCCTGATGGATTTTATGACTGCTTTCTGACGATCACAAAACAAAGAGATTGGGCTGTGCTTTATCGTTTTTGACTCGATTCAATCACGAAGGAGATGAATTGTTAGACCACATCGTTACAGGAGATGAGACTTGGGTGATCTCACATAAGCTTGGGTGATCTCACTAAGCAATAGTCAATGAAATGGCGACGCATATCGTCGCCAACAAGAGTGAAAGCCAAACAGACAATTTCAGCACGAAAGTTTATGGCAACTGCCTTTTGGGACATGAAAGGGATTTTGTTAGTGGAGTTTATGCCGAGAGTCACAAAAATCAATTCTGGTGCGTATTGTGTCACCTTGAGAAAAATTCAGCGTGCCATACAAAACAAGCGGCGTGCCCTACTGTCTTCCAGTGTGATGTTGCTCAATGACAATGTAAGGCCACATGTTTCTGCACAAACACAAGGTCTAATTAAAGCTTTTAGATGGGATGAACTGGATTATCCACCTTACAATCCAAACCTTGCACCCAGTGATTTTCACTTGTTTCGGTTGTTAAAGGAGTTTATTGGTAGTCAACGGTTCAATGACGACGAATAAGTCAAAATTGCAGTTATGGATTGGGCTTCTTCACAAGCGGCAGATTTCATTGACGTCGGAATTGAAAAACTTGTTGAGCGGCATGATAATTGTTTGAACAAAAATGAAAATTATGTAGAAAACTAGACAAAAGTATGTAAAATATGGAAAAAAATAATGATATTTATAGTGTTTTTCTTCTTACTAAAAAACGGACTTTATTTAAAAAATATACCTTGTAGTTTCAAAATCTTTAGTCTTAGGCCTTCAAATGATTTCTTCCTTGTTTCACCATCACCTATTCAGCCCCCTAGCGATAAATATCTTTTCCCCAATATTTAAATACTAGTTCGCCATGTATGAGTTTGAAAACACCGGTGATCTGAGGTCAAATCTAAGAGCTAACTTTCACAGCTGTTGCATATTCACATTTTCCAATGTCGGACAAATGCATTACAAAAGAAAAATATCACCTTACACCGACGATATTGGTTCCAAAGTTGTGACATAACGTTATCGAGATGACATAATAGACGGGCGATTGGAGAAATTAATTACCTGAAGGCAACGTGCACTCATAGTTTTAACGTATGCCTCGCTCGACGTTGTCAGATTTCAAAAAATATTAAAATATTTTTATATAATTATTGATGAAAATTGCTACGTCAAAAAATCAAATGCTATTTATTTGCATTATATATTATGTAATTATGAATGTCATAATTTAAATTTTGCAGTTTGAATTTGTTTTAATCTCTCATATATTAGCAATTACCCAAAGGTAATTTTTTTTTTCTTTTAGTCTTTATGTTGCCCAATACATAGGCCTCCCTCAAGAGTTTCCACCTATTAGGATTTTGTGTGGTTTTCATCCATGGTAACCCTGCCACCCTCTTCAGATCATCATATTATCTCATCTCTAGCCTATCTCTATTCCTTTTCCCCATCCATGGCTTCAATTGAAGGATCTTAACATTCTATCTACAATCTGTTGTTCTTGGCCACATGGTCTGTATAATGCCATTTCAATTGTGTCACTCCTTTCACGACATCAGCTATTTTAGCTTTCTGATAAATCCACCCATCTCTTTTTTTTTCTTTTCCTTCTGTGTTCCCATGTATGTGTGTGTGTATATATACAGGGTGTATCGAAACTCATCGTCAAGCGGGTGCCGGACGAAAGGCCAGGTTATACCAGTTCTGGCAAAAATATAAAAAAAAACCATACCACCGTATTAATTAATAATAGGCATATTTTTGAAAATCTTATAATTCGAAACGCTAGTTTATATCTGTAGGTACTGTGATCACAAATTTCTCAATTTTTTAGTGTTATTTTTTATGACGTGGTCCTTAATAACAATGCTATTAATGGTAGTCACAAATCAAACAATGAACGTTCTTAATTTAGTAAAAAAAAGTTTCATTGAGTCGTGGTTTAAAAAATTATATCAGCTATCTTTGACACTTCTAGACATAATACAAAAATGTATTATACAACCTTCGGCAAATTATTTCAAAAGGTAGCCCATTTAATCAATATTTCAAAATGGTACAACAATTGGCACTTTTCTTCCCACAAGAAATATTATTGCAATATTATTTTGCAAAATGACCACATTTTAATAAACTTATACCGTGATAAAAATACTTCGGTGTGCTCAAAAATGGACTTCACCAGTGTAAGTGAGATGAACCGATGTGATAGAGTGATATATATGTTATGTTTTGGCTTTAGGTAACGTAACGGAGCCGTGGAGAGAAATATTACAGAAATCTTTCACCCTTTCTCCACGTGGTGCCACCGATCGCCTTCGCCCAACTGTCCACCATACGACGTCACGTGTCTCATGGGACCGGTTTCTAGCCTTTCAACCCTCATCAGCCGAGTTCCAGACGATTGCAAAGAAAGCAGTTGGGAGAGACGATCGGGGCCAGGCCAGGCCAGGCCAGCCTAGGCTGGTACTATACACGAGGTTCCAGGCAGAATGTTACGAGCGGTTCTGACTTCTACGAGCATTCGCCGTATGATGGCGTGAGTTGTATGCGATCACGATCCGTCATTAAAATGGCCAGTTGGTCTAGCCTGGCCCCGATCGTCTCTCCCAACTACTTTCCTTGGCTTCGTCTGGAGCTCGGCTGATGAACGCTGAAGGGCTAGAAACCGGTCCCGAGAGACACGCGACGTCGCATGGTGGACGTTTCTATATTAGATATACTTGCAGTACCCATAGTTGTTATGTCTATGCCATTTGAGGATCACTTTATAGACGGTTAACGTATTAGCCAACGATAGTTTGGATTTTCTACCAATTAACCAGTTGAGTTTGTATAATTTTAAACCAAGTTGCTTTCTCTCCTCAAAGATGTCTTGTTTCCATTTTAGTCTTTGCTCAAGTCTTATTCCAAGATATTTTACACAATCGGCCTGGTGGAGTTGATGTGTATTAAGTCTGACACTCAGGCATGATTCCTTTCTTAAGGCGAATGCGATATGCTGAGCTTTTGTCTAGTTGACTTTCAGGTACCACTTTTTTGCCCATTTTTCTATGTTATCAATAGCTTCTTGAAGTTTCTCAGATGCATATCTTGGTACCTTGCTTATTGCTATAACCGTGGTGTCATTTGCAAAGGTAGTTATGAACCTGTTTGGTCTATTTGGTAAGCCGGCAGTATACCGGATTGCAAGATTTGAAAAGTATGCAAGATTTGCCAGTATGCAAGATTTGAAAAAATATGGCAACCAGGGCACTGTACTTCTGATTTTATCGGATCGAAAGCAGTTATTTCCCATTATATTTGACAACGAAGTATCTGTTTATCACTACGATAACAATACCTAATATTATGTTGTATGTAATTTGGCTTACTTTATTCAGGCTTACTGAGTAAGACCTGTTTTTACTGGTGTCCTGGAATAATATTTAGTTCGTCAAGCCAGCTAACGACTGAGTTTGAATTTATGTATTTTATATGTAAAAAGCAATTAAAAATACGTGCAATAATGAAGGCTTTTATTGAGAAAGCTGTTCCAAAATTTATCGCCAAATAAAAAAATCCAAAAAATTAATAACTGAAATATAATGGTTTTAGTGTTTCATAATAAATTTCATAATTAATTCGTAGTATGTATATTTAACTGGTTTTTACTAGATTTGACAACGCTGGATTAGTTGGTGTAATAGTTAGTTAGCCTTTATTTTGAAACATTCAAATTCTGTAGCAGGTTTCGTTTTAGATTAACCTATATCAGATATTGTAAATTGTTGAAATATTTTTTGTGTAACCATTTTAACGCAATATTTTATTAATAAACTTGGATTACAACAGCTTTTTTATATCTTATTATATGTGTAAATTAACCTATCGCTATAATACAGTGCAGTAATAGTTGAATAATTAATATTCTGAAATTTGTAGTTAGAAATTATAGTTTTGGTGTGGCGAAGAAAAAAAATAATTGTATTATCGATTTCAGTTGGAATTAGATTGATAATAGGGTTTATGCTGTTTTTTTGTTTTTGCAAATATTTTTTCATATATGAATATTCTCCACGATGTTCGATACACTTTTGCATACACTTGAACTAATTTTCGTAGCACTGTTTCCATTCCTATTGAGATATCTCCAAAACATGCATTTTGAACGCATTAACCACTTGTTCTGGCGTCGAAAATCAGTGACCACATAGTTTATTTTTTACGGACCAGAACAAAAAGAAATCATGGGGTGGCAATTCAGGAATATCAATTCGATGTTTTGACCCGTCAAATATTGAGTTGTTCGATCCGATGTGTGAGAGCTCGCGCTGTCTTGGTGAAGAATAATCCTGCGTCGCTGGTGGTTTTTTCTTATTTTTTCAAAGATTTCTGACAAACAAATGGTTGTGTACCATTCAGAATTGACTGTTCTACTATTTTTTAGTGGCACTGTAGCCACATGTTCATTTATTCCAAAAAAAACAGGCGACCATTTGCTTTGAAGTGCTTCTTGCGAGAACAATTTTTGTTGGTTTTGGCTCATTTTAAAAGAGTCATACAGTCGACTGCTGTTTACTTTCGGGATACGCATAAATCTAAGATTCGTCACCTGAGTAGATGTTATACATGGCTTTTGACGCACCACAATTGTAATTTTTGCACCAATCGACGACGAAGAGTCTTTTTTTTAGCGATTATCAAATTATGCGCAATCCTCCGCAACGCGCATAAATCTTTTTCAAGGTTCCATGTAGAATCCATGAAGAATCTTGTGTATGCTTGTGTATGCTTGTGTATGCTTGTGTATGCTTATGTATGCTTGTGTATCTGGTGTATCTCACGGTATGTCACATGACAACCTTACTTTATCTGTTCGCACACCATCGAACGATATCGATGTTTTCTGGTACAACAATCGATATTGGACGACCTTCTTTAAATTCGTCCGTGAGCGAAAGACGGCCACGATTTAATTCATTAAATCAGTGATATACAGTGGTTTTAGATGGGTTTTAAGGGAGTTGATCGATGCACTTTTGTTGAGATAATCCACGTTGAAAGTCGTAATCGCACAAAAAATCTCACAGATTAATTCCATTTTTTGATTGAGATGAAATTTTCAGTCAAGTCACTAAACAACACAAATAGCGTCCGTATGATGCCAACAATGTCAAACTTTACGATGTATGCATAAATAGCAACCCTCGTATAACTATTGATGGATTAGTTGAAATAACTATTGTTTTTATGGATTTAAATACATTTTCAGAAAAATATAGATACTATAGTAAGACGTAAACGAATAAAGTGATGGAAAAAATATGATTTAAAAAAAGATCATTGAGTAGTCATGAAAATGTAAGATTACGTGCTTCTAAAAAAATTGAAATTGTCGTAATTTGGCTGGGATGTTCCAGTTCTTAATATGTCATATTTATTAGATTTGCGGTGCTCTTAAAACCGTCTAGATCAGAAAAATAATTCAGCTACCAGAAAGTTGGAAGATCATGGTTAAATCATACATACAAAATTAACATTAACACTGATTTTAATTAATTATTTTAAGAACAGCAATAATTTTAAAATAAAGTAATAAATATATAGTGTACACTTACTAAAAGAGCTATATTTGGTAAAACTAGCATATCGTCTTCTCTCCTTCCTTTAGAGAGTTCAGGAATCCAAACTAGAGGATGACTAGGATTTGTTGTTAATGTTCCATTGTCATTGAATGTGATATTTTCGTGTGATAGATATTCTCTAGAAAGAAAAAATTTAATATCAATAAAACGGGTTTGTTAAGATTACTAAATTCAATTCTACTGGAATCGGTGTGAAACACTAAACTATAAGAGATTTACCACTAAACACCAAATCTCTTTTTTTAAACTTCTCGATGCTTGTCTCGCTAACCATGTTCTGCCACTCTGAAAGTACCTGAATTCATTCTTTGCCTCGATTTCAAATTAGCTCATGAATAAGTTGGTTAAGAACGATGACAGAGGATTACCCATTGCTATTCCTTCTTGTTATTCGTCAATCTTATTATTAAGCTGAAAACAATTTAGCTTCATACATAATCTCGTTAGGGAGATGTACTTTGAAACAACCTTGTTAACCCAATTCCAATCAACAACCTTATTTTTCTTTAAACAAAGATAATCATAGTAAAGAATTAAAATTAATTAGGGAGATTTCTGAAGTGAATGGCTATAATGAGAATATTGGAAATAAATTAATTAGAAAACATACGTTTAGGCAATTACTGAAAGAATCTTCGACTATTCAAAAGAAACAGAACAAAAATAAATTCATGGTAATACCGTTTGTGCCGATTTAATATGAGGGTTAGACAATATTTTGAAAAGGTGGACATTAAGGCAGTCTATGAACCATATAATAAATTAAGAGAGGTTCTGAGTAATTCAAAGAATAAAGTAGATCAACATGAAAAATCGGAGGTTCATAAAATTGGTTTTCAAGATTGTGATCGAAGGTATATTGGACAAACTAAAAAATCCATTTTAACCAGATATAAAGAATACGTTTCTCAGATTAGATATGCTATCAAACCATGACTATGTATATATATATATATATATATATATATATATATATATATATATATATATATATATATATATATAACCGGGATAAAGGACTTATTCCGTTCATTCAACTTTTAGTCAGTAATATAAGGCTTAGTTCACTAAGTTCACTTCACGGTTCATGATTTTTACACACTTAATTAGGTAAGTTTATTTTTGGAATTAGATTTAATCATTTTCTGATGATGCAATCATGGTTAACGAAACGCACGAAGAAACTTTTGAAGAAATGAATTGGTGTTTAGTGGTAAATCCCTTCGATTTTATGATTATTAAGATTAGAAGCTTATTTAAAATCAAGATTACGATGTTAAAATAATTAAAATTGTATATATTACGAATGTTTAATAATTCTTTATGATTATGTTCTAATGGTAATTATATAATAACGCAGTGTGTTGAGAGAGAGAAAGTCTTTGGTATGGAAGATATTTAGCAGCCTGTTGATATTGCATTGTTTCCCGATAGGTTCCGTATTAACCAGCAAATCACAAAAGTTGAAATACGATAATCAGACAACAATTGATTATTGGTTACTGGAGCATTTGTACAATTACAATTGAAAATCGCCATACAAAGCGTCAAACCTTCATCAATTAGAATAAAGTGATAGAGGGAGCAAAGAGAATTCGCTAAAAGACTCTTTTTATTGATAGTTACAAATATCCGTCTTAAAAACATCTAGTTCAGTATTCTTAATAAAAATATCTTATTAATATTTAAAATTATATAATAAAAATGCCAAGAAATATATCTTATAAAATTCCAATTTTTTAAATAAATATTGCGGATTCTGAAAATGTGTATATGTAACATATTGAGTGTAATACACGCAATATGAAATCAGACAACCAATATGACTTCCTTATTTTAGATTTATTTAACTAGAAGAGAGTTAAATTACTTTGTTATGTCATCATAAATGTCGCTTGACCTAAATATTAATCTGTTTGTTACAATAAAAATATTCACACATTCGGAGATATCAACAGGCAATAAGATAGATATCGTAAAATGGCAACTGTAATGTATTTTTTTTGTCTATTTTCTTCGGTATATTAATACTACCATTTGTATAAAAATGTATTGCAGTAAATTATTTTTATAGCGTAGTCGACTGAGTTTTCTAGTGTAGTCCAGTGAAAGAGAGACTAAAGTAATAGCACAAAAAAGAAAAATTATAGGTTGTCCAAATGGAATATTCTGGAGTTGAAATATTAGGAAACAGCCTGCGTAAAGAGCAGCAGAGCTATGGTTGAGAAACCTGGAGAATTCTAGGATAAAACTTGAAGTGACCGAAATGGATGTGTTTACATGAGCATTAGAAATATATAGGAGAGATAAAATTTAAAATAACGATATCAAGCAACGAAGGGGAGTTGATGGCTCTTTGACAACAGGTGTCGAAAGAAGACAATTAACATGGTGTGGCGATATAAACTTTATCAGTTGTATTGTTGGTTGATAAGCAAGCATGGAAGTTAGGCATCGGACAACGTCGCAAGATATTTTGATAGATACATATCGATTGATATTTATACGGAAGCTCCGTATAAATATCAATCTTTTGATTCAACAAAAAGAGAAACCATCTGGAACAGCTTGGAAAAGAATATTAACAAGAATGTTAACACAGTCACCAAAAGCATGTACCAAACCACAACAAACCAAATTAGATCGCACAATAGAGTATCTGCCCCTTTTAACAATGGAAGGAGGCAATGGAGGAGACAAGGAGGAAGTCTGAGTCCGTTGCTGTTAAATACAATTGCCGAAATAATCAAAATATGCAAGAATACATAAAAGAAATATTACGTAGGATGAGCAAAGATGAAACCAGTTAATATAGAAATGCGTATATTTGCTGAAGATATAGTTCTCATGGCAGAATCTGAGGAAAAATTAAAATTCAACATAGAAGTATGGAATGAAGCAGCCGAAAATTGGTCTGCGCATCAATGTAAATAAAACACAGATCATAGTGACAAATAATGATACTGAAAAATAATCAAGAACATTGCAAGGAGCGAACAATAACTTCAAACATGGAAATTAAACACAGTGAAAAGTATGACACCTTAGGTACTATTATTAATAATAGAGGAAACCAGGACGACGAACTGAACAACAGACTGGCGAAAGTAGGGAGATTTTTTCAATCACTTAGCACAGTGAGCCCTTAAATATCCTCACACTAACATATGGATGCGAAAATTGGGTCTTGAATGAATGGCAAAAGAGTAGAATACAAGTAGTAGAAATGGGATATCTTCGTAAAGTACAAGGAATAAAAATAATAGACAAGGTCAGAAATAATATAGTTAGGGACAACCGGAAAATACCAGCATTCATATCAAAAATAAAAGAGAATCAATTTAAATAGAATGGACCAAGAGAGTTTGGGAAGCTAAAGCGATGGGAAAGAACAAAATGGAAAGGCCGCGTAAGATATGGAATAAGAATCACAGAAACCACAGGAACAATTCAAAGAAGATTCAGAACATAGTAGGAAACAGTTAACCTGGCCAAGGACCATCAATTATGGAGAAACTTCTTTAACATATGAAATTTAAATTCACCTCAACACCTTCGGGTATTAAGAGGAAGGATTAAGTAAGTAAATATCGATTGAAAGTAAACTGTAAAATTGTAGCCATTCATTACAGCATTTGGATAGTTCTCTGAAATGTAGTAGATCAGAAATAATGGTACATATTTTTTTGGAATATTAAAATGTTTCTTATAACGCCATGAATTGTTATAAGGTTAACCTCTGTGTCTAAGTAAGTGGCAATATAGTAATTGGCAATTAATTGCAGTTTTTTTGTGCTGGTGAACAAAAACAATGTACCACCTTGTATACATATTTGAATGAAACTGAAAATCATAAATGACATCTGAAATATTTTGAACACACATATTGATACACTTCTTGTGGATTTATGCTTATGTTTCTCGATACGGTTGGATAACATTTGGCAAAGGAAATGGTTTAAACAATTTTTGTTTTCATTATTTTGTCAGCGGTATTCTTTTGGGTCTGTTTAAAGCGCTAAAATCCCGTGAGTTTCAGCACAATGCCTTTTCAGGCAATTATCCGGATTTCAAAAAGGGTCTGCCTACTGGTATGAAAGAAGAAGGCTAGTATTATATTATAAAGTATAAGATTCTGATCACCTAAGAAGCAACCGAGGATATGACGAACGGCGTCTTTGACTTCTTGCTGTACGAAATCGACATGAAAAAAGCCGTCAAATGCGTGATGCTTTTGTTGTTGTTATTGTTAGGACTTCCTATGAGGATGAGTGCTTATCGTCCTTATTGGGTGCTTTTTCTTACAGTGTACCACAAGACGCGTTGCGTAGAATGATGCGGAGTTAAAATAGAATGGGAGTTGGAATAGGTGGTCATGATGAACATAGAAGAATCAGACGTTCTTAGGGTGAAAGTCGGAATTTTAAAATGGCAATAGGACAGAGTATATTCTCATATCATTCTAAGACCCCTAATCACCCCTAGCAACAATTAGAGGGAGTTTAAATGTAGCCTTATATATAATTTTTAGATTTATCGCCAATTGAATATGTATGAGTTAGCATTGGAGGGGCTCGGACCGATAGGCTCCGATCGTCAACAACTTTAAATGAAATAAAATTATGTTTACATCACGCCTAAGTTACCTTGCTATAAGAATACATACGTAATCTAATTCAATCCAGTCCTCACAAAATTACATATTGTTAAAATAAATATGGTGGATCTGCTTTTATTTTATTGTAGACAACCCCGTCATGGTGTACAGAAAAATTCGAAATTAATCCAATAATATTTATTTTACATAGTATTGTATATTACATTTCATATAGCATTTTTTTTGTTATTCAGTATAGATACATAATACAATTGTTATACATTTTCAGTCAAACGGAAAGTATGAAGTGAGAATGAGAGAGAAGAGAGATCTAGAAAGAGAGTGAAAGGGAAAAGTTGAGAGAAGAAAACTTATGTAGATGTAGAAGTATGTAGATCTTGTATGTTTAATCTAGATTGTATTTTTTTCGTCTAGAATGTAAATCTTGCATATTTAATTTAAATTATTGTCTCACTTGCTGATATGAACTATATTTTTTTTTAAATGAATTGCTTATTGCAAATAAGTTTTGCTTTTTTTATTTTCTCGATGTAATTTTATTAAAATTTCTGAATTTTTTTCGGAGAATATCCCAAGTTATCGCGTAATCGGTTATCGTAGCCTCTTGCAGAGAAAGATTTTCCATCTGGTATGTAAGAGTGATCGGGGCCATCGTATGGGAGGTAGTATTACAAATTATGACTTACAACAGAATAATTAAATAAGTTTGAACTTGATCTTTTTTTTTTCGCGGTCGATAGTTGAATAACCGTACCTGCTTTGTTTTCCTCAATTTCTGCAAACATTTCTTCACGTTTTTGAATAAGGGATTAGAAGACATCTTTAGTGATAATGTTGGAATGTCATATATTATTTAATAATTTTAAACACTATTAGATAGTGTAAAATTAAATTTTCGTATTTTGAATCGCATCTTTATCAATGGTGGACAACTTGATAATATTATATGTTTGATGAACAAACACTGGTTTTCAAAATTATGCATTGGCTTTTGCAATAAGATTTTTTTTGTAGAATATTCGATAAGTTGTAATTAGAATTCATTTTTATTCTTTTGTCCACAAAAATTGACAACAAAACACTATTGAAACTGGTTGTTTCTTAAATTCTAGGGAATGCTAATGACAGAAAACTTATCAATGTTTTCGAAATGTGTTGTTGTCGGAGGATGCTAAAAATCCAATTGATGGCCAGACAAACAAATTAATCTGATATTAAAGATCTAGATATCCGCCTAAGCAGCCTTATGGATTGGGATAATTTTGGAATTTCTAGGCCACATCTTGAGAAGAAATGATAACCTGGAAAAGTTGATTGTCCAGGACAAAGTTCGCAGGAGACCTCGAGGACGAACAGCAAAAAAATGGCTCGATCAGACTCGCAACATTTCTGTATATACCTGTACATATATAAATATGTATGTAAACATTTCTGTACATATATAAATATGTATGTAAATATATATATATATATATATATATATATATATATATATATATATATATATATATATATATATATATATATATATATATATATATATATATATATATATATAGGTTCTCGGGTAGAACCACATTTTAGATTTGTAAAATCTCGACGTTTCGGCTTTTACTTTAAAGCCATTATCAAGAGAATCTAGTTGATTTACCCGAGGCCTCAATCTGCCTACTCCCCAGGGTTCACCACCAAAAAAGGTTGGTTGCCTTATTAAGCCTTTTTTGGTTATACATTTTTACATTTATAATATTAGTAAGATGTAAGATTTTTTACCTGTAAACATACGGGCCAACTTCTTCGAACTTTAGCTTTGTTTCTTTTCCACTCATATATTCATCTTTATTAGTGATGTTCCATAAATAAACTTTGAGGTAGAGTTCTACAGGAGGTTTTTGCCACAAAGAAAAAATTTCACCTCCTGGACCAAACACCAGTTTCTGAAAAGAAATGAATGCTATATTTTAAAATATACTTTTATATCAAATTGTGCCAATTATTGAATCTGATACTCTTTGATACTGATACATACGGGATATTTCCTAAATAATTGTACTATCAAATTGTCTGAAAAAACGATGTTTCCTGTGCACGAACTTTTCCTATTGTAGGGACTATAATTCCTGAACTTGCAGGATAATATTTCGCAATGATGATGGCTGTTAATCCAATACGAGTATGACTACTAGTCATGGCTATTAGTTTTGTTGACCCATTGTTAAATAATTATGGGTTTTATAGTAGCTCAGATAATCCAGCTTAGTTATATGTTCTTCCGCATGCTGGGCATTTAAGGTTAGGAGGATACAGAATTGGTACATTCGGTTTAGTCATTTGGTTTTTCACGCCTGCCTTATAGTTGCGGCTTTTTGGCGGTTTTCTTCCTCATGGAGCTGCACAGCTCTGTATGTCTTCTTAGGCCACTTGGGTCTGTCGTTTGCTGTCTTTTTCCATTCCGACACGTTTGACCTAGACTTCTTTAGATACGATTTTATTACTTCTTTATATCTTCTTTTTAGACATTCCAGATTTCCTTTCTTGTTCTTTAATTCGCCACAGAGGATTTGCTACGGCATTCCAGTATCCTGCATCCTCTAGCAATGACCTAGGCATCTCAACTGAACTTTCATGATCTGGGATTCTATGCTCAAACTGCTGGCTCGTTCAAGTACTTCCACATTGGTCCGATAGTCTTGCCATTTTATTCTTAAGATCCTTCGGAGGCAGCCTTGATGAAATCTCTCAAGTTGTTTTATTTGCTTCCGATACATTCCCAAATACTATACATGTTACGAATTTTTTCCACTATACTTCGCAATAGAATAGACTAATATCAATAATTTTCCTGTTCTGAGAATGTGCTCACATTGTTTAATAAATATATTTCAACAAGTCAATTTTACAACTATCATAGATTAATGTTTAAAATAAAGGTCATTTCATTCAACGGTTCGAAGATCTTTATCGGTAAGTTTTACGATATTGCTTCGGTATCAAGAATTGTTTATAGTTGCCTCAAGAAGACAAGAAACCTGATTTCGTTCCAATTAGTGGAACTTCATACATACAAAATCTGTATCACTGGAAACATAGGAATCACCCTATTGATATTTGGCTGTGTCTCCTTAGTCTATCTGACAACAGCGGCGGTTTGGGGGAAAAAACAAGTGGGACACGTATAACCAAATGTTGGAATGGGGATAGGGAAATACGTCGCAATTAAAATCGTACACACACTTTGCTGTGTAAAAATACAAGCGTAACTGTCAGACATCAAATTTTCAATTAGATACCTAGATAACAAAATTTTGCTAACTCACCATAGCACCATGACCATTAAATCTGTTTGTAGTTGAAGCCCATCCTCCTAAATTTCTGAGCAGCAAAGTGGTCGATGACTTGGTCATTAAAATTTTACTTCACAATTTTTTTTTTCAATAGATAGCATTGCTAACGCGTATAGCCGTTTCTGGCCCATAATGTTTCTTAGAAATGTTTTGATTCATTTGAGGGTGGAGATACATCTTTCGCTTTCCACAGTCGTCATAGGGACGGTACACAAAACAGTCAGCAATTCCACAGATTTACTAAATGTTGATGTTAAATTGTTTTGGATAAACATTTGTAACAGCAGCTCAGCCCCACTGTGTTTCATAAAATCGTCCCGTGCGTACATTACCGAGAGTTCATTTTTTAATTTTAAGTAATTTACGTTTGCAAACAGGTTACACACAATTTTAATGTCTTCATTTAGAAAGACGGCTCGATATTCACCAAATTTTTCAGCTTCAAATAAATTTGCAACAGTTACGTATACATCGAAACTAAAACGTTCATTAACCTGTATGGTTAAGGTATCACAGATTTCCTTTCATTAAGCAATTGCAATTTCCGCCAAATTGTCTACTATATTGTCTCTAATTTTTTGATAATTGTGATTGATTTGATAATTGTCTCTAATTCTTCTTAACTTTAAGTGCATCTAGTTGCCTGTTTTGCAGTTGATTAAAGAGAATGTCGTGAGGCATTATTTTATTGACGGAAAACAACCAACATTTAAAATTATCATCCACCAAATAATTTATTAACCCCTGAGCTTGATGAATAGAATTTTTATCCGACTCAGCGTCCATAATTTCTAAAAAAGGCATGTTTTCAGTTCTTCTTTGAAAATATAAACAGTATTCACACATTAAGACGTAAAGTTCCATCTGGTAGGGGCCGCACGGGGTAGACGCTTTTTTACGACGATGTCCAGCACAGTTGTCCTTTTGAATGATCGAGGGAAATGCAGACAGATTTGCAAAAAACAGCTTTACACCTTTTTCTATTGTACAACACCTTTCAATTATTTTGGTGATTTTTGATAACAACTCGGACCTCATATGTTAATGTGACATTGTTTCTATTCATATTTTACACTGAATTTATCTGCACTATTGTAATCGTTCAAAACATTCACTTTGGAACCACTCGAAAAGTCGAAAAGCGCGATAGCGAAAAACACCTGACTATTGAAAATGGGGCAGCGCCCAAGATAAAACAGAACGTTTTTGATGCTCCGTATACTTTCTCTCAAAATGCTCATGCTAGAGCTTTGAATTGAGACTTTAATTATTAATATTAATTATATTAAACCAAAATTCAGAAATGGTTTCTTGTGATAATCTGCTTCAATGGACCATTGTCTCCGCCTTATCAGAACTATTAAAGTATACTTAATATTCATCTAAAGTAAGATCTCAGAAGGTGATACTTTATCTTGTTGCCTTTAAAGCAGCTGTCGATAGATTTCGGCACTTTTAAAAAATGAAGGAAAAAGTTCTTCCGACTTTGTTCAATTTCAATATGAATGACGGTTTTTGATAAACCTTTTTCCAAGAAGTAGCCAAGGAGAGCCAAGCCGAATTTCTGCACCACCTATTTCGTCAATGTTATCCAATTTAGATACCCTCTTAAGTAAATAGCTCTAAAATAAAACTGATGTAAACAGCGATATATAAGTTGGCAGTTGGATGGTCCTGAAGGTGTGAGTTGGTCCCTTACTAGTTGGTAGGCTAGAGACTGAAGGTCAAGACCGGGTATACCGGGGTAGTACGAATAGTTTGTTTGTACACTCGGTATTGATAACTTTTGATTTGAATACTACGTTAATAAAAAAAAAGAAATTATATTTAGAATTAATTACTTACCCACTCATAAATTAAACTATACGGATCTATTATTAAGACAAATAAGCCTGATAATATTGCACCAATACCCAATAAACCGTACGTTAAGGCGCCTGAAACAAAAGAAAATTCAATATTATATGTATATTTGTCCTTTTGATATAAAGATCCAAATTAATAAATATATGTTAATATGACAGTATTCCTGAAAATTTAAGTTTTTCGACTGAAGTTTTTCGAAAATTTAAGTTTTTCTTAACATAAATCTTGGTTTATATATTTACGAACTGAAGAAACTGAACGAATCTAAGAAAAACTCATTTCAAAAGATATTTTTCATCTTTTGTTTGGCTATTTCGACAGTATTCTTCTGAATTTGAAATATTAAGGTTAAAATAGAATTCTGTAAACAAAACGAACTATATACTAGAAAGAGTTCCTGGAATCAAACTTTTATTGCTGTGGAAAGAAATGCAAAAAGTGTTATACACTATATTACATATACAAATGATATAGATCACGAAATAAAACACGTTAAAACTCTTTCTGAGTGGAAACTTGCTTCAAAACATAGAACGGGTGAAGCAGTTTTAAAATCTGAAGCTTTCTTGAAACAAGAATATATACTATATGAAAAAATAAAAACGTAACTTTGAAACTTAATTTAAGAGAAAACTATCAAGACAACTTAGGTTAAACATTAATTAATTCGGAAAAAAATATGACAAAATGAGGCTTAGACGACATATGGGCAATTATGAGAAAGTATGATAATGTAGAGGAAACATGGAGCAAAATAGGCACAACGTTCAATAAAGAAACGAATCAAAAATACTAGTAAGAGATGGCAAAAGAATCAACTGCGAAACTTTTGGAAACCATAAGAGTAATAACAGACAATTCCGGAGTATGGAGCAGATATTTGAGATACAATATAACCGAGCCTGAATCTTATATCCATGTGTAAGTATACACAAAGATGATTGAGTTTGTTTATAAACACTAGGTTGAGCCTGCCAGTCATATTTAACATGCCGTTACACCTCTTGGGCGGTGTTATCAAATCAAAATCTCTCACAATATCAAAATCTCTCCCTAAAACAGAAATTTTTTCTCTTCAAAAATTTATTGAACATGACCTGACCTTGTAGCTTTTGTATGGGCGTTTGTGGCTCATCTAAATTTTGTGATAGGAGAACGATATCATCTGCACATCTAAGGTCACTTAAGTATGCACCATTTCTTTTAATCCCATCCTGTTTTGATCTTCGAGGCAGGTTGAGAGAAGAACCTCCGATATTGAGTCACCCAGCCATCAAGATCATCCATGTGAACTGTCCCTGAGGTTTCATCATATGATCACATAGCCTATTTCTACCTCTTGATTTAGGAATGCATCCATTATGGGTTGCTTTGAGATTGTATGGGTTGCTTTGAAAAGTTCTAACGAGGCTTTTTGAATTGCGAGAGAATTGAAATTTTTTTTTACATATAAAAATAGCTTATTTTCAGAGTTGGAGAAAATTTATTACTGTTGGCTTACTTGAGTGATATATTTTCAAATTTGAATGACTTGAATACGAGTTTACAAGGCCGTATTAAAAATATTTTATTAATGGTAGACAAAGTCAAGGCCTTCATTAAGAAGCTTGGTATTTGTATTATACGAAAAAACGCAATTTTAATTCATACACTTTAATTACCGATTATATTGCCAGAAATATGGATTTACAAAATTTTGTTATCGATTGCGTGCTGGTGAGCATGAAAACACATTTACGCGAATTGAAAGTTCAGTTACTTGAATATTTTTCAAATAGCAGGTTCGGATTGAGAACCCATCTAATCCGTTTGATGAAAATGCCTTACCTACTGAGATTCACAACCAACTTATCGAAATATCCGTCGACACAACTCTAAAATTAGAATTTTTAACTCAAAATTTAGATAAGTTTTGGTTTGCACGACGATATGAATTCAGAAACCTAGTAACGGAAACATTTGAAAACATTGATCTCCTTCAAAAAAGCTTCTCGTTTATGGTGGCTTTAAAAACTAAATATAGAAATCATTTATTATCACTGGAAAATAATTTGCTTATATGTGTTTGCAATGATGATACACGCATAGAAAAACTTTTACGTGAAAAACAAAATCAACCGTCGCATTAAATTATTATTTCAAACAACTTTGGCTACTACTTTATTTTAGTTAATTGTATTATGTTGTTAATACCTAATAATATTTAATTTTCTAACACTTGTTTTTAAATTAAAAATACCTTAATAAAAGTATGCTTCGTATTTTTTGAATACATGCCAGCCCCCATATTCCTGAACGCGACCTCCAGGTTAAGAAACGCTGTAGTTGTATGACAATAAATGTCAATCAACGGCTATAATAGCCTTTGACTGATAGGGACCGTATACGTTACTCAATTATTCTATCTGTACCTAAGGTACAGATAGAATAATTGAGATATGCAAAACAGAAAAAAAAAAAAATTGGGAAAGTATAAAAAAGAAAGAGAAAAAATTATTCACATTTTAAAATATGTTGTTGTCATTAGCTTAAAAAGATATATTAAAAATAAATCATATAAGCTATTACTGCTCATTCACACTCAAATCAATACAGGTGATTGCTGCAGTAAATGTAACATATGCTCTTTGATGGATCCCATTCAAGTGCAAACAACTATATATGCTCGATGGAATATATTTTTAGGTATATTGTTTGGATATCTTACAGATTGACCGGGGGCAGTTTCATTAATCTCATATGTCTCATATCTCATATCTGCAATTAGATAAAAGGATGCCAAGATAACGAACGGTCCAATTAATAACAATAATTAATCTAAAGTTCATTAGAATTGTATCGGAATACTAAATAAATTATGTTTAATTACACTGTAATCTGTTTTAATATATGGACAGCAAAAAAAAGGTTTTTTCAATATGAGACGTCAACCTCCTTAACACGATATATGAAGGGTAAAGACCCTGAAGCCGGTTAATTAAGTGTTTATCTTATTGACTTGACATTGAATCATAAACAAAATACTTGGAACACTTAACAATGAACTCAGTACTCTGTATAGTCTCGATGATTTTTAACTTTGTCAATCTATACTCTCAACTCACTGTATATATTTTAAATTGTTATTAAATTTATTATTAGGCATTTTACCAAACGTTATTGCCAAAATTTGTAAAATAGATAATAACGAAATACGGTCCCTATCAGTCAAAGGCTATTATAGCCGTTGATTGACATTTATTGTCATACAACTACAGCGTTTCTCAACCTGGTGGTCGCGTTCAGAAATATGGGGCATGTATTCAAAAAATACGAAGCATACTTTTATTAAGGTATTTTTAATTTAAAAACAAGTGTTAGAAAATTAAATATTATTAGGTATTAACAACATAATAAAATTAACTGAAACATTAAATTCGAAGAAATTTACCACTAAACACCAAATCATATTTTTAAACTTCCTGACGCGCATTTCGCTAACCATGTGAACATAATCAGAAGATGATTTAATCTAATTCTAAAACTAAACTATATTCTATTTATATGATAATCGTGCCTAATAAAGCGTGTCTGAGCGTTACATTAATAATTGAAAAAGTTAAGGAAATAGGTCCTTTATCCTGTTTTATGGCTTTCTTACAATTTTATATTTGAATGTTTTCATTCGCATCCAAAGCCCTATTCTTATTTACACTTTTAACCAGTTTTAGTTACTAATATCTATAATGTGGTCAATGTGTATATCTATTGTGGGCAATGTCTTCTTTATAAATCGTTGATATGGATCTTTTAGTTTGCCCAATATACTTTCGATCACAATCTTGACAACTAATTTCGTAAATCCCCGGCTTCGCATGTTGATCTACTTTATCCTTTGGATTACCCAGAACTTCTCTCAATATTATATGGTTATACACAAACTTAATATCCACTTTTTTCAAAATCTTGTCTAGCCCACGTATTTTTTGGGTATCAAACGGTATTACCATGAATTTACTTTAGTTTTGATTCTTTTGACAAATCGAAAATTCTTTCAATAATTGTCTAAATTTATGTTTTCTATACTATTCTTAATATAACCGTTTACTTCGGATACTTCTAACTTCTACTTCCTAAGCCCCTCCATTCCTCCCTTAGCCAACCTTGCCTTATAGCCAACTTATTCATGAGTAAACTTGAAACCGAGGCGAAGGAGGAATTCAATTACTCTCTGAAGGTGTGGATGACGTTTTTGCAATTTTCGATTCAAAAAATGAAAACTGAAGATGACTTTATTAAGAATTTAAATACATATTTATGAATATTTTAGAATTTTATGAATAAAAAACATATTATTCACGCATGAACTCGAAAACAACGATAGATTACCATTTCTGGATGTTTTTTTTAATCAGTAGAAAAAATAAAAATAAGTTAGATTTTGATATTTTTAGAAAAAACACCACCACCCTTCCAAAATAAGATGGTTAGTTTAAATTTTATAATAAATATATTTGCAATTTTCTTTTAAATAAAGATAATTATAATTGATAAAGAATTGATATTAATAATGGAGGTATTCGACTTGAACAGTTGTAATAAAAATATTGTAGATTAATTAATCAGAAAACATAACAGACATAACATTTAGACTATTATTGAAAGAATCTCTGACTTTTCAAAAGGATCAGAACATAAATAAATTCGTGGTAATACTACGTTTGACGCCCAATTAACACAAGGGCTAGACAAGATTTTCAAAAAAGTGGACATTAAGGTTGTGTACTTAATTAATTAAGTAATTACATTAAATCATCTCCTGATGATGCTAACATGGTTAGCAAAAAGCGCTTCGAGAAGATATAAAAAGTGATTTGGTGTTTAGTGATAAATCTCTGCTAGATCAATTTCTATAAATCTAATAATATAAATCAAATATATTAATACATTTTTTTAAGAAAATTTTCCATTGTTTTAATGTTTGGCCAAGGATTCTTCTTAGCTGTATTAGTCTTTTCAATGTTATTTATTCATTTTAGCATGATCATTGAAATCACATTTGACTTTGAGAAAATTATCATTCTCTTTGCCATTTTTCTGAACTAATCGAATATACTCTACCTTGAGCTTTCAGTTTTAGAAGGAAAACGATTAAATCAAAAAGGTTATATTTTGGATCTGATACTATATCTAAGGTATTAAATATGCAAAATTAATAATCTAGTTTGGAGGATTTGTTAATTTGTTAGTGTTAAGAATTACTTTTTTCTTAGTTATTAACGTTAAAATATACTGCCAGTCAGAAATGCTAAAATCGGAACATATTTACTCTATTGATTCTATCCACAAATTTCGTTCTTTTTTCATTTGAAATTTTGAAATTATATATAATATGTATATATATATATATATATATATATATATATATATATATATATATATTATATATATATATATATATATATATATATATATATATATATATATATATATATATATATATATATATATATATATATATATATATATATATACATACCATAAGCATGTAATCGTACATCGATTTAGAAAATGTCAGTTTCCTGGAAAACAGTCTATCCTAACGAGATGAAATAAAAGGACCTTTTTTACCGGTTGTTTGCGATTCAATAATTTGATTTAAAAAATTAAAAAATATTACAAACAAAAAAGTTATAGCAGTATTTATCAAGGAAATGCCGCAATCTGACGCACCTGACTAAAATATTCAATTATTAATGCAAACAACGTTTTTCGATTCCAACGTATTAAAATATACCGAATTTCACGACTTTAGCATAAACCGTCTAGAAAATATTGTGAACCAACCATTGTCAGAGTTTCCCCTTTAAGGGGCTGTAGCCCCTTTAAGAAGCAATTTTTGGGGTATGTTTATAGGAACTTTTTTTAATGTTTTAATCCCCAGAGTCACCTTTCAAAATATTTTGACGTTATTTCCGGACTTTATATATTAATTATAACCGGACATTAATATATATTATATATATATACATATATATAATATATATTAATGGCTAGAAACATTTACTTCTCAAACATTGCTTCTGTTAACTCTTCCTTTATATATCATTAATTAATATTGGCTGTAGAATTTTTATCACTTTAATCACTATCAGTTTAATTAACCAATATCGTTATACTGGTCAGTGTGAATGTCATATCTCATATTTTCGATTGCGTTTTTGAATATATTGGTGCTTACCTCATTTTGATACCGGTTGACCATCAAAATCATTTAAGATATTTTATATATTTTTAAGCAGATATTCTTCGACTTCCTTAAACAACGGTTTTGGGTTTTTCTCGAGATTGAGGTCAAACACCAAAATATTAATACTGAGCGAACGGAAAAGAATATATGGAATAAGGTTAAAATAATTTAAGAAACAAACTCAAAACAAAATTTTTATACAATATATGACTAATTATTTTATTATATACCTCTGGCCATTTACTATATTTTTAATTTTAGTTGGGATAGGTGTTTGTTGAAAATATACCGGTCGCTTAAAAAAATTAATCTGTAGGAAAGAAAAAGTACAATACATATATTTCTAAATAACAAATAAGTAGAGAATTTATCAGAAAACCTATTAAGTAAAAATAAAACCATATAAATTATCATTTTTCTTTCTCTTTTAAACGATTTCATTACGTTTCAAACAATTCATTTAGTTTAACTGACAAAGTGTTTATTTAAAAGACCAGAAATAAACTCATTGTTATTGACATTGTAAAATGTCTTAACACTAACATCATGCTCAATAAACTTAATTTGTTTTAATGCATTAAATGTGATTAATAATAAGTAATGTACTTATTTCAAATGTATGTCTGCGGAAGGATGTGAACCGGATGTGCAGAGAATATATAAAATAATAATCTTTCCTAAAAGACAGATATAACATCTCTGGATGATAGTAGGACAATATCGGTTTTGCCATTAGTGTCAAAGCTTTTGAAAAATGCTTGGTTGATCGACCTAGACCTAATTGATATAGTAAGCAAATAATGACATCGGTGGAATAAATGTGCTAGTTCTGTTGGATTATTGGATTATTCCAAAGCAATAGACAGAATAAATATTGAAATTATGGGGGCCATTTAAAATTATTTAGACCTCTTGTAGAATGTCTAGAGATTGATTATCAACTATCTTAGTAAGATATATCAGTTTGTAAAAACAGATAGAGATGAATCTTTCAAAGAACTTAAATAAAAATAATTAATCAATAATAAATTATGGAGTTCCACAAGGCTCCTGTTCTGTATCTGCATATGTGCCTAAAATACTGTATTTTATGTATGCATGCTGATAATATACGGTTACTATATTAATTTCAATCCCATGATTCTCATAATGCTAATGCCTCAATTAATGTCTATAATGATTCATTTTTTGTGTGCTTCTATTGCCCTTTTGTACTTATTGCTATATGAATATTGCTTTATTTAAAATCTAGTTTGGGTTAATATTGTTATTATCATTAAATATATGCGCACTATAATTTAAGTAAAAATTTGGGTTGATATTTTTATATCAGTTCTTCTGTCATCTCCATCCTTTCTGCACTATTTATTATATAATATGATAATATATAATATGGTAAATAAAATAAATAAATTGGAATGTGACTCTACATACAACTGTATATTATGATATATTGTTCTTTGCATTGACCATCGTAAAGAACATAAACTACATTTTTCTTTTGGATTAGACACACATCAGCAATTGAGATTGAGGTGAGTAATCACCTACCAATTAAGCACGATCGGTACTCTCTCATGCTATCAATCTTTGGTTTAGTGCTTAAACTTGAAGTTTATTTGCACACTGGATTTGTATTTAAACTATGGCAAACATCAAAATATATCTTGCATATGATGATCAAATATTTTTTCATTACATCAGTAATGTTTCAAACAATTCCTTAGAAAAAAAATAACAATATAAATAAATTTGAACAGTGTTTTAAACGATAAAAAATTAGCATTAGTAAACATAAAAAAACTTATTTTAATGCAAATTAGCAATTTTCTCTATGCTTATTTTTTTAATTAGCAGTTTTGTTACATTTCGCAAAAATGAAATATATTTTTACATCGTACTTATAAGTACATCGGTCAAATCAAAAATTTTTGGAAACAATAAGAATAAATATAGACTTATGGGTACGAAGGACTTTATTATTTTTCAAAATATTTTTCTTTTGCTCCAATGCACATTTGCATTTGGTTGAATTATCACTTAATCACTCAGAACTGTTTGAACAGGTATAAAAATATTCACTACCTCGGAATGTATGTTTCGTATTTAGACCACAAAAAAAACGCAAGATGATAAATTAGACTACATGGCAGATCGGATATTATTTAAGGAGAAATTTATGAAACCAATTTACTGATGATTTCCTGCAAGCAAATTATTGTTAGCAATCGTTAGTTCTTCAATTCTCTAAAGCCACAGAAAAACACATAACTAGAAAAACGAAGTATGTTAATAATTATAAACGTTTTTTTTTATATTGAGTGAACGAACAATTTTTATTGCTGTTGGTTCAATTTGGACCATTCAAATGGTGGCTTTTATTTGAGGCTTACAAGAAAATATCCAGGTTTCGTGATTTGTGTTGAAGCCGTACACCAAATTTGTAGATCTTCAATTAAATCTTTTAGACATTTGTTTGCATTTGTTGTAACGAAGTTTTTACTACAGCCAAATATTTATACTATATTTTGTGTACTAAATCACTTTTTTTAATTTCTTGAATTACGTTTCGTTAATCCTGTTAGCATCACCGTATCTCCTGATGATACAACCTTCTTGTTCCTTTGAATTAATTTAGATCTTAGGACAGAATGCAGGGAGTGAGTAACTTTGTTGTCCTTCAAAATACGATTAATATCTGGATACAGAATTTGAAACTTATTATCCAGGATATTGGAAACCAGCAGTACATATTAGTACTGAAAGGTAATTCATAACTAAATACTGAAATAAGCATTGTAGTTGAGTTAGACCACATTTAGAAATTGTAAAAATGTACATGCGATAATTTGATATTTTCAAAAATTGTTTTGCTTTGAAACGAAAATTATCTTAAAGTTACTTCTTAACGAAATCACATGGGATTTTTAAATGAATGAATCTATTTTATTTTACTATATAAAATTTATCATCATACAAATGTCTAGTAGTACGATGGTTAGGTTAACGAAACTTTTAAGAGGATGGCTCGAAAAACTATGATGAGCAATTTTTGCTGCAAGCTACGTAAGTATCCTAATTGTTAATACAATCAGAAAATACCTGAGGTAAAAGTCTGAACAAAACAAATAAAAAATTGAATTTTATGATAAAAAGTGATTTTTATATGCTACACTTAGAATAAAAACCCAGTTACTTAATTGAAAGGAGCCTCTCTTGAATGCTAATGGACTTTCATGTTTATTTTTATTTTGTCTTGTTTACAATCAGCTGTCCTATTATGTTTCGTGTCGCAGGAACGGACAAAAGGTTTAGATGCTTTATTTAAATAAACATACAATTACCATTATCCGCAATTAACTTTTATAGTGAGCTGTTTCTTGAATTAGTTAACAAATAAAACTATAGTTCAATAGAACACGACTATATCATTTTTATTGATACATTATGCTTTATCTAGTGATTTTATAGTTCTTTGTTATTTTGTGGTATGGTTAATAATATCTTGTTGATTCATTACTGTTTGAAAAGTGTCGTGCATCAATAAGTTAATGGACGAATACAATTATAAATATTTAAAAAATGCAGTTAATCATGACTTATTGCATTGTTTATACTTTTAAATACACGGGATACATTTTCTATACACTTAGTAAAAATAAAATTCGTACATTTAAATAAATTTAAAATTTTGCTCTATTTATTAGGACCACTTATTTTAATCCCTATGTTTCTCTACTTCATGCTCCAATAATACATCTTTTGGAATTTTCGATCAATTATTAAATTATTATTTTTTTATTGTTTTGTTTACGTTTTAGTTTAATAACAAACTATCTTCAGAACAACTCTATAATATACATTATTTTTATAAAAAATATAAATTTATATTAAAAATATCTAATATTGTTCTGAATATATATTGTTCTGGAAATGGTTTGTTATTACACGGAGGCGTAAACAAAACAATAAAAAAATAATAATTTAATAATTGACCGAAAATCCCAAAAAATAAAAAATAATAATAATAATATTAAACGATCATGTAACTATATGTAATAAAATTGTATACAAATATGTATACAATTTTAGAAAACTCGTACACAATGAAACTCGTACACAAGCGCTATTTAACAGAGTTTATTGTTTCTTTGAACTTCGTGGCACACATCATTTTGAAGTGATTTAACACTAATGTCCATTATATCGGGTAACAACGTTTTTTGTCGAAATATGGGGCGCCAAAGGGGTCAGCCAATTGAAGTAGAAAGAAAACTAATTTTACACCATTTTCAAAAGGGAAAATCTTATCTCCAAATTGGAAAAAAATGTGAACCGGCCTCATACTATGGTGCAAAGCGTCGTAGATTGCTTTAAGAATGAAAAAGAATATTATATAAGAACTTTGGCCAAAGAAATTAAAAAGTAGCTCCACAAGACGATCGCCGCCCAAACTGGTTGAAATGTCCTAAAACAGCAGAATCTTCATGGCAGAGTGGCTCGGACAAGCCATGAATTAGTAAATTAAACAAAGTTAAGCGCCTGACATTGGTTAAGGAGTGCAGAAATAGACAGTTTTCGTTTTGGAAAAATGTAATTTTGACAGATGAAATTAAATTTAATATTCTAAGGACAGACGGGAAACGATGGGTGTGGAGAAAATCCAACAAGTCTATAAAGAGAACAAATTGCGAGCGATTGTTAATATAACATATTATGGTCTGGGTTAATAACACGGTTATAGTCTGGGGATGTATGAGTGCTGAGGGTCTTAGGAATTTACATTTTATTGACGGAATAATGAATCTAACCGTATATTTCGACATTCTAAAATTAAACCTTAAATAAAGTATCCGAAAACTTGATATTGAAGAAACCTTTGTTTTTTTCCACGATAATAATCCGATACATAAAGCACAAAACGATAAAACATGGCTGTTTTATAACTTTTATAATCTATTCAGTAATTTAAAAGCTGAAATAAGAAAACAGGAGATCAGGAAAAAAGAACAACTTAAGATTATACTTCAGGAAGAATGGTTAAAAATATCCAAGGATTATTCTGAAAAACTAGTGCATTCAATGTCGGATTTGTTATATATGCTGCTATAGAAAATAAAGGTTTATCTTCCAAGTACTAAATGCAGTTTGGAATATTTTTACTTTTTGAAATTCATTAAAATTTTGTTCGCGTACGAGTTTCATTTTTGCGCCAAAATTTTATAAAACGGGTTAAATAATCCTTTTCATTATCACTGAAGCCTAATAAATGAAGTACCATTTCTTTTTATTATTACTAATTGAATAAATAATTGGGTGTAAAATGTTTTATTTAAAAATTAAATTAAATTTATGTTTTAAAAGTATTAGAAATATACTTTTGTTAACAAATTATTTAAAAATAAGCAGGTGTTTTACTTTTACTAACAAGTATAGGGTGATGCGATCGCAAAGATGATTTTATTATTGAAAAGCAGCTTATTTTATAATAACGCTCCATGAATTTCAAGTTGATATGACATTTAGTTTTGTTTTGACAGTCCCAAAAAACAAATATCGTCGGTATTTTTCTATCATGGAAAAAAGTCAATTTTGTGTATTGATTTAACACCAATTTTGCGTGGAAAAACCATCGGGCAAATCAAGGAAAAGTTCAAAAAGTATCATGGGGACTCTGCTCTTTCACATTTCGTGGTTAATAAGCGGTTTACCTGAGTAAACTGCTTAAACTGCTGAAAGTATTTAATAAAGAAAATCAAAGATATCTTTTCCAGAGTTGAAAATATGGCCAAATTGTAATATTTCATGAGTTTCTTTGGAAAATATCATATGGTGTTGTATCGTTATTTTATATTCACGTTGTGGACGACGTTGTGGTTCTTATTCTGGGGCTACTTTTAGTATATAATGCAACACAACCACTCTATAAAAATTCGCGTACTCAGTTAGGGGCTCGTGAATTCTACATCTTAACTCAGAAGGGACAATGACAGCTGGGGTTATTGAAGTATTATTGACCGCGGGTGTCGTTGGCTCTTTTTGGACGACCTTGCTGGAGGTAATTTTTATATGATGCAATTGAACAGAAAAACTATAAACTTTTATTACAATTATTCTATTTGAATAAATCTTCTTAGAAACTACATTTTTACTAAACATTTAAAAAGAAAATTCTGCATTTTAAATCATTCAATATATTCAATATATGATATGATAATCGACAAAAGCAATTATGGGCTGTTTCGTTAGAACTGGGTTCAAAGTATTAGTCGAATTGGCTACAACTTAGGGTTAGTTTTGAGTTCAAAATTACTAATAGGTCGGATATGTATGAACTTCGATTAAGGGTTTTAAATGCAAGAATTGCTTTTTTTCTCTAGCTATTAAGGAAATATAGAAAGAATAAAACAAGAAAAGCTATAATAATTTATAGCAAAAAAACTATAAAAAAATTCTTAAACAATTTTCAAGAGGATCCCATTTTGAAGGACTACTTAAATACATTACATACAAACATGTACACCATTGTTATTATTACCCTTTATAACAGTGCGAGGCGTGGACCGAATTAGATGATTAGATAGACGTTGTTCGAAATGTTGATAGAAATAGTTCGAGACTTCGACACATTTTCAAAATTGGATAAGCTAGAAAGACTTTTATCCACAAAACGTCTGATCTTTCTGCGTGATAAGAAGAATCATCCAATAAGGGTGATAATCATCCATATCAATTGCAAGTAAATGTTTATTAACAGTTCATCTTCTAAAGAGTTCTAGCTGTAGCTGTAGCATCAGTGTGACGCATTTGCCGAATATATTCGTATCCATGTTGCATAGCAAAAAGTCATTTCAAGATACATTTCGTCATATCCTTTAGATCAGAACCTCATTTTCGAGCATAGCTTTGATGTGGTCGAATTAGCACGAGTAACGCTTTGTGTCCAGGGCGCCCGGTGAGGTCACTGGAGGGCATGGTCAACAATATTTACAGAACACGAAGACAAAAGACGAAGTTTAGTGACCACTTCAGCGATTTTCTGCAGCGATTCGTGACTATTAATAAAACCTGGATTCATCATTATATACCAGACACGAAGGAACAGCGGTTTTACCCGTAGAATATGCAGCGAATACGGCCAAGATGCTTCCATACGCCAGTAAGGTCCTGGTCACAATTTTCTAATGTATGCAAGGCATTATCTTCATCGACTCTTGGAAAAGAGAAAGACGACCACAGAAGAGTGTTATGCTACATTATTGGTCAAATTTTACGAAGAGTTGATAAAGAAATTTCCACATTAGAGGAAGAAGGAAGTGCTGTTTCACTAATCCATTTGTCCGCTATTATACGGTCCTTCAACTCCTATGCGAAACATAAGGTTTCAATAAAACCACGCCTGGTTTTATTTTGAAAGCCATGACTTCTTGCCAGGATATGTTCGTTCTTTCCAATTTATCATGGACAGTTTGCGCGGGCCTTCCGACACCTCCTTTACGCTGCGGATTCTAGTCCTATGCTATTTTGGCTATATAGTCCCTTTGCTTTCTGAGTGTGTGCCCAATCCAAGAATACGTAAGCAGTGTTATCTTGTGTTCAATTTTCTTTTGATTTGATTTGTGAGCAAGTTTTCGTTTTGAAGCTGGTCTTACAAGAATATATGAAGTTTTTTCCGCAAGCATTTATTTGTGGAGACCGTGAACTTCAATTGTTATTGTCTTCGTTACTTTTTACACCAATTTTACACCACATTTTACACCAATAAAGCAAGATATATTTGTCCGCCATTGCATCAGTGAAATTATTCAATTCGTATTACGAATTGATGCTGTATCCACTCAATTTTCCGGACTTGATTCCCTCCAATTTCTTTCAATTAACAAATATGATGAAATGGATGGTTGGAAATAATCACATCCAATGAACAGATTATCACCGAAATAGAGGATTACATTGGATATAATACTTTTTGGAAAGCGTAATAAATTTGAAAAATCGTTAAGTGAAGTGTATCGAGCTAAAATGAAAAAAAAAACAATATTTAAAAGCTATCTGACTTCTCACTCTATAATGGATTTGGCTATGAAACTCTTAGCAGCAGGAAAAATAAGAGATAGTAATTAGGAAGTACTTAACTAAACAGCGACTAAAATATTTACGTTATTCAATGATAATAAGATTCCTCTCTATATAGGTACTGTTTGTTAAGCAATATGCAGGTCAAATATTATGTAAACTTTTAGGCATTGCATTTTCCTGGTGATATAATGTAACGAATGCGAATCATTATATTCGAATTAGTTAGAAATTAAGGCTGATAGTATTAATATCAAATTAATATATTCCAGCATATCTTTCGCAATGTAGTCTTTGGGCTACAACTTCATGAGGGTGTATTAATAGATACTTTGTCTAGTTTAGAAATAAATTGTATAGTCTCAATATAGTTAATATTATGTACTCTACCGGCCATGGAGACTTAGGGCATAAAACAGTATTTACAAGCTTTCTCTTTCATAAACTTTCGTAAGTATTTAATTACAATTCCGCTCCATTCTTCTTTATTTACTGCTTTGATCTTCCATGTTCTTTATATAATTGTTGTATTTATTTCTTTGTTTTCATTTTCTAATCTTCTTCTGTTTTTGTCCGGTTATAAATAGATTTCATTATCTTTTTCTTTCATATGTCCAATAGGTCTCCATCAAACTGTTTTATTACTCATGTCTTACATGCGTATATAATCTGTACAGGATTTTCTTTTACATTCTCCTCCTTGTAATCTTTCCATGTGTCCTAACCTCCTAATTCTTTGTGATTTATTGTATATGGACAACCTAGATTTTTTTGTTGATTGCCTTTGTTTTCCTTTTCCAACCTTTTTCTGTTTTTGACCCATCATAAATAGATCTCATTATCTTTCTCTTCCATCTGTTCAATAGGTTTCACTAAGATTGTTTTAACACCCACATCTCACATGAAAACAGTACTGTTATCCAGTAAGATTGTCCTGTACATCTTTATTTTAGTATTTTTGCACACCAACCTGGATTTTAGTAATGGCCTCAAGGATGCCTATCTTTGGTTTCCTTTTTCAATTCTTGCTTTTATTTCCAGATATTCACGGTCTTTTCTTCGATTTGCACTTCTAGGTATACAAGATTATGTACCTTTTCAAACGTGAAAATGTCACTCCCATTGCTTACTATTTTTAGCTCACTCTCTACTGTATTGTCTGTATTTTTTATTACCATAGATTTGGTCTGTCCCTCACTTGTCTTAAAACCTACCCCTTTTACTACTTCCTCCATCTCTTTGAGCATTCTTATTAATTATTTTTCTGATTTTACTATTAGAACTTCTTTTGAACTTCTTTTTTGATCTCGCTTTTTACTTAATTTATATGAAACTAATTATTATTCATAATTATTATTATAAAAATAAATTCATAACTGTATGTCAAATTAAATTGGTTTATGATATTCCTAACATTGCTTCATTGGTTTACTGCTTATTAGGATTTAGGCTTTAATACGACTTTGTATCGCCGGCCAGTTTCAAGAGTCAATTCGAAACTCCAGGTGTAAAGGCTTGGTCGATTTTTAGATGTATGGTCAAGCAGTATTATTGAATAATACATTTTTGCCTGAAAATATAAGGTCGGCGGAAAAGAAATAAGTTAAGTATAATATATGTATATATATATATATATATATATATATATATATATATATATATATATATATATATATATATATATATATATATATATATGTATATATATATATATATATATATATTATTATTATTCACGTATGGGCCCTAGTGGACCACGCGAAGTACAATTAGAGGCGTTTGTTGTTGTTAGCCTTCCTTTGTGCCCATACTAATTTCATTCTTTCGCTATGAGCTTTTTTCCTTTCATCAGACCAAGTTGTTCCAGTCTTCCTACATTTTTCTCTCTGGCCAACCTTCCAAACGTTCACCTTGTGTCTGAAACAGCCTCTATCCTGAATTTCACTTTGTGAAATATTTGCTGACCTTAGGTCCTCTTTAATTGCAGCAATCCATTTAATTATTTCTACTTTAGCTTTACTCCTATTTTCATAAAATTCGACTATTTGCCTAGTTAACCTACTCGGATTCATCCGTTTTATGTGTCCGTAAAACTTAAGTCTTCTTTTTCTCATATCGCTATGTATATCTGTGTATTGTTTGATTTCTTCGTTTTCTCGAAGTCGGTATGTTGTGCTATTTATTTGTTTGGGGCCTAGGATTTTCCTTACGATTTTTCTTTCCTTCTTTTCAATGTCCTCGATGTCCCTCTTTCTATTCAAAATGAGCGTTTCTGCAGCATATAGACATTCTGGCTTAATAACTGTGTTGTAATGTCTCAGTTTTGTGTTTTTAGATAGGCATTTTTTGTTGTAAATATTTTGTGTAAGTCTCAATGCCGTTTCCATTTTTTGACATCTACCCTTATTGGCCGCTTTTTCCAACCCATTTTCCATGATTATTTCACCCAAATATTTGAATTGAGAGACTCGTCTGATGTTACCATATTTTGTTTTTAGAAATGGCGTTCTTAGTCTGTTGCAGGTCATGTATTGTGTCTTTTCAAAGGAAATTTGGAGTCCTACATTTTCTGCTGTTTCTTTTAGGATTTCAATCTGTTTCTGTGCCGTTAATACATCTTGAGCTAAAATTGCTAGATCATCAGCAAATGCCAGACAATCAATTTTGATGTTGGTTCTCCCCAGTTTAATGGGCTGGTCAATATTCAGGGCCGACTTTTTTTCACGCCACTCCTGTATTACTTTTTCTAGAACACAGTTAAATAAGAGTGGCGAGAGTCCATCCCCTTGTCTCACTCCAGTTCTAATTTCGAAGGGCTCTGAGATCTCACCCATGAATTTAACTTTTGACCTTGTGTTAGTTAATGTTGCTTTAATAATTGCCAGCGTTTTCAGATCTAGTCCTTGTTCTTTCAAGATTCGGAATAAAGATTCGCGGTCAATAGAATCATATGCTTTTTTGAAATCCACAAATGTACAGACGAGATTTTTATTGTACAGTTTTTGATGTCTTAGAATCAACTTCAGATTCAGGATCTGTTCAGGGCAGGATCTGCCCGGTCGAAAACCTGCTTGATATTCACCAATGTTAGGTTCTAACTGTACCTGTGCTCTGTCTAGTAGACATTGAGATAGAATCTTGTAACAAACTGGGAGAAGAGATATCCCTCTATAGTTGTTTACATCCGTTCTATCTCCTTTCTTATATAGTGGATGGATTAGAGCATCTTTCCAATCTTCCGGAATCCGTTCGGTTCGCCAAACTTCTTGTAGAATTTTGGTTATTTCCTTGATTGTACCTGGACCAGCGGATTTCAAAAGTTCAGCAGTGATTCCATCTTCACCAGAAGCTTTGTTATTTTTAAGCCGCTTGATTTGCCTAAGTATTTCCTCTTCATTCGGTGGTAATGAATCTGGGTTTGTTTGTTTAGGTTTTAGTGTTGTTAATTTGTTTAAGGGCTCAGAACAGTTTAGTATTTGTTCAAAATATTTCGCAAGTTCTTTGCAATTGTCTTGGTTATTTAGAGCTAATTGTCCGTTTTCCTTTTGGAAGCAAAGACTTTGCGGTTGATAGCCTGTTAATTTAGTTTTAAATGTTTTGTAAAAGTTTCGGGTGTTATTTTTTTGGAAATCTTTTTCTATTTCATTAAGTTGATTGTTTTCATATTTTCTTTTAGTTTGTCTAATTAGCTTCGATGTTTCTTTTCTTACTTCCAAAAAGATGTTATAGTTTATTGCTGTTTTTTGACTGTTCCAATCTTTGAATGCTTTACTTCGGCTTAATACTGCTTGCTCGCAAACTTCATCCCACCACGGATGTTTTCTACGTTTTTGTAAAGGGACCAACTTTAAGGCCGTTTTAATAATTTTTTGTTTCAATTCTTGCCAGTTCTGTGCTGGTTGTTTATCAAGCTCTTCTGTTAGGGCTGGTTTTATTTTCGTTGGGTCAAACTTTGGTATTAGCAGCCTCTTTTGAATAAGTTTTCGAGGTTTTAAGCTAAGTTTGATTCTAGTCAAGTAGTGATCCGTGTCTATATTAGCTCCTTTCCTGACTTGAACATTCAAAATCTCTTTATAATTGGGGTACGAAATGGCAACATGGTCAATTTGAAATTCACCCATGTACGTGTTTGGGCACCTCCAGGTCTTTTGTTTTGATATTTTCTTCTTAAAATGGGTTGACATTATTTTTAGATTAAACTGCGAACATAGTTCAACCAATCTTCTACCATTATGGTTAGTCCATTTATGAGCGGGAAAACTGCCGACTGTTTTCCTGTACTTTTTTTCTTTCCCTAGCTGGGCGTTGAAATCACCCAATAGGATTTTTACATGGTTAGAGGGAATTTTAGAGATAGTCTTTTCTAGAATTTCCCAGGACTTATTTACTTTTTCAGGATTAGATTTATTTTCTTCATTAACTGGGAGGTGTGCATTGATTAATGTATAGTTTTTGTTAGCACACTTGAGGGATAGTGTCATAAGTCGATTATTTACTGGCTGGACATTTGTTATAGAACCAAGAATGTTTCTTGAGACAGCAAAAGCAACACCGAGATGTGGTGTATTTTTGAGTATTCTTTTGTCCGTTTTACTTTTAAAAAGTCTGTAGTTGCCGAATTCCAAGGTGTTATCATCTGTCAATCTGGTTTCTTGCAAAGCTAAAATTTGGATTTTTTGCTGATTTAATGTTCGCCCCAATTCGTGTAGTTTTCCTGGACGCAGGAGAGAATTGATATTTACCGTTCCAAAGAAAGTTTTTGTTTTTGGTTTCAGACGTTGGCCAGAGGTCTCCGACTCCCTCTGAAAGATTTTGCGTTTAAGCCCGGACGCCCCAGAATCCGAAAGTCCGGTTGTACCAGCAAAGCTGGCAGAGGATTGTCTACCTCCTGGGGTAATTTTGTAATTACTAGAACGCTTCATCTTGTACTTTGAATTAAAGGTTGAACCATGACGGTTCAGAGGTTAAGACTGGAGGGGTTAGTTCCAGAATTTAAATATCAGCCGCACCACTGGTGAACAGACGCTGACCACTCAACCGCTTGATACAAGTCAGACGCTAAGTGGATTTTGTTTTTTTTTGCCTTGGTTCGGGGCTGCTTATTTTGAGATATTCGCAGCTGTCCATTAATATCTAATGGAACTTTCACTATCCACCACCCGTGACCCGTCCAGTACCTTAGGCGGGGTATACTGGATATATATATATATATATATATATATATATATATATATATATATATATATATATATATATATATATATATATATATATATATATATATATATATATATATCATCATCATCATCATCAGCCCGCATCGATCCACTGCAGGATGAAGGCCTCTTCAGCATGCTTCCAACCTTCACGGTCCTGGGCTTTCCTCTGCCACTAGGGTCCAATATACTTAACGATGTCATCAATCCATCGTGCTTTCGGTCTTCTTCGCGGACGTTTGCGATCAAGCGGTATCCACTCCAGGATTGCCCTGGTCCATCTGTCGTCCCATCGCCTCGCTATATGGCCTGCCCATCTCCATTTCAACTGTTTTACTCTTCCAATGATGTCACATACTTTTGTTTGTTCCCTGATCCATGCGCAGGACTTTCTGTCTCGTCTTGTAATGCCAAGCATACATCTTTCCATTCCCCTCTGTGCCACCCGAAGTTTTTGAATTGATTGCGATGTGAGTGTCCAGGTTTCACTTCCGTATATCATAACGGGTAGAACGCACTGATCGAATACTTTTCTTTTCAGGCAAAGTGGGAGTCTGCTCTTAAACACTATGTTCAGCCTACCAAATGCCTGCCAGCCACATTTAACACGCCGTTCCACCTCCCGGGCGGTATTCCCCTCCATGGAAATCCTCTGCCCAAGATATATAAAGCTGTCCACAATCTCTAAATCCCTTCCTAGAACTGAAATTCTTCTGTCCTGAGCGAAGTTATTGAACATAACCTGACTCTTTTTCAGGTTTATTTTCAAGCCAAATGGTTCGCCAGCACTTTGCAGTTCTTGTATGCGTCTTTGCAGCTCCCCTGGGTCTTGTGAAATGAGAATAATATCATCTGCAAATCTAAGATGGTTTAAGTTTGCACCATTGATCTTTACACCATCCTGTTCCCAATCCAGTTTACGGAATACTTCTTCAAGGCCAGCCGAGAAAATAATAGGCGATATTGCGTCACCCTGCCGTACACCTCGTTCTATATTAATTCCCACTTCAAGATCATCAAGGTGAATTGTGGCTGTAGCTCCATCATATATCGATTCTAATAGGTTTACATAGGCTCTCTCTACACCTTGGCTAAGCAGTGCATCCAGTATCGCATGCTTTGAGATGGAATCAAATGCTTTTTCGTAGTCGATAAAAGCCAAGCACAGTGGCATGGTGTATTCGTTGTGCCTTTCTATGACCTGCTGTACAACCTGGATGTGATCCATTGTACTGAATCCACTTCTGAATCCTGCTTGTTCTCTTGGTTGTGCGTCATTCAGTTTTTTTAATATTCTTTTAGAAATTATCTTAGTGAAAACTTTGTACATCACTGATAGGAGGCTTATTGGACGGTAGTTCTTTAAATCTTCCTGTGCTCCTTTTTTATGTAAAAGGATCACTTCTGCATTTTTCCATAAGTCCGGTACTTTTTGTTCTTTGAGGCATTTTGAGTATAATTTTGCCAGTGTTTTATGTAACGTCCGACCACCAGCTTTTAGCATTTCGACAGTTACACTATCCTTTCCTGGAGCCTTGCCGTTCTTCATCAATTCTATAGCATTTGTTACTTCCTCCACTAGGATATCTGGCATTATATATTGTTCTTCCGTGGGTATTGTTGTCCCTGACTGGCTCTGATCTTCATATAACTGGGAATAAAACCTTCTGACAATCTCTAACATTTGGGTACGCGTCCTGCACACTGTGCCATCCTCACGCTTTAAAGCATATATTTGCGTTCTTTTGTTTCTCAGCTTCTGTTTAGCTTTGTTAATTCCTTTGTTTTCTTCCAGGGTTTTTTGCATTAGCTGCATATTGAATCGGCGTGTGTCCTCTCTGATACGTTTTCTTATAGTTTTGCAGAGCTCAGTGTACTCGACCCTGCCAAAAGGACTACCTGCATTTCTCATTGCTCGCCGTTTCTTCATTAAATCAATGGTCTCACTGGAGATTTTTGTTTGTTTGAGACATTTTTCCTCTGGTGCTATTGAAGCAGCCGTTTGAAGTACATTGTTGGCGATTTCTTCATATTGAACTGATATTTCTACGTCCTCTGGATCTTGTAACGCAGCAAACAGGTTTGACAAAGCAATCTCAAAATCGCTTCCTCTCTCCAGCAGTTTTCCAGAATCCACCTTGGCCTTCTTTGATCTTACCATTCTTTCGCGCTCTTTTCGACAGTCAATCCGAACCCTTGCTCGTACCATTCGGTGGTCACTTCCAACATTAAAATTGTTAAGGACAGTACAATTGGTAAATATTGTTTTATCGTTGGTCATGATGTAGTCAATTTCGCTTGTGAGCCCAGATGGACTTTTCCACGTCCATTTTCTGCTAATATTTTTCTTATAGAATGAATTCATAATATATAGTTCTTGTCCTTCAGCAAAATCAACTAATCTGTCACCTCTATTGTCTCGCTCACCAGTTCCATATGGGCCAGTTGCATTTTCGTCTGTTCTTGTTGTTCCAATTCTGGCATTAAAATCACCCATCAGGATTTTGTACCTACATTTCTCCTTGTATAAAAGCTGGGCCACATCATCATAAAATTCCTCAATTTCCTCATCTTTATGGCTTATAGTTGGTGCATAAGCTTGGACGATTTGAAGCCTAAACTTTTTATTCAGCTGAATGACGTATTGGGCTAATCGGTCGGATTTACTTTCAAATTTTACCACACTGTCCTTCAGCTTTCGATTGATGAGGAATCCTATTCCGCCACATCGGCCATTTTCCGTACCTCGAGTGTAGAGTACGTGTCCAGTTGGTTCCAGTTTGATTAACTCTTCACCCTTCCTTCGTGTTTCACAAAGCCCAATAATATCCCAATGTATGTTGTCATGTTCGATTAACAGTTCTTGCAATCGGGCCTCTGTTTTCATAGTTCGTATATTTAACGTTGCAATGTCAAAAGTCCAATGGCAGCCTGATCTAACCCGGTGATTCTTAGCACCCTCTGCCTTGGGGCAGGTCTTCCCGCTGCCGTAGGTAGTTGCCCCTTGGCCTCCGGGGAATGAGGGCCGTGCTTGAGGTTGTACTGTCATATTTCAACATATTGAAATACCATGTTGAAGGTATGGACCGTAATCTGCCACGCTGGTCCAATGCGGGTTGGCAGATTTTGGATCATGTTAGTCTGAGGCCTCCGCTTTGACCTGTCCGCCAGGGGTGACCCTCCCAGGAGCATAGACTCCAGACGGCATAGCTCAATGCTTCATTGCCCTACTCAAACCCCTTTACCACGTCAAGGTCTGATCCACAAAGGGATATATATATATATATATATATATATATATATATATATATATATATATATATATATATATATATATATAGCATCTAATAATATTCTGTTAGATATATACATATATATTGCTAAAAATATATCAGCAGATAGATATACCTTTAAATTGGTTAAAGATATATTAATTTCGAGATGTAGATATAAAATAGTACTGTATGCAGTACTTTGTAAATTTAATAATGTTATATTCAAATAAATAATGCCAGGAATAAAAATACCAAAGAATAGTATAAACTTTGATAAGTTACTATCCTTGTAATATTTAATTTTTCTTGTTTGCAATTATTAGGTACATATTATTCAATAATTGTTGTCCTACATACACCAACAGTTATAATAAGTATCTATTAATAGAGGTTATTTAATCTTACATTGTCAGATTTCATTATTTAAACTAGATTTATCAATTAATGAATTTTTAAAAATATTACTTAAATCTTTAAATATTAAAAAATTATTGGTTACACAAATTAATTTTAAACTTTTATATTTCAAATATAAATAGTGTCTCGTCGCCTTTTAGCTTATAAGTATATAGCACTAAATTCTCATAAGATTGAATAGAAGTTGGGCCATTTATTTGTATCCTTAAAAATTTTGCAAATATTTGGAAAACTAATAAATCTCCAAGTCAGCATCGATTGATTTTTGAATTTAAAAAATTGTTAAAAATGAACGAAAACCGGAAACTTTCCGGACTATATAGATGGAAAAATTGGGAAAAAGCCCAGTTTGTTTTGATATTGATATTGATCGTTTGATATTTTCTTGGGTAGAGGATTTCAAAGGAGTATGATACCACCTGGGAGGTGGAACGGCGTTTTAAATGTGGCCGGCAGGTATTTGACAGGCTGAATATAGTCCCAAAAAACTCCAACAGCAGGGGTAGGACGCACTGATGGAATGCGGAAATGAAAAATGGATATTCACATTCACAATCAGTTTAAAAACTTCAGGTTCTACTTCAAAGGGGAATGCTAGTTTATCGGCGTAGTAAGGTATATGTAAAAGTGGGCATTTCAAACTGGGACAGCATTAAAAACCTTCACATGGATCAGAGTACAAACGAAGGTATGTGACAACATTGGAAGAGTAAAGAAATTGAAATGGGAATGGGCAGGCCATATGGCGAGGCGAACTGACGGGTTTTCTTAATTCTACCATTGTTTACCGTAAGGTTTTAGACGTATTTTAGAAGTATTTTACCTTTACTCCTTTCATTTACCCCTTTTCAGTGAATGCCTTTCTCCCCTATAGTTTTTCCGATCCCTTCTTGTCATATCTTTTTTTTGGCGTTACTTCCTTTCCTTTCCCAGACATCCTTTCTTCAGACATCCTTTGTATGTGCTCTAACCATCCCAATTGTTTCCCATTGATTAACGTCATTTTATCTTTAAATTTTCTCTCTTTATTTCAAATCAGATTTTGTTTTTTCTAGTCTTGTCTTCTTCTTACCTTATCAAGCCTATGTCTGGAGCATTTATACTGATTTTATATCTGTTTTATAGAAACCAAACTTCCGTTTGTTAGTTTGGGATTTATTACCTAATTCCGTTTTTACCACTTTTGTAATTTCCCATTTAGCATTAAATGGTGTCTTTTTGGCTTTGATGACTCTATCAGACTTTCCTATTCTGTTATTATTTCCATTTTAATATATTAATTAATATACAACTTCATAATTATAATTACATAATAATAATAATTGTAATTATAATTGTATAATAATAATTATAATTATACTTAACTTAATTATAATTTAATAATAATTATAATTATAAATAACTTAATAATTATAATTAAATATAACTTAATAAAACAACAACCAAATTAGATGCCTTGAAACTATTTTTTTTATTATAGGGCCTTATTGGGAACTTATGTCCGCAATTGTCCGAGTTATGTTGGTTTTCAAGGCGTTAATAGTTGCTGGTTTATCAGCATATACCAAATATTTAACATAACCCCAAAAAAAATTATCTAAAGGCGCTAAATCACATGATCTTAGTCGCCAATTAACAGGTCCGAACAACAAATTGTTTCCTCAATAAATCGATTGTTCCATTGGCTGTATGACATGTGGAGCTGTTCTGTTGAAACCACATCTCCTCCAAATCAATACTATTCAAATTTGGAATTAAATAATCCACGTACTCGAATAACAACGCCCAGCTTCCTGAGAACGGCGACGAATTGATAAATTTGGATCTTCATCAGGACTACTAGAAACCGCGCGCGATATTTTCTTCGGAACGCACATTTTTTGTCTTGTTTTTGTTTTAATATCAAGCACCGTGAAATGCGTTCGGAATTCGGAATTCGTCGATAATTCGGCGAACACATCACGAAGTTCAAATTCATGAAGTGTTCTATAAGTCTGGTGTATAAAACACTGATTTTGATAATAAATTTCGATAATTTGCAAGCGTTGCTCTGATATTAAACTTTCCATGATGATTTGCCAGACTATTGAGATATATTGACAGACTTGCGCACAAACTCACAGTTTGTTTGATAGAGACCCCTAACGGAAGCTCGGATACACTAAAAAAATCACCCCTTATATTTAAAATAATTAAATTGGCAGAAATTAGAAACTATAAGCTCAGACAGACTGTATCTAAAGTCATCGTTTCCATAAATAAAAAATAATTATGTTTGTAAATGCCACCAAACGTAGCGGAAAACATTTATAATTATCAAGTTAAGAATTGCAATAGAACAACAAATATGGGTTAGTGTATGTTTGTTTTACATCAGCTGAGAGCGAAAGTTCGTTGAACCGTTTCATTCAGTCCATTAAAATAAATCTGCAAGAAGTTTGCCGATTTATTTGCAACATATCTAAGCTATACTATGAGAGTAAAGAAAAAAAATAGTTAGTTGTTTGATGTCGTTAATGACATACTAAGTTATAAAGACAGATAGTTTTATTTTTTATTCATTTTCAGTAAAAAAAAAATATAGATATTAAGTGTAACATAAATAATGTGAGTAATGTCTGAATGATTGTTGCGTGTTCATATATTTTTTTCTTTTTTTTTTAGGTTTTTCGCCACGATCTAAAACCCTGTGGTTCTTTATTTAAATAAGAACAGATATTTTTGATATTTTTTGAGTTTTAGATCGTGGTGAAAAACCTAAAAAAAAAATAATGCGGACTTTATTATATTTTTTTGGTTTAGGATTATTTTAATTTAGATACGCTAGTTACCAAGCAACTGGATATTCAGCTTAAAGTTAACCCTTAACTACGGTCATCGGTTACCAATTAATATCGATAAGCACTGCCTTCGGGCTTGTAATTAATTTTTTAGTATCTCGAAAAGCATATCGACTGGTGATTAATCAACGTAGAGAACCTGGCAGAAGACATTCGTTCTTATCTAGCTTGATTACCGTAGTAAGTTAGGAGCAATTCCTTGTCGAGTTTTACACTTTTGTCTATCGGACACTTTTGACTTCACCAGCCATCCATGAAAGTACTAACCAAAATAAATAACACTGTTTTCCGATCTCGAAGACAGTAGATAACCGGAGCTGCCTATTTAAGTTTATATACATACTAATTATTTATAAGCCTGGTATAAATTTAAATAAATTTATTTCATCTTTAAATTTTGAGTTCCATAACTTGATGCCAAATTGCAAGCACTGTTGAAAGAAGACTATATGCAAATTCAACAATAAATGGCAGAGGGATTAGATGTTGGTCGTCGAACTATTTGTGATCATCTGCATGCCATGGGAAAGATCTAGAAAGCAGGAAAATGGGTAATTCAGTTGAATGGCAGACAGATGAAAATGCAAAAAACGGCGTGCGAAGTTTTGCTTTCCTGGCATGAAAGAAATATTTGTCTGCATCGGATTTGTGACGAAAAATGGATATATTTGGAGAACCCAAAACGCAGAAAATCATGTGTTGATTCAGAACAACTATCAACATCAACCGCAAGACCCAATCGCTTTAGAAAGAAGACAATGTTATGTATTTGGTGAGATCAGAAGCTACAGTCACAATTCACCTTGAGGATCTTAAAGTGGGAATTAATGTAGAACGATGTGTATGGCAGGGTGACGCAATATCGCCTATTCATTTCTCGGCTGGCCTTGAAGAAGTATTCCGTAAACTGGATTGGGAACAGGATGGTGTAAATATTAATGGTGCAAACTTAAACCATCTTAGATTTGCAGATGATATCGTTTTCCTTTCACAAGACCCAGAAGAGCTGCAAAGACATATACAAGAGCTGCAAAAGGCTGGCGAACCATTTGGCTTAAAAATAAAGCTGAAAAAGAGTCAGGTTATGTTCAATAAATTCACTGAAGACAGAAAAATTTCAGTTTTAGGAAGGTATTTGGAAATTGTGGATCACTTTATATATGTTGGGCAGAGGATTTCTAAGGAGGGAGATACCGCCCGGGAGGTGAAACGGCATGTTAAATGTGGTTGGAAGGCATTTGGCAGGCTCAACATAGTGTTTAAGAGTAGACTCCCACTTTGCCTGAAAAGAAAAGTCTTCGATCAGTGCGTTCTACCCGTTATGACATACGGAAGTGAAACCTGGACACTCACATCGCAATCAATTGAAACACTTCGGGTAGCACAGAGAAGAATGGAAAGATGTATGCTTGGCATTACAAGAGGAGACAGAAAGCCCTGCGCATGGATCAGGGAACATACGAAAATGTGTAACATCATGGGAAGAGTAAAGCAATTGAAATGGAGATGGGCATGATATATAGCAAGATCATGAGACGACAGACGGACCAAGGCAATCCTGGAGTGGATACCTCTTAAACTCAAACGTCCGCGAAGAAGACCGAAAGCACGAAGGACTGATGACATCGTTAAATGGCAGAGGCAATGGAGTGGCAGAGGAAAGCCCAGGATCATGAAAGTTGGAAGCATCCTGAAGGGGCCTTCATCCTGCAGTGGATCGACATGGGCTGATGATGATGATCGGACTGATCTGTACTTTTAAATGTATATTTATCTTACTGTAGCTGCTTTGTTGCATGTAGATTGCAAGAAAAGCCTGTCGACATGGTAAAAATATTTTTTTTGCTGTACCGTTATTTAAAAAGTGTCATTTGAAATATGTAATAAAAATAATTAATTTACAATTATATAATTTAATATTTTATTGATACCTTTAATAATGTTCTTAATTGTCTCACAATATGCAATTAAAATCCTGAGTGTATCACTTAAGATCAAAACTTGTACTCTGCCACTAGTAAATAATATTTACCTTTTAATAGTAGCATATAAAAACTCATCCTAATGAAGAAATAATGTATATATTTAAAATATAATACCTGTTTTAAAATTGATTGTAAAATATCATCTAATTTCAAACATAATTTCTTTGAATAAAACACAAATATAACGTTTACAAACTGTTATCCCTAGCCTAATTTTATTTTTCAACATAACCTAAAATGTTTATACATTTATGCTATAGTATACATTTGCAGCAGCTATTATATCTTCCTAGTCATAAATGTTGCTTCGTATTAGGGCATACAAAATAATCGTTGGATGCCAGTTCTACAGAATATAGAGCGTGTTGAAATATTTTAAGTTCAACTTTCTGAATTTCGGCCAACTTTTGTGAGCTGATCTGTTATTTTGGAATAATAAAATACCTTAGTTTAATTTTCCATATCTGTTTTCTTTAATACCTTACGAATGTTCGGTATAATTAATAATAGCATCTTGTTATGATAGCCTACGTAGTAAATAATGAACAAGAACATCAAATTTCCAGACATTTTTGTGGATACACTGAGCTTAATCTCGATCAAAGTGATGGATATATGTTTTATTCACCGTCAGATTTTTTTTCTAAAACTTTTTCGAGTCTGCACCTGTGTCTTCTGAGAATTGTAGTGCAAACCTTCGAACCTAATACATATTCAATAGACATTTTTGAATTTTAAAGTCTTAGAATACAAATATATGAATGTCGTAGACTATGTGATGGTTTAGCGGCTCAGACGAGCGGGAGAAGTTGCAAGAAACACAATAAACCGAATGCTTAAAAAAATCATGGACGGACGATTAGGGAGTAACAGAAAAGAGGTAGATTAAAGACACGATGGCAGAACAATGTAAGGAGAGATGCTAAAGTGGCATGCCCCAAGCACGGGGCCGCTGAAAGTCCATCTGGTTGGAGGTGAAGGTTGAAGGAGGTTAAGGTTCATTAACAGGTTTTAACGACAGGAAGGAAGAAGAAAGAAAATAGAGAGCAATATTTCAAAAACTTCATTAATTAGTCGTTCATATGGATTTTTATAATGATAAACCGTTTCTGCATTTATACTTTTTAACAGCTGTTATTCCACATTTATTTATTTTTGATTTAACGCCAACACGGTTACATATTGTTACAAATAAATCTTGAACATGACAGATAATTCACACTTTGGGATAGATATTTGACATTAAGTCATGTCAATAAATGACAATTCTAAAAATGTTTTTTTTTAATTTAAAATTCAAAAGGCCAGTACATTTTGAGATTATAGTTTCTTAACCACCCTCTTATTATTCAGCTCTAAAAGCTACATTAGTGGATTGACGATTTCTTGAAAGTACTGTTATAACAGGATAATGCAACAGGCAGAAACATATAATTTCAAGTACAGTTTCTTTGAATAAAATTAATTTAGAAAATGTATTTTATTTTTATTTCCCATTACTTATTGTGTACCCTGTATATAGCTGATGTTTTAGATATGTGTACAACAATCGTAAAATATTAAATGCAATTCAAACTAAATATATTCCAACCACCAAGACTAATTTGAATAATTTGTAAAATGTATCTTGTTTTTTAACATCGCCAATACTTCTTACCCAGCACCATTTAAATATGTTGGCTACTTACATCGTCTTACGCTGCACTGATTTGCTATTTTCTTGATCTCTTCCCTATTATTATTTATCTGCTCATCCCTATTGTTAACTGTATCATATGTCCTTCCGATTACACCTCTCCATATTGTGTTAAAGTCTTTCATTTTGTTTATGTATTTTGGTGCTGAAAATACATTTGAAATATAAATTCAATAATAAAAAAACTAATAATAATTATGACATTAATATATTTTGAGAATATTAATTAGCCTTCTGACAAAATCAGAGCAAAATATATCAATTTAACGGGAAAGAGAAATTCTATCTGAAGAGAATAAAGGAAAACAATTTCTAAGCCTGAATTCGTTCGTAAGATCTTACGTAAAGATTAACGCATAGATTTTTTTTTGTGATCAAATTGTTTCCTAGTTACAATTGCAAAAATCATTTCATTATATCAAAATTAAAATGATTACATTTATTTAATTTATGTAGAAGTATTTGTTTATATTTGTTTGTTATGAATGTTGTATTTATTTTATTTTATTACGTTGAAGTACTGATTCTTAAATTCCACAGGCCAACAGTTGTTTTGGTGCTGGCGTATTTGAAGTTGATTTCATATGAATTTGATGCCCTGAATTCAAATATGGCATTAACTTTTGCCTCTGTGCTCAGATTTATTAGATATAACATTTTAATGAAATATAAGTAACATTTTAATGCTATCCCAGAGGCACAAGAAGCAAGGATATTTGGTGTGACTACTTTGCTGTCCAAGGGGAAAGGTTACTACTTTTCCAAGTTCACACAAATCATTCTCTGCTGTACATGATACTTTACCTCCTCCAAGATCAAAGCTAAGGTGTCTTCTTTCATCTTCTTTAATTTTCATTGAGTGAGTAATTGTTATTAAACCATATTTGTTCCAATTGTGTAAAGGGACTTATTTGAAACTTCGTTTTGAGCCGTCAATAAATGGGCGCCAATTATATGGAAAATATTTAGAAAGATCTATTTTTCAGGAGTCTCTCTAATTTGGTGACAAAATATAAGATTCTCTTCTTGAGAGAAGAATGGTAGCAGACCATTTTCTCTTGTACGGTAAAAGGTAATTTTGGTTCCTCGTTTCAGTAAACTTTTGTCGTTCAACCTGGAAACCAGTAATTCAGAAGCTTCTTTTGATATATTGAGAGCTCTGGTGAGGTGAGGATTTATGTGAGAATTTAACTCATCCTAGTTGAAACGCTGAGGAATTGATGACATTTCATAATAACTGTCACTTTCGTTAGTATCAGAAGGATGACCAGAGGGACAATAGTCGCCCTCACAGAGCTCTGGTAGTTGGTCAAACGTTGGGATCGGCACTTCCTCTGAGTGAGAGATCGGGAATCTTGTAGAGACTAAATCAGGATAAGTCCAATTGCTACAGTTGATTCCATTGTTTCCAGTAATATTTACTAGGCAGAAATAACAGGTATTGAAGTGGTTTTTGGGTTCTTTCCAAACCATCGGTACGCCGAATTTTAGACTCTTTCTTTTCTCGGTACTTTACTGTCGTAAATGTGCTGTACAACTTTTACCGATCAGATACGGTGCCCAGGTTTTATCGTGATCAGCAGTAGTATCCAAGTATCCAGTAGTATCCAGTATCCAGTAGTATCCAGTAGTATCCAAATACTTAGTTACTAACAGATTTTTCTGTTTTATTTTAACGTGTATTCTTCACATATGTAGCATAATACTTCAGGATGATTTACAGAACTTCTACTACTTGACCTCATTTTATTTCTATTCAACAGCAAAAATTCAACAATTAACTTTTTCCTAAACACAAATATAACCGCGGGGCCAACTTCAATCTACCCTACACGGCAAGAACTCACAAACTAACCTCAAGTCTAGTTCAAGCGTTGAAGGTTACTTCAGTTACCGGAAAGGCAATGCTTATGCCAGACAGACAATAGGGTAAATAACACAGAGAAAACTCTCCCCATATTATCGGTAAGCATCTGATAATAAATGATTTTAATCCTGTCTCTTCATATAACAATACACCCTCTACACATTCGTAGTTTAATTTCCCTAATATTTATCAATTTTTTGGCCTTTTCAAATCACAATCAACTGATATGAAAATTTGATTAAATTTATTTCTAAAAAGAATTAACATGTTAAAAGTAAAAAAATATAATTGGATCAAATATAATTAGATCATGTTTCAGTATTTGCAATTAAATTATTTAGAAAATATTTGTTGGAAATTTATAAATAAGTTAGAAATTACATGTTAGATGTGATATCAATTAATTTAAACAGTATAATGTAAGGCGTAAATTACGCCGGTTGTTTGAAAAATAACATTTATACAATTAAAAAGAATTAGTTTTGTCACTTATCAATTTCACATCAGGGTCGTTTGCTTTTTATGGTTGTTTTTAATTCTCTTCTTTTGAACTCATTAAAAAGAAATTGGAGTGTAAAAATCTAACTGAAATTATACAAATATATACATATTTATATATGTTATGTATGAGGTTATTTATTGCGACTTTTATAGGCTGGCGATGCCAAACGCATCGCGTCCAGCGCCACAGTGATATAATTTTAAAATCAAACCGCTTCGGTAGCAGAGGTCATTTAGCGACGTTCAACAGTGAGAGCTTGCAGATCTGCTAGCCCTTAGTGGGGTATATGACATGTGAGATCAAGTTAAGCTCATGTAGGAAACTATCTGAATAGATAAATCATCTTAGAATACAAAGGAATAACTCCCTGTATAACTAACTGACCCTGATTTTTAAATAATCGCATACACTATTATTGATAATCTCCTTAAATAGTTTATTGAAATAAATAAATAAATAAATAAATAAATAAATAAATAAATAAATAAATAAATAAATAAATAAATAAATAAATAAATAAATAAATAAATAAATAAATAAATAAATAAATAAATAAATAAATAAATATATAAATAAATAAATAAATAAATAAATAAATAAATAAATAAATACATAACTCTTTCATACATAAATCTTCCTGTATTAGATAGCGATCATATACCGTCGATCTTTCTTGTAATAACAAAAGTTATTACAAGATCGCACGCAATAAGATATATCACGAAATTGGTCATTGAGACTTGTTCCGCAAAGCAGCTATAAACACTTTTATTAGATGGCGCTGCATCATAAAATGTCGAAGGCGTTTAATGCTTTGGTGTTGCTTATTTAAAAACTTAAACGAAAATGTTTACGGAGAAAATTAAATTTTTTTGTCAAATTAATTTTATAAATCACGTTAGAGTTTTTTGACCTGTAAATTATTATTTGTCATAAATAGTGGCAAGAAAAGGTTAAACCTTCTCAGAAACTTTTGCATTAACCCGAGTAATAATTATTTAACATAACACTAACCTTTGTGCTAACAAAAAATTAATTTAATTTAATATAAAGTATTTATATTATTGACAAAATTTTTATATAAAATCCATGCTATAAATGTCAATAAATCGGTGATTTAAAACATATAAAGTATTTTTAATAATATTGATTAAATATCAATAAATTGATATTTAATAAAAATGACGTGGTATTTTCAAACTAAAATTTTAAGTTAATTATATATTTCGTTTTTTGAATTATGTATTATATGCAAAAAGTTTTAAATAAAAATATGGACATTTTTGAAATTCAAGTGCTTTATGCCATTAATAGAAATACTAGCGTAAAGCATCGAAATCGCATAAGAAAATGAATAAAATAGAAAGTGAAGGGGAGGCCCTAATTTGTGGAGCATAACATTGTTTTATACATTACACTGACGAAAATACTGACCTGCAAATCGGTTAAGTTCACATTCATGTGTTATAGTGAATTTTGAGGCCCCGTGGGAAGCTGTAAAAAGTTAATCCATTAACCAGTACTCTCAGATTTTCTGCGGAGCTCAACATTTCACAGTCATTATTGATATATCTTCATGCACTTGGAAAATTTTAATGGAAATTCATGTGTCGTGTTGACATTTATCAAAATCTGCTTGAAAATGTGTGTACCTTGTAATTTTGGACAATCATAACAATAAAAATAAATGTTTGGACTCTGGAGAAATGACAGAAGCTGTGATTTTTGTGATATTTTGGTGGTGTTATCTACCTTGGCCTGATTCTAAATAATTAAACCGTCGATATAAAACGTGTACTGCATATTCTTCTATTCTTCTTCGTATTTTTCTGTACAGAAGAGTCGTGGCCTATGGAAACTCATTCCGTTTGCGTCCTTTATATATATATATATATATATATATATATATATATATATATATATATATATATATATATATATATATATATATATATATATATATATATATATATATATATATATATATATATATATATATATATATATATATATATATATATATATAGATAGACTGTACAGAGAGAATTTAGCATAGTTAACGGACAGCAGATTTTTCTGCAAAACATCTAATAGCATACATAGCAACAAGAACAAGATGCAAGATGTATCCATATACAATCTAGCTAACGCAAGAGCATAACCCTCACGATTTTAAGCTTCGATTATAATTCAATCCTGCCTTCTTAAATATTTCAGTTCAGATGGACATAAATATTTTGTTGGAAAATTTTGTCTGGTGAGGCTCATTTTTATCTAAATTGTCTTGTTAATCAACAAAATTAACGTTAGTGAGATACAAAAACTCTATAATCGATCCACGAAAGGCGTCTCCATAGTGAGAATTTTTTTTAGGTCATAAAACAGAACATAAATCATAATTGGAAGCGCTGAGGTTTATTGCTTTCAGTAGGAAGGTGCTACAGTGCATACTGCAAAGGCTTTATATTATAAATGGGATATTTACGTTTGCGCTATCTTTATATACAGTGCTTTCATTCTAAAAGTAGCCACCCTCATTATTTTTTTTAGCAATGAAAATTAGTTCTATACAAAAACACGTCAATTTAGATATCGAGGGGGAACTTCAAAACTAATGTCCGCACTATTTTATGTTTCATTTCCTTACTTCCAGTCAACTCTACCGAAAATTTTTAAATGACAGCTCCTATCTTGTAACACATCATTTTAAAGGTTCTAAAAATTCTAATTAAACTGCAGTTACAAAACACAAATCGGTTCGTCCGTTCTCGTAATAGATGGAAAAATAAAGTTTAAAGAGTATTTAACAGAATCGCAAAATTGTGTTTAAAATGTGTGTTTTAATTTTTTTAGGCATACTATTTTTTTTTCCTAATATAAAAAGTAAGATAAGAGGTTTTTTTATTTAACTCGTCACTCATTTGTGTTTTAATCGCCACTTTATTCTTTTATTTTTATCAGAAGTGCCGATTTGTGTTTGTCAGTGGTGTCAGTTACAGTGACAGTGACAGGATTTAACGATGTCTACTTTACAAGAAAAATTATTTTTATGAAAGATTGAAATTTTTGATATATTATGTTTTAATAAAAGGCATCCGGACAAAATCTAGAAGTTCAATACCTAATAAAACTTGTTCAAAAATTTGAAGAGACTGGGTTCGTGTGGAACAAAGCGAATAAATAGTCGAGAGTTCTGAATGAACTCACACAGATTGAAATTTTAGGTCAATTCGCTGTTGATTCAACCACGTGAAGCCCAAAAGTCGTTAAGTTAACAAATATTTCTATTGGTTCCATACACAAAATTTTAAAACATAACAAGTTCTGTCCTCACAAATTTAGTATTATTCAGAATCTCAGCGAAGATAATAATGATAGAAGAATTCAATTTTGAGAAATAATGATTGGGAGAATCCAAAATGATACAAATTTAATAAATCAATTAATGGTTTTGTAAATAAACTTAACTGTAGATACTGGGATAATAACAATCTACATGTGTTGAGAGGGTCATACGCAATTTTTCCAAAAGATTAACGTTTGGGCTGGAATTTTGGGGAATTAAATAATAGGTCTGATTTTTATTGAAGAAAATTTCACCGGTACTTAAACTTATTATAAAATTAAATCGATTCACTCATAACACAGTCCTTAGGAAACCAAATCGTTAAAGAAAAAAACCCACTGTTGGATGAACAAAATTTGTACTTTTAACATTATGGCGTACTACCACACTACGCATTACATGTTCGACAATGGCTGGATCAAATGTTTCCTGACAAATGAATATGGAAAGAGGCGCTGTGGAATGGCTGGCGAGATCTCCAGATATAACGCTACTGGATTTCTTTTATTGGGGTTATCTAAAGACAGTTGGATACAAAACTCTCTCGTAGGATATTCAGGACCTAAGAAATAGAATTACGCATACATGCAGGTTAATTAATAAGGACATCTTTCAAAACATTCGAATAGAATTCAAGAACAGATTATACTATTGTTTTGCTAACAGTGGTGGACATTTTAAGCACTTAATAAAGTACATTTTTAATCGTGTTTTTAAAGGTACATTTATTTCGTTAATTTATTTTTGTGTTTTAGTTAATAAAAATCACTCGCACATAAAATGCTATTTACAGCCATCGATAGTATTATACTATTATTTTAATCTCTATTACAAAAACGAATCAACCGTTTTCAGTTTTGTAAACGTAGTTTTATTAGGATTCTCAAGACCTTCAAAATGATATAAGTGGTGACTGGAGGTAAGGAGGTGAAACATAAAATATGACAGACACTGGTTTTGAACTTCCCCTAGATTTCTAAATTGAAGTTTTTTTGTCTAGAGCTAATTTTCGTAAAATGAAATAATAAGGATGGCTTCTTTGGAAATGAAAGCACTATTGGGCTAAGATAACATTTCAAAAAGATAAAATAAGCTACTTCAATTACAAATAAAAAAAGCAAACCATATATATATATTTCCTATATAGATATATTAAAACAATATATCTATATAGGTAGCAAAGTATTTAAAAGTATAATAATAACGGTTGTTCAATAAGAGTATCACAACTTCAAAATGTGGCACAATGAAAACTATAACTGATAATCTGGTAATTCATTACCAGAGGTAATGGCATTACGTTTAGAAAATAATGTTCCCATTTTTCCCATTTTTCCCCATTTTCCACCATTTTTTCCCATTTTTCGAAAAAAACTGCAGAATTTGAGGCGATGAAAGTTCTGAATTAATTCAGGAATTCATTATTCTCAGAAATTTCTGTTTGGTGCTGTTTTTGGGATTAGGAAGGAATGATAGGACCGATTTTTTTTAAGGCGACGATGTTACTGATAATGGTGATGAATATCTTTGGCCTGAATTGATAAATGTGGATATAAACAATGTTTCAGTATGACGGTCGACTTGCCACACTTCTCGCCAAACGATTTATTACATGAAAAGTTTCCGGGACGAGTTGTTTCGCGAAATGGTAATGTCAACTGATCACTAATGTCATGCGAAATCACGCCTTTGAATTATTTTTTTTGTGCAGTTATGTTAAATCTCTGGTTTACATAACTAAACCCCCAACAATTCTTGACCTTAAACAAAACGTTCAGGCTATTGAAATTATACCACTCTATATGTTTGAAAGAGTAATCGAAAATTGGTTGTTCAGAATGCATTGAATAAATTGCATTCAGAAATGCATTCAGAATGCATCTTCAAAACATAATGCCTTTATTTGTTCTTCAAGAGAAAATCAAAATTACCGGATGATCAGTTATTGTTATCGCCGTATCTCATTTTGAAGTTCTGACACCCTTATTGACAACCCTTTATAAAAGTTTCGAAATATATTATGATTTAAATAGTAAAATTCATATTTTAATAATCAATAATTTAATTAATTTATTTACTCTTAATAATTGTGTAACATTTATTAATTAAAAGAAATATTTAAGAATTTTATTCGGGCAAATTAAATATATTCAAGCCAAATGAAAATTATTAAATAAATACGCAATTATAAACTACATTTTTTTTAAAGAGTTTATTTTTATAATGTCTGTATTTAAATGATCATGTTGCATGGGTCTCGTAACCCGTAGGTCAAGCATTTTGATTAACACAAGGTATCACAACTTATCTCCCGTGTCAAGATGTGTTAATGACCAAAACAAATAAAAGAAAACTAATGAAAAGGAAGTTTGAAGCAACGTAAAAGCAGTAGCAAATTAACATAAAAAAGGGGTTACAGGCAGGTTTCAAATTGATTTTTGAAAGAGTCAAGGCACTAAAAGTTTGTGTTATATTTTTATTATATTGTTATTTTCTTCTAAAATTATGTAGGATAATTCTAAACTTACATTGCAAAAAAATCCAAAAATATACACTTAAATAGAACTAAATAACTCAGTCTTAACACTCTTTAAATGACTGAACTTGGTACTACTTTCTTCAAACGCGCGTGAATCTTTCGCAGGAAAATAAAGCAGTACTACCGATATCGTCGCGCTTTTATCAACGATAAGAATTATTTCTTTGGCGCGCTTGCAATTGAATATATAGATTTGCAGGATTGGCAAGGTTTAAGCTTCAACAGGCTAAGTTCCTTTTAGACTTTCACTGGCCAATGGTGGCGCGGCTAACGACTCCCACCATTTTTGTAAACAGTTGAAGCTTATTGAATTCAACCTGTTTCAGGTGAGTCGTAAAATTCCCGATAAGTTGTTTTGGTAATGGTTTTAAATTATGAAGTTAGGTGTTAAAAGCTTCGTTTTTCGTCAGAATTATCACGAGTTAGGATACATTATGGAAACAAAAAATAATTTCATGGTATCTGTTTCATCTTGTATTATTATATATAGGGTGATATTTTTAGTGCGTTCGAACTTTAAATTCAAATAAAACAACAACTAAATTAGATATCTTGAAAATATTTATTTTATGTGAAATAACATTCAATGGCACTAATGTTTGAAAACAATTTCGGACAAATGTCTGCCGTTGCTATTTCTGACAAAGCACATTTTATCAATCCAATTTCCGACCACTTTTTCAAGCAATTTGTTTGGGCCTTATATTCGCAGTTGTCCGAGTTATGTTGACTTCCAAAACGTCAATGATCTAGATAGACCAAAGATTTAACATAAACAACAGAAAACAACCTAAAGACGTTAAAACACATGACCTTGGTGGTCAATTAACAACTTAGTTCGTCGAAATTTTCACACCGAATTGTTTCCTCAATAAATCGATTGTTGTGTTGATTCTATGACATGTGGAGCCGTCCTGTTAGTACCGCATCTCTTCTAGATCAATTACATTCAAATTTGGAATTTAATAATCATTGATCATCGTTCTATATCGATACACATTAACGGTATCGTGTTTTCCAGCTTGTTTTTTAAAGAAATACGGCATTATGATTCCATTGGCGTACAATCAGAACCATACGGTACATTTTTCTAGATACAACTGTAATTATTGGATCATTTTCACTCCAAATGTGGCAATTTTGTTTATTAACGTAAACATTTAACCAAAAATGAGCTTTGTCGCTGAACAAAATCTTGTGGTTAAATTTTGGATCAAGTTGTAATTGATTCTGCGCTCATTCACCGATCGTACGACGCAAATAATGGTCTTGCGGCTTGAGCTCTTGAATAAGCTGGTTCTTCAGACCTTTACGCAAAATTTCCCATATTGTCAAATAACAAAACTCAACTTCCTACGAACAGCGATAAATTGATAAATTTGAATCTTCACTCAGCTAAAAGCGAATATTTGTCTAAATTTTTTTTTGAATAATAATATTGACGTGGTTTTAATCCAAGAAACTCATGCTCCAACCGAGAAAGATATTCATAGAAGAGGAAAGATCCATGGCTATGAGGTTATTGGTGCTATTTATCATAACGCGTATGGTATTGCTACCTACGTTCGAGTTACCATGGAAAGGTCTGAGACGATGGAAAACATATATTTCAAATATTCAAGTAAAAAGCCTTGGTCCATGTTATGTAAACTGGTGGTTCCTATGGTAAGTCTGCTCAGAAGCTTAGTGTCTCAACAAATCACATTGCTGACCATACAATGACAACTTTTATAGAGGCCGGTTTTCAACAGAACTTTAAGACATCTGTGGCCTTTGTCAAACTAATGGCAGCCTACGATACCGTCTGGAGGGAGGAGATGATGTGTAAACTTTTGAAAGTGATTGAATGCCGAACAACTTCAGCTCTTATTAATAGCATGATAAGCAACATTATTTTCAGGTTTGCTTGGATGAATATAAAAGTACAACAAGCGTATTAAATGATGGTCTTCCACATGGCTCATTTCTGACTGCTCTCCTGTTCAATTTTTATATTTTTGACCTTCCAGCTGACCATTCTGACCATTCTGACCTCAACGAAATTCTGCTACGCAGACGACATCGATTTTGCTTGTAGATCGAATGAGCTTGGTTAGATGGATAGAGCACCCACAGAGAACTTAGCTGTCCATAACTCTTACTTTAAAAAATGGGGACAAAAGCCCAGTGTCAGTAAGATTCAAGTATCTGCGTTCAGTTTTTACAATAAGCAAGCTAAGAGTGTATTCCAGCTACAATTTGACCGCAACACTCATGCATAACAAGTACGCCAAATATCTTGGAATTACGATCGATCGCATTCTATCATATACAAAACATCTTGAAAATACATCTTCCAAGATAAAAACAAGAATCAATATTATCCAAAAACTGTGTGGTACTACCTGGAGACTTCAATGGAGACTTTACGTACATCATTTGTCACGCTGGTTTTCTCAGCTGCAGAATACTGTGCTTCAGTGTGTATGAACAGTTGTCATACAACCTAATTGATGTGAAACTTAAAAATACTATGCCCATAATCACTGGAACGATCAGATTTATTCCTATTTACTCCGATTCGTAGAACCGTGGCCGGGCTCAGAGAATACCGCATTATACAAAAGAACCTGGAACTACCCATTCATTATGATATACCTGACAGTGGTGCACTGAAACAATCAGACAATAAACATCAGACATATTAGTGGGGGAGTGTCTCCTACGATCCTATAAGAACAGCTGGAACGATTTCATTAGGGCTGACGCTGCGGCGATGAAATGGATTGGAAACTTTGATATTAATGTTTAGTTCGTTTACGTACTGTTTGTGCTTTATATGTTTTCTTTTTTCTCTTTTTTCCCTTTCTTTTGTATACACTTATTGGACTATATGTTTATATTCGTATGCATAAATAAATAAAAAGTTAATGTAATACTGACCCTCGCTTTAGGCGAGCAACTGATTTCGATGAAAAGTGTATTGACGTTCTTATAAAAGAAAATGGTTATATCACAGTATATCAGTAGATAATTGACTTAAGAAATGGGTTGTATCTTGGGTGATGGGTGATTCTTTAGATCAATAAACATATCTGATTCTAGATCAATAAAACATCAAAAAATATATTAACAAGTACTGTAATGACACGTTCTGTAGAAAACATGTTTATTTAGTCTTAGCTTTTCTAATAGGAACTTTGGCATCTTATGTAATCCGGTAATTCGAAGGTCAAAATACAGCGTCGCTTATTGCAGCTAGAGCTTGGATGAGTGGTGACGTTCTCATGATGAATCCAGGCTTGTGCACTGCAAAGGCAAGGAGAATAAAATTCATCAAGAAATCACCGCTTAGTTCGAAGCTGGGTAAGGCCGGATGTCATTTGGAAGGTATTCTTAGTTGATCATTCGCTAGTTGGAGTCTCCCCTGGAAACTTAAAGTTAAATAGAAACCGAAAGGTTGACAACTCGAGAGAGGTTTTGACCGGGGTTAATTGGCAGCTGACAGTTGTGGTTTGGAGCACACGTTTAACTTAAATAAACCTAACCTAACCTATAATGCATTAACAACAAATGTTACGAAACTACACGTAAAAATATACAAAACAATTTATTTGGAAGATCTAGCTCGATTTTTTTTGATTATCTGAAAATTGTGAAAATATGTTAATTATTTGAAATGGTATTTTGAACGAACCCTCCACAATATGTTAACATATCTAATATTAAAAAAAGTAAATTGAAAAGCGTTGTTAAAAAAATTGTTAAATATTAATGTTTTTATTTTAATTACAATACATTTTATGTGTCATATTAATTATCTAAAGTAAATTTTAATGATTTAATTTTTTAATGACTGCTGCTATTATATTTTTTTATGTTCTATACTGTATATTGAAATTCAGCAATCTAGTCAATGGCACAACAAGAATAAACAAATTTATCAAATATTATGTAGTATGTAGAATATGTTTTCAAAAATTAATTTGCATGTAGACAATTCTGATATATGGAATAATTTGTAGTTGAACTATTTTGATCAACAGAATAGAAATTGCAAATTATGTTTATTATAGAAAATGTCACAAATGCAATATTAGAAAAAAATAATGAAATAATCTATTTGCTATTAAAGGAGCTAGTAAAAGCTAATATGTTTTCTATTTGATATTATATAGCACAGGTTGACATGATTGTTGTAACATTGATGAGAATGCTCTTTTTCCTTTTCATTTAGGTAGTTATTAAAACACCTTTTCTTTTATTATAGGCCAATTAAAATTATTTGTACGTCAGTTTGGACTGGACAACATAGGAATTACCACAAAACCGTAGAGGGGGTATTTCCACTGTATTCTACGGACCTTTAAGGGGAGTTTTATCGTTTTCTATAGTTTAGTTTGTTACAGTCTCGTTTACAAAGTACAGTAAAGTATTTAAGTAGATTTTATATAAAATGGAAAGTTTTAATCGTCAATTTTACAAAAATCTAGCGGATAAGTTTTGTTACATATGTTGACGATTTATTTTAAAGTCACAAGCTAACTCTATATCCGAGGAAGTAAAAAAACTTATTATATTTTACTCCTCATGTTTGCTGTGTTAGTTGTCACGTAAATTTAGTGCATTGGATGTATCGCAAGAAAAATTCTATATCGTTTGCAGTTCTGATGGTGTGGAGTGAATCTACTGACCATGTAAGTGATTGCTACTTTTGTATCACTAAAATAGAAGAGATTTCAAAAAAGCAAAAGGCGAGAGTTCAGTATCTTTTATGTACTTAGGCGAGTTCCTCATAGCCATGAACAATCGGTACCGATTGCGACTTAAAACCTGGACAACATGTTTTCCGGTGATTCTAATTCTTCATCGGGATCTAATTCACAACTTCCTGAGAACACCAGTTGTGATCCAACATGTTTAACAACTACCAGTGAACTTCATTTAGTAACTCAGAATGAACTAACTGATTTTGTGCGTGACCTGGGATTGTCAAAACAAAAATCGGAATTTCTTGGTTCCAAACTTCAACAGTGGAATAGTGCATGGTCCTTAATTCAACAGTGTTTTTTAACTTTTAGTAAAAATAAAATTGTCTGCAGTGTACTTTGGTCCAAGTTATGCAGATATCTTTTTCTTCAACAAATTAGAAAGTGGATTGAAATATATATATATATATATATATATATATATATATATATATATATATATATATATATATATATATATATATATATAAGGAGATAGAACGGATGTAAACAACTATAGAGGGATATCTCTTCTCCCAGTTTGTTACAAGATTCTATCTCAATGTCTACTAGACAGAGCACAAGGACAGTTGGAACCTAAAATTGGAGAATATCAAGCAGGTTCTCGACCGTGCAGATCTTGATCTGAACAGATCCTGAATCTAAAGTTGATCCTAAGACATCAAAAACTGTACAATAAAAATCTCGTCTGTACATTTGTGGATTTCAAAAAAGCATATGATTCTATAGACCGCGAATCTTTATTCCGAATCTTGAAAGAACAAGGACTAGATCTGAAAACGCTGGCAATTATTAAAGCAACATTAAGTAACACAAGGTCAAAAGTTAAATTCATGGGTAACATCTCAGAGCCTTTCGAAATTAAAACTGGAGTGAGACAAGAGGATGGACTCTCGTCACTCTTATTTAACTGTGTTCTAGAAAAAGTAATACAGGAGTGGCGTGAAAAAAAGTCGGCCCTGAATATTGACCAGCCCATTAAACTGGGGAGAACCAACATCAAAATTGATTGTCTGGCGTTTGCTGATGATCTAGCAATTTTGGCTCAAGATGTATTAACGGCACAGAAAGAGATTGAAATCCTAAAAGAAACAGCAGAAAAGGTAGGACTCCAAATTTCCTTTAAAAGACACAATACATGACCTGCAACAGACTAAGAACACCATTTCTAAAAACAAAATATGGTAACATCAGACGAGTCTCTCAATTCAAATATTTGGGTGAAATAATCATGGAAAATGGGTTGGAAAAAGCGGCCAATAAGGGTAGATGTCAAAAAATGGAAACGGCATTTAGACTTACACAAAAAATGTATAACAAAAAATGCCTATCTAAAAACACAAAACTGAAACATTACAACACAGTTATTAAGCCAGAATGTCTATATGGGGCAGAAACGCTCATTTTGAATAGAAATGGAGACATCGAGGACATTGAAAAGAAGGAAAGAAAAATCATAAGAAAAATCCTAGGCCCCAAACAAATAAATACAACAACATACCGACTTCGAGAAAACCAAGAAATCAAACAATACACAGATATACATAGCGATATGAGGAAAACAAGACTTTTTACGGACACATAAAATGGGTGAATTCGAGTAGGCTAACTAGACAAATAGTCGAATTTTATGAAAATAGGAGTAGAGCTAAAGTAGAAATAATTAAATGGATTGCTGCAATTAAAGAGGACCTAATATCAGCAAATATTACACAAAGTGAAATTCAGGATAGAGGCTGTTTCAGACACAAGGTTGACGTTTGGAAGGTTGGCCAGAGAGAAAAATGTAGGAAGACTGGAACAACTTGGTCCGACGAAAGAAAAAGAGCTCATAGCGAAAGAATGAAATTAGTATGGGCGCAAAGGAAGGCTAACAACAACAAACGCCTCTAATTGTACTTCGCGTGGTTCACCCGGGCCCATACGTGATAATAATAATAATAATAATAATATATATATATATATATATATATATATATATATATATATATATATATATATATATATATATATATATATATATATATATATATATATATATATATATATATATATATATATGTAAATATCTTCACTCTAAAAAAAATAATCAGTATGGTGGAAATAATTCACTATGAGGTTCTAAACTCTGATGAAGCCATAAGTATTGAATATTATTCAGCTTGATAGACTAAACATTGCTTGATTCAAAAACGTCCAAAACTGATTAGGCGAAAATATATTATTTTGTCTCATGCCAATGTAAAGGCTCTTACAAAAAAAATTCTTACTGCGACAGTTATCAAAACTGCACTCGAAGAATATTTTATTTCGAAATCATTCTTAGCTTACAAAAAGGGAATACAAAGTTGGTCAGAGAGATCATGGTGAAGATTGCCAATAATGATCGAGATTAAATCGTAGAATAATCTGTATTAAATCTTAAATAAAATAAAATTTTGTACAGTATCAAAAAACGACATTAGTTATGGGTAATCCTAATAATTCAGACATCAGAGATTTTGGCTTTGATAGTCCTATCAAGATAGTATTGGATATGATACAGGGTGTGACGAAAACAACGGGCGATTATAAAACTCATACTAACTATATATAATATATATTATATATAGGCGATACTAAAACTAATGGAAATAATGTATTTAAAAAAATTGAGATATACCAAGTTAGAGGAGAAAAAGACATTTAACTTTTTAAAAGTAGCGTCTGAAGGGCAGAGTAGGGGGTGAATCTTCGTAAATTACTTACTATCTTTTCTTCGATTCTTGCAATCTCAACCACATATTACTCATTACACGGGGCAACAATTCTACTAAAATTCGGGTATTTTGTTGGCTTCTTAGTTTCAGCTCTTCAATATTTTGTAAGTGATCAACAATCTTCAAATCATTTTGAAAATAAAAATTTTATGACGCTAAATCTGGTGATTTTATTGGTCAACAATTGCCTCTATATCTGATAGAGATGATCCTAGTGATGATTGCAGAAACTAGCTAGCTATTTTGCAGAAACTAGGTGTCATAATATTATTAAGTCGCGATAATGTAAACATAGTGGGCTGATAGTAGTGTGATGATTACATTTTTCTTGACTTCCTCAAAAAGTAAAAACCAATCATGCTAGAAGATATGCACCACTTTTTCCCTTTTGTATAGTGTAATAGATTGTTGTGCAGTTGACGAGGATTTTGGTTAGATCAATATCGAAAACTGTGTTTATTCATAAAATTCAAAAGATGAAGATTTGCTTTATTAGACACATTGTGAACAATGTACGGAATCACCTAGCTGCTCGGTCATATCACTATCAGTTTCATGCGTCATTAAACTGTACATGCAGATATAAATAAATAAATAAATAAATACACACTTTATTTAGCATATGCAGCTAAAAGTAACATAACACAATCAATATACAAAAAAGATAAATAAAAGTAATAAACATTCTATAAAATCTTAACAAAAGAAAATACAATCAAAAGTCAATAACTAGCACTGTTCAAATAGTAAAACACTCTATCGCTTCAAATAATAATTTAATAGTCTATTAAATACATACATATTAGGAGCGCTCCCTATGTGGGCGGGAAAAGCATTGAAGAGGCAAACACCTTCCCAAAACAAGTCTTCTGGAGTCTTCTGGAGAGCAGTAGTTCTCACAATTGGTACATCATAATTTTTCTTAGAACGGACATCGTAAGAATACATATTTACTCTTTGTACCAAAAAAGTATTCAAATAATGGGGCAACAAATTATGTTTTATTTTATATATATCAATCGAATGTTAGCCCCTTCAATAGCCGGCGCAACTGAAAACTAATCTAATGACCACAACATTACTTCTATCGGTGTATACCTATTACAGTTCAATAGTGCACGCATAGCCTTGTTCTGCTGTATTTGGAGTTTACCAATACTCTCCTTATTACATGATATCAGCAGAGACATACAATAAGTAAAGTGGGGTAAAACTATAGTATTATATGCAAGCCTCTTCGACCAGGGTCATAAATGTGACGACATACTATTAAAGAACCCTATTTTTCCCAATCTTTCTACATAGATACCTGACATGATTACAAAATGTTAGCTGAGGATCCAACAGTACTCCTGAGTATTTAATTTCATTTACAATTTCAATATCATAATTGTTTATATTTATTTTTAACCCTAACTCATTAAATCTTTTGCAGTTTGCTTTAGACCCTATCAACATGCACTTTCTTTTCAGTTCGTTAAGTTTAAGTTTATTTTTGCATAGCTATGCAAACAGATATACATACATAGTTTTAATCATAATTTTTATCTACTAGTTACAACTGATCAGTCAGCACAAGTGGGTGATAAAATAAAAAAAAACATTTTGGTTTTAATAAGGATTTATTAATATTTTCTGTTTGTAATTAACAATATGTATCTGCGAATTTTCTTTAAAAATAATTGCATTTTTAATAAACTATGCCATATTTTATAATTATTATTGACAAGGTAACAGCAAATTCTAAATATTATGAGACCTTCATAATTAATTCGTTTGTGGTTTAACAATAATTGTTCTGTATTATTCATATATTTATATATATATATATATATATATATATATATATATATATATATATATATATATATATATATATATATATGATTCATATATATATATATATATATATGATTCATATATATATATATATATATATATATATATATATATATATATATATATATATATAATAACAGACATTTTTCATCTGTTCTTCCACTTACCTCTGTTCGTTTCAAATCAGCCAGACCAAGTCAACTGGCTGCTCGGATGATGACGGTTGACAGGCTAGAAACCGGTCCCGGGAAATACGTGACGTGGGATGGTGGCAGTTGGGCGAAGGCGATCGGTGGCACGACATGGAGAAAGGGTGAAAGATTTCTGTAATATTTTCCTCCACGGCTCCGTTAAGCTATCTTAGGAGTACTATTCAGAATCTGTACAGTTAATCAGGAGACATTTCAAACATTCATACATACAATTCACACATACATATTTCTTAATGGGCCAAAGAAGATTCTACATTTTAATAGTCTATATAATAGCTACTTTATGAATTACCATAGGGGTGGACACAAAGACTTCCGTAAAGATACAAATATTAAAAGTTAATAGTTTCGAAGTTTCTCTGGTAACTAAGCCATTGTAGTATGATACACACAGAGAACTAGCCAATAAATGTTGCTAAAAGGAAACAAAATTGTAAAAAAATATAATTGTGCTATTTATTATTATTCTAGCAATTTTGTTTGATTAAGAAGTTGAAAAGAGGCTTAAAGAATAGTTTTTGTATCAAATATAGGTAAACACCTATCACGATACGCAACGCTCGGATTATAGTGATTACTGCGTATGATTTTCACTTATCGTCTGCGTCTTATCTTTGGGCAAATTTTGATTAAATTTTAAAAGAAATCATACAGTCAATTTTAAAAGAATCTGTATCATACCAAAAGTGTGTTGCTCACTGGGGAAATTACCGAACGCTTTAGGAGTTAAAATCCCTGCTTGCGTATTCTCCCAATATATAGGACTGGTAACCACTTTGTAATAAAATCTAAGGAATTCTTCGGTGGTCATTCGCTGGTCAGTAAGGTGAGGCTTATTTTATGAATGCTAAGGGTTAATACTATCTCGTAGGGTGTACAGACTGGGGCTAATCCGCAGCTGATAATCCAGATATATATAAGTATATATAAGTATAATATAAATAATTGTTCTAATATAAACTGACGTATTTTACGATTTATCAGAAAATTTTATAATTACACATTCATGAAAGTTACTCTTACTATACAGTTTATACTATGCCGATATAATATAACCTACAACTTCAAGTCATGTGGCACCATGTTGAAATATTTACTAAAAGTAAAATTGTTGAAAGGATTTTATATTGGAATTTATTATTATAGACTCAGACTTGAAGAGATTTACCACTAAACACCAAATCACTTTTTTTGAACTGTGCGTCGTGAGCAAAACGTGTGTCGAGAAGTTCAAAAAAAGTGATTTGGTGTTTAGTGGTAAATCTCTTCAAGTTTAGTGTTTCACACCAAAGGTTTCAATAGAAGAATTGATTGTAGACTCACTCTAAGATGTGCTGTTATAAATCCTACTAATTTCAATCCTATTCAGTGCTGCTATTGGGATTTTACTCTGTTTCTCATATTATTGATTTAGTAGACACTAATCTACTTAACATTCTATTAACATTTTTTATGTTTAAAATATTTTGAAATAATATTCTGGGGAACAAAAAATGCAACCGTCAGTATATATACTTAAATCGATTAGAAAATAGGTACATTTTATATACAAGAATCTTTCAAATAATTCATTGATTTGTCCGTTAGTTTGTGATAATTTATTTTTCAAATTAAATAAAACAATTTTTTTATTTTGTTATTTATCACTTATTTTATTTTTTACTTTGTGACTATAGTTTCGTAAATAATGTTACATTATCAAACTGACTTAAAAACTGAAGTATCCTTGGACTAAGGAAATGATTGGCTTTTTTGTCTCTTTAGCAATTTGTAAAATGGATTTCTTAACTTCTTTGGCTCTAAGCTGTCTTTTGTTTGGTCTTGAATTTTAAGCTTGTTGAGCATCAGTAATTATTGATGGTTTTTGCCTTTCCTTCCCTTTCCATTATTTTTCCTGGGTCCTGCCTTTGGTAGGGGTTTAACTTCATAGGGGCTAAACGATGTCATCGTGACATCCTGAACACTAGCTGAAGAGGTAGGTGGGATATGTAAATTATCAGATGATGTCGATTAAATAGCCACATCTACTTCCAAAATAGTTATTGATGCAAGGCCATTATTGGTGGCAAAGTTAATTCAGTAGGGGTTCTTGGGAGTAATGGTGAAGCTAGCAAAGCCGTTGAAACCACCAATGGTGGCGTTATTAATGGTGTGCGTAGCTCATACTCAGTCGAAATTGCTTGATGATGATGAAGAGGGTATTCTATCAATCTGACGACTTGTTGATGGAATCGGGTCGGGCAGTGGAACTGTAACATCTTTAGTCGATTAGTGATGGAGCTGGGTAAGAAGTCGACGTCTGTAAATACACGTGTATTCACGGGGTATATCCCTGTGTAAGCAAAACCCACCAGTATATTTCGCGATGTTACAGCGATCAGAAAAGAGTCTCGGACTATACTGGGTATATCGTATATCGTCATAACTTTCCCAGGTTTGATTTCCTCCAGTTGTCATAGCATGCATTGGCGACCCTTTTTCAGAGGTCCAAATACACTGTGATGATGCGGCTGCGTCTTGTGTGTGCAGTGTGGTGGGGAAGTCAAAAGGACAAAGCGAGAATTTCTACATATGTCAATATTCTTCAGTGCTACACGGGAGTGGATGTCTAAAAGAAGAATACACATATTTTTTTTAGATCTTTTTGAATGAGTCTTAAAATGATTAAAACATATGTTGAAATAACCTTCCTGAATCCAACCACTTCCATTCGCATTTCCAACTGACCCTTGGGGTGCATCACGGTTAAAATGACCCTTAAACTTTTTTCGTAGGAATATGAACATCGGAAGAATACTATTTTCAATGGCGTTATGCCAGTTTCATCCATATTCCACATAGCTGACGCAGTATAATTGTCTCGTCCTAGAATGTCTCGTCCTAGTATAATGTTGAAAAAAATAATTCAACATAGCTTTGATTGAAGCTCATCGCTCGGGTAATATTTGTTGCTGCCCCGCAAGCCTATCTTATTGATAATCTCGGATTACGATGCATAAACAATCTCAGCCAGTCGCCACCAGCACATTCATTGGACCTTCACCAGCTGGGATTTTTTTATCATATTTAATTGCTAATTGAAATGCTAGCTTTCATACTTCTTTGGTTGTTAATCCGTAATTAATTTGAGAACAATGGAGTAAATACCCGTCCAGTATTATTTCTTCTTCGTCGGTAAAAACTCTTTTTCTCAATACGTAGCCTACATTTGGAAGTCTTGGTGAACCTTCTTCAAGCATTTTTTCTTCTTTTACACATATCTATATAAAGTTACATGGCAGCTGATATGAATTCGCAGTGTCTCGAACTTATACTTAATACTTTTCTTCTGCGGCCAAATCCATTATTCCTGCGACTCTACTGGTCGTTCGTTTATATATATATTACGCATTCTGGAATAAGAAAATAAATCTTTATTACTTTGAAATATTAAAAAAACAATAAAATATGCTTTGAGATATCACGATCATAATGGGATGCAAGTAAGAAACTGTTACTTTCATCCCTACGTTTAAATTTTCTCAAATATGACAAACACATGCCTATAACCTAAAAAACGTTTTGAACGCCAAACTAGAAAGACGAATAGTTGTGCTACTTTACTGACACTTGAGACGCAAGCGTAAGCCTACCATAATAAAAACAAACACGGTTTAAATAAAACAGTCAAAACTTACTTTGGAGGTATTTTTGCGACACCGACTCGCTACGTGAACGACCTCACAGAGCCGTGAGCGCAACTGAGGTAAGGGGGCTTAAAAATGGCGCACATCGGTGATACGACCATCAGTGCAGCTAACATAATTCGTTCAGAAACTCATTTGTTACGTTCATCCCGTGTTACTTTCATACCTAGTCTCTCCTATCTGTGAAATAGTTCGCAAAATTAGAAATATGTTTCTTTAGTAGGTGTGTTCATTGGTGATCTTTGAATCTGAAGACTTCCGCCTGTTTGCCCTACACACGTTGCAACTTAAAACATAAACTCTTGATTTTTTATTTTGTTACATTCGATATTTGACATACTGTTCGAAATATCAGAAAACTAAACATTTTATAATATAATAAAGACCAGTCTAGGCATTTATTAAATGATCAGATAGATCTACGAAATTCCCACTATTTAAAATATAAAAAATGCCGTCAATAAAATTGTAAATAAACCTATATATAGCTACCGTACCTTTTTTAAGTTAGTTTGATAATGTAACATTGTTTATGAAGCCATAGTCAAGTCAAGTCAAAAAGAACAATAAGTGATAAATAGCAAAACAATATATATATATATATATATATATATATATATATATATATATATATATATATATATATATATATGTATATGTATATGTATATATATATATATATACATATACATATAGTATATATAGTATATATACATATAGTATATATATATATATATATATATATATATATATATATATATATATATATATATATATATATATATATATATATATATATATATATATATATATATATATATAGACACACACACACACACACACACACACAGAGATATCACAGTATTCAAGTTGGAATCAAAAAACGTTGTTTGTATTAATAATTGAATATTTTAGTCAGGGACGTCACATTGGGGCGTGTCCTTGGTAAATACTGCTATAACTTTTTTGTTTGTAATATTTTTTAATTTTTTAAATGAAATTATTGAATCGCTTTTTAGATAAAAAAAAACTTGTTTTATTTCATCTCGTTAGGCTAGACCGTCTTCCAGGAAACTGACTTTTTCTAAATCGATGTACGATTACATGGATATCGAGATGCATCTTAATAATTAAGTAGGCACACTTGTACGAACATTTTTATTTAGTAGCCAACAATAACAAGACAAATTACTATTAAGAATTTAGCACTTATTTGCAACATATTTTGAAAATGATCTCCATTCAACTCAATGCACCCTCTAATTATTTTCTTCATAGAAGATCTTACCCTGCTGAAAATACCAGGCTTATTTTTGATATAATCACAAGCAGTAAATACACGTTGCTGCAATTCCTCTACAGTGCCAATCGGGATAGCATAGACTAGTGCCTTCAAGTATCCATATAGAATGTAATCGAGATGATTTAAATATGGGGAACGTGGTGGTCAATGCACTGGTCCACCATAACCTATCCATCGTCCTGGATATATCCGATCTAAATGCGCTCTTACATTTACAGATAAATGAGGCGGAGCCCCATCGTGCAAAAAAATGTTATATCTGAAATGTTATGATATATCTTCCAGTAAATAATTTTCCATTTAAATGCTTGGGAAGCACAAACGGTCCAATAAAAAAATTCCCTAGCATCCCTGCCTAGATATTGATAGAAAACTTGTCCTGATGTCCGATTCTCATGTGGATTTTCTTCCGCCCACACATGAGTCTAGTGAGAATTAAAAATTCCATTGCGTGTGAACATGTGCTTGAGCTTCGTATGTATAGAGAGCGTTCTATACAACATTTTACATTGGCAAAACTGGATCCTTTGTGGCAGGTTATCAGGCTTTAAGGCTTGAACTTTCTGCAAATGATATGTATAGAGGCTTGTTCTCTAACAATTTCCCAAACGGTACTTTTTGAAATGCCTTCTTAAACAGCAATTGGTCCAACATTTATTCCTGGCTTTTCTGCTATATTTTTTAAAACTCGTTCTTCATTTTCTACAATTCTGGGGATCCTGTTTTGTCCACACTCATGTTTAGAAGGCACGAAACATCCCTTTTCGCATAATCTTCTATGCAGGCTTGTAAATGTTTTTATTCAAGGAAGTACTCTTCCGGGGAAAACATCTGCATACAATCTTCTAGCTTTACACGAGTTTCCATTCGCTTTCCCGTACATAAAATGCATATTCGCCATTTCATCGAAGGAATAATGGGCCATTTTGCAGTTTAAAAATTAAAAATCTAGAGTTTATTGAGTAAATGGTCCAGTTTTACGAAACGTCAAAGACTTAGATTAAGAGTGACAGCCACTTACTTAATTATTAAGATGTATTTCGATATCCATGTAATCCTGCATTGATTTAGAAAAAGTCAGTTTCCTGTAAAATGGTCTATCCTAACGAGATGAAATAAGGGGACTTTTTCACCTAAAAATCTTTGCGAGTCAATAATTTGATTTAAAAAATAAAAAAATATTAGAAACAAAAAAGTTATGGCAGCATTCACCAAGGAGATTCCCCTGTATGTGATGCCCCTGCCTAAAATATTCAATTATTAACACAAAAAACGTTTTTCTATTCTAAATTACTGAAGTATACCGAATTTCATGACTTTAGCATAAACCGTTTCAAAAATATTACGAAAAAACCATTTTCATAGTTCTCTTCAGCCAACTTCAAGCCAAACTTCTCCAGCCCTTTTATGAAGCAATTTTTTAGGGTATATTTATAGGAACTTTTTTAATGCCTTAATCCCTAGAGTCGCCTCCCAAAATATTTTGTTGTTATTCGACACCCTGTATATATATATATATATATATATATATATATATATATATATATATATATATATATATATATATATATATATATCATCATCATCATCATCATCATAGGCCCGTATCGATCCACTGCAGGATGAAGGCCTCTTCAGCATGCTTCCAACCTTCACGGTCCTGGGCTTTCCTCTGCCACTCGGGTCCAATATACTTAACGATGTCATCAGTCCATCGTGCTTTCGGTCTTCTTCGCGGACGTTTGCGATCAAGCGGTATCCACTCCAGGATTGCCTTGGTCCATCTGTCGTCCCATCGCCTCGCTATATGGCCTGCCCATCTCCATTTCAACTGTTTTACTCTTCCAATGATGTCACAGACTTTTGTTTGTTCCCTGATCCATGCGCAGGACTTTCTGTCTCGTCTTGTAATGCCAAGCATACATCTTTCCATTCCCCTCTGTGCCACCCGAAGTTTTTGAATTGATTGCGATGTGAGTGTCCAGGTTTCACTTCCGTATGTCATAACGGGTAGAACGCACTGATCGAATACTTTTCTTTTCAGGCAAAGTGGGAGTCTGCTCTTAAACACTATGTTGAGCCTACCAAATGCCTGCCAGCCACATTTAACACGCCGTTCCACCTCCCGGGCGGTATTCCCCTCCATGGAAATCCTCTGCCCAAGATATACAAAGCTGTCAATACAATCAAATACAAATATATATATATATATATATATATATATATATATATATATATATATATATATATATATATATATATATATATATATATATATATAGCCGATGCGTCAATAATCAGAAAAAAAAAATATCTTATATATAAGTATTATTTTCAAAATAATTAAATAACAATTATATTAAAAATAATTAAATGGATTGCGGCAATTAAAGAGGACCTAAGATCAGCAAATATTACACAAAGTGAAATTCATGATAGAGGCTGTTTCAGACACAAGGTTAACGTTTGGTATGTTGGCCAGAGATAGAAATGTGGGAAGACTGGAACAACTTGGTCTGACGAAAGGAAAAAAGCTCATAGCGAAAGAATGAAATTAGTATGGGCTCAAAGGAAGGCTAATAACAACAAACGCCTCTAATTGTACTTCGCGTGGTCCACCAGGGCCCACACGTGAATAATAATAATAAGTATTATTTTTTCTATTCATTATAGCAGATTTTGAATAGATAAATTGATAGACTTTTTGATAGAAAGTGAACGGCTTAAAAATTTATGTTTTTGTATATTAAAATGTCACTAGTCAATTATCCGAATTTGAAAACGAACGAGATGATGGTATGAAAAAAGCAGTTTTAAGTTTTCATGAAGTAGCGAGACCATTGGACGATGCTGCTATGTAGATGTGTGGTTATGGCCCATAATGGGTATTTTAGACTCTTGGCTATGATGGACGTAGAAGGGTTCAATGTTTTCGTGGTGAATGAAGAAATTTGTCATTCGCTTTAGATCAGTTTACATCTATCACCTTAAGAATTATGGTACAGGAGACTTTTTTTGGGAAAAAAGGACATTCCTAGTAACTATCAGAGGAAGTTTGAATGCAGTCCGTTATGTAACTCAAATATTGCCGCTCTTCGTTAGGTTGTATCTACTCAGTATACAGCAATATAGTGTCAGTCCGCATAAAGCTCGTTAAACAATATTTTGACATTGTATTGTATAAAATAGGCTTTGCGGGATTTTTATTTTACTATGTAATCTTCTGAATTCATATTTCTACTCTTTTAAGGAGAAGTAATGCTGAATATAATCCATAAATTATATTCGAGTGATAATTTCGTGTTTCTTTTAATACCAGTCAATTTACAAGACGTTCGGTTCCTAAAATGATATTAATGTGAAAACAAAACTATTTTTCAAGTGGCTGACTGAATGATTTATTGGAAATAAGTCATTAATTAAATTTTATAGATAATTAGATAGTAATGAAAAACAAGAATGTTTTTCTCAAATTTCTATTAAAATATGTATTGGGTTGAAGGGGCATTTACGTGCTTACACAATGATCTTTTATGCTTAACATCATTATACTTAATCCATTTTTTCTCACTTGTCACCATGTTTTACAAAGTGTACACAGTGGTTTACAAGTCAAACAAAAGAACCCCATTCCAACTCTCACTTTACTACATCCCCAATATCAACTACTGAAATAATACACATAGGTAACACATAGGTAACTCCTAGTGGAAACAAAGAGGGGGGGGGGGGGGGCAATGTCCCGTTGTAAAAATGAACAACAGCCAACTTCTTACAAGCAGAAGATGCCAAATATGCCGGCATATATATATGGGTTGACAATTGTATGAAAAAAAAAAACAAATATTCACCAAAAGGAAACAACTGAATTTCAAACTAAATCAAATATAGTTTCTCATTGGCCGTAAATCAAAGCTATCATTAGACAACAAAGTGTTGCTCTGCAAAGTCATCTTAAAACTTGTGTTGATATACGGTATCCAACTATGGGGCACCGCTATCCCCATGCTATAAAGGTTCCAGAACAAAGTACTGTTAAGCATCGTTGAAGCTTCCTGTTATATCTCCAATGAAGTCATCCAGTGTGACATCACTCTGGAAACAGCCAAAGAAATTATTCATCGACTTTGAGATCAATGCCTAGATTTTAAGATCAATGCAAATAAACTCTCATAGAAAAATAAACTTTAGACTTAGATGTAGATTAAATTTTAAAGATCACTCACTGGACTAATACTCTACATGTCATTCACCTGTATTATACTAAAAGTTTATTACTTATTGGGCGGACTGTAGAACTCTCTAATAGTCGAATTTGAACAAAAACCTGCAACCATTTACTTAAAGAAAGCACCGATATCGTTGCGCTATTAAAAAAAGTTCACTGTTAATGTGTGGAGCGGTGCCATTAGCGGGACTCTTGTGGATCTCACATTTTTCCACTACGATTACATGGAGCACTATTTAATAATTTTTTAAATGACATTTTTTTCGAATATCTCGAAGATGTTCCGCTTAATTTAAGAAATAAGTGCTGGTTTCAAATGGATGATGCTTTATCACATTATACTGCCGAAAATCGTATGTGGCTAAATAATAATATTCCCGAAAGATGGATCGGTCGTTTAGGATCGGACTTGATTTTTTTTGTTTGGGAGGATAAAGTCTATGTAACTCTTGTAAATACTAGAGAGCAGTTGCTCCAAAGACTTCAAGACGTGTGTGAAGATTTGTGGGCTAATCCAAATTTTATTCGTAACGCCACACAATCTGTTTTGAGGAGGTGTGAGAAATGTGTTGAAGTTCAAGGAGTGCATATTGAACAATACTTGTAATTTGCAATTCATCTTATTTAAACAATTTGTCTAATAAAAGTAAATAAGATAAAAGTAAATAAGTTATAACATTTTCTTAAAATGTTTTCTTTTTTTATTATTTGGATGCGCTTTATGCGCTTCAGGATGTCCCATTTGAGGGGGAGGTGGGGGCTTAGGTGTCTTAGGACGCATTATTCCACTATTGCAAATATACCACGCGATATGTGTGAAAGAATAATCGAAAATTGGATCTCCAGAATGTGTTGCAAGCCGAGAGGGATATTTGAACGATATTATTTTGAAAACATAATGCCATTATTTGTTCTTCAACATAAAATAATAATTACAGGATTATCACTTATAGTGTTATTTCATATCACTTCACTTTAAATATCCAAGTCAAAACTAAGAAATCTGCTAATATTGTAAAATCGTAACTTTTCGAACTCTTGTATAGGTATAATCTTAAAAAAAAATTAAAAAAGCAAGATGTTTACATGCTTTTTAAAAATTTAATTTTATGACAACAGTATTCCTCAAATGTTCGCTTCTTGTCCCATAAAAAAATCTTCTATTTGTTAAAATTCTTCGATAGTAATCGCGTTGCCAAAAGAACCTTTGATCTGTTTAATAATTAATGACAATAACTGTGTATAATTAATTTTATGGTAATAATCTTCAAATAATTCATAATGTCTTTAACCTATAAAAAAACAGTAAATAAAATAAAAAAATATGTATAATCTAAATGAGCAGAATATGCTGGTTGATTATTAGGACCTAGCCTCTTTTTTGGTGTTTTAGAAAACTATATGACTGTAGTTGTAGTTAGAATAAAATAAATCTGAATTATGACCTAATCTAAGGACTCATCGCTTGTTATTTAACCTGACTTTTTACTATTCATATTACACATCGGTCAATAAGTCCACGGTCTGACATACAGATGCCGTCCCTTACGAAACATCCTTACCAGTGGTCGATTGTATCAAGCTTCAAATGTCATATGTCAATAGTTCATGACAATCTATGTACATGTTTCTGAGTTGTTGTGCTTTAAGTGACGCTACTTTTGTACAAACACAGTTGTTCAAACACTTTTGTTCAAACACTGAAAAAAAAAAGAATTGCGTCTGTTAATTAAGCTTTACGTTTTAATGAAGAAAAATACTGTTGAATCAAACCTATGGTTAGATAAATATTACCAGGACTTTGCCTCAGGAAAATCAGTCATAACTGATTGGTATACTGAATTCAAACGTGACGGTATAAGCACTAATGATGTTCTGGGTATTCGATGTGGTTAAACAACATCAGAAAAATTCACACAATTATTTCGCGAAACCGTAAGGTAAAGCTGCAGGACATAGCTGATATCATAAATATATTAAAAATAAGTGTTTACACTATTTTGCCTGAACATTTAGGAATGCGTAAATCGCTATAAAAATGGGTACAGCGTTTACTCAGCGGACTAAAAACAACATCGTATTAATAATTTTGAGCAATGTTTGGAGCTGTTTAAGCAAAAGAAAAAGGATTTTTTCATGCGGTATGTGACAATGGATAAAACCTGAATCCATCACTACACTCCGTAGTCAAATCGGCAGTCAGCGGAGTGGACAGCAGGTGCTGAAAGTTGTCCAAAGCCACCAAAAACACAACCATCGGCAGGCAAGGTTATGGCCTTTATATTTTGGGATACGCATGGGATATTGTCCATCGATTATCTTGAGAAAGGTAAAACTATCAATAGCGAATATTACAAGGCGTTATTGGTGCGTTTGAAACACGGGATCGCAAAAAAGGCTCCAATTGAATAAAAAAGTGCTGTTTCACCAAGACAATACACCGTGTCGCAAATCGTTGGCAACAATAGCCAAATTACATAAAGTTCACTTCGAATTGCTTCCTCATCCACCGTGTTATCCAGATCTGGCCCCCAGCGACTATTTTCTATTCTTAGACCTCAAAACAATGCTCGCTGCAAAAGAAATTCGCTCCAATGGAAAGGTAATTGTCGAAACTGAAGGATATTTTGAAAGCAAAGAGAAATCGTTCTATAAAAAGGTGTCGAAATGATGCAAAACTTTGGAATGATTGTATTACTCTTCAAAGAGAATATAGGGGAGAGTCGCCGAATTTGGACCGCCGTCTAGATTGGACCACCATTCTATCTGGGTCGGATAATACATATATGTCCTAATGTGGGCACTATATTGAACAATAGCGTAAACTCCATTGCTGTAAAAAATGGCAAAGCAGTACATTGTCTGACAGTGGAGACAGAGAAGAATTAGTGTTTTAATAGATGTGAATTAAATAATTTAACAAACAACGAAACACTTTTGGTCATTGTTAAAGTAAGTAACAACAAATTGTATTACATATTTTAAAAGCAAATTTATTCAGACACAAATTAGTGTGATAGTTTTATTAACACAAGTTAAAAGTAGAGTTATGTAGTATATTTTTGCATTATGAGTCAACTTGCTTAGATTGGACCATATAGCAGTTGCCCAAAATGGACAGGTTTAATTTAGGCAACCCTGATAAACTACAATTCCGAATTAATCTTTTATGTCTTTTAGGATCCAAACGGCTAAAAGAGGACATTACGGAAGTTGGTCCGAAATTGATTTATTAAAGGCTGTTGCAGATTATAGGTATGGTGATACTGATTTGAACGAGTGTAGTCGTATTTATCATGTACCTAAAACAACTATAAAGAAATATGCGGATACAAAAATACTACTGGAAATAAAGTGAAAGCACTTAGTAAACAGCCCACATTTACTAAATACATGGAAACAATTCTAACCAAGTAACTAACGTATTCTTCAACTTGAAGAATGATTTTTTGGTTTGACTATCTGAGAAGTGTGAAAACTAGCTTTCGAAGTCGCTGAAAAATAGTCTTTGCCACATACATTTAATAAAGAAAAGAAAATAGCAGGAAAAAAGTGGTTCTACTCATTTAAGCGCAGAAATCCATAGCTGTCAATAGGAAAACCTGAAGGTACCTCAATGGCAAGAGCACGAGTCTTCAATAGAGAGAACATAGGTAATTTTTTTTATATTAGAAAAAAATGTGGACGAGTTTAATTAAACCGCAGAAACTATTTTTAATGTGGATGAATTGGGATTTTCGACAGTATAAAAAATTCTACCAATGGTGTGTGCTTGTAAAGGTAAACGCCAAATAGAAGGCGTAACAAGTGCTGAACGTGGCGTTCTTACAACTATGGTATGCGCGATCAGTGTTGCTGGGTTTTATGTTCCTCCAATGATCATTTAAAAAAAAATCAACAAAGATCTTCAAATTGGGGCACCCCCAGTAAGCTTTGCTACCATATCAGAATCAGGTTACATAAATTCCGAATTATTAAGATAAGAAAATCTTTTTACTCTGTGATGGGCATACGACTCATAGTAAGAACTTAAACGCTTGTACCTTTGCTAGAGAAAATTGAATTGTATTACTGCAGTTGCCTGGGTATACCACCCAACATTTGCAACCTCTAGATGTTGCCATCTTTGGGCCGCTACAGAAATATTTTGTTCGGGCGCAAGAAACTTTTCTTCGTCAACATAAAGGTGATATGATATATCAATCTTAAATTTCTAAATTACTAAATGAAGCATATGGCAGAGCGGCAACTGTGGCAGTAGCTGAAAATACCTTTTGTGCCACTGGTATTTGGTCAGTTAACATACATGTCTTTCAGGATCACTGGTTTGCACCATTAGATATGATATAACCTCAGCATTGTGGTAATGTTACTGAAATTGAAATAATTACTAGAAATTTAGCAAGTACGTCAATAACCAATGGCAGTGAAAGCCGCAGTGATTCCGCTTTTGTTTATATTTCTTAGAAGAAAAAGCGTAAAAACTTGAACTTATTCTTCATAAAATATCACCGCTACCAACACAAAATCCATCGTCTTCTCGAGCACAATGAAGTATTGCTCAATTCAGAAGAAAGCACAATTAGTATCAACTATTGATAACATTCTGGGTTTTAAACGTAGGATCGAAGAAAAGATTGAAAAGATAAAACTACAAAATATTGGGAAGAAAAGATGTGGCAAAGAAGAGAAGATTAAAAAGAAAAAAAATAGTACAAATAAAAACTACATGGCTTTGTACCATATATGATAAAATAAGGGAAGAAGGGATGATTCAGTACATTACATGTCACGCTTGGGTTTATACAAAATATGCTGGTGTAAGTCCAAAGATCAAGAAGTATTTTTATTTTAATTGTACTTAACGGTCCATTCTAAGGAACCAGTGGTCCATCGCAAGCAACCGTTTTCTTTGGATGGACCGAACACTCAATTTTAAAAAATTAATTTTTTATGATGTAAAAAAAAATTAAATAGTTATGTTAGTTTGAAGATTACAATAGTACAATTATTTTCCACCTAAATATTTTTATTAAAAATGCTGTTAGAAGCTCATATATAAAAAAATATTTCAGTTGTCCAAATTCGGCAACTCTCCTCTATTGATGGATAAAGTCGAAATTTGTAAAAAAAAGAGTGTTTTATTTGTCAGACCGGGGACTTATTGACAGATGTGTTTTTATCATTCAAATTATGTAAAATAGACAGAAAAGAGAATTTTATGAAATCAAAGTAATGTTTCTTGAAAGCCAATTTTCCACGAGTCTGACACCGCTTCAGTTCCATAAGTAATTAATCATTGATCAATTCTCTTATCGTGGTATCGATCTTATAATGTTTTACTATATAACTACTTTAATACAAATAGAGGCATTGTACGAGTTATCTTTTATTCTCAGTATCACGATAACATAATAGTCTCCATTTTATAGATATTGCTTTTACTGCGGTTGGCTCTGAATCAACTTCAAGTTATAAAACTTATCATATAATATTATAAGTTTTATTATGAGTAAGGAATAAATACACGTGACAAGAACGCATCACAATTGCTGTAAGTTGTATAAAAAAAAATAGATTTCAATTATTGCAACGTAACGTAAATTAAGGCGAAAATATATTAATTGTTCAGCGCCCATATAACGACAATTTATCGTTTATTAATGCAATTTCAAGAATTCCGAACAGTTAGGGATATGTACCGCATCAGAAGACAATAATAGTTGCAGTGTGGAGCAATGTATGGAGGAGTCCCCAGAAACGTCAATTCAACGATGTAATGAACAATTGAATATTTCTCCATGCAGTTTACGAAAGAACATTCCAATAGAAGAATTGACAACATTTTAAGATTAAATATACATATAAAAAATATATTTAAATAATTAAAATAGTGGCATGATAGTTACCTCACCAGTTATATTCCAGTACTTAATTAACTGCAATATATATTAGTGGATTCTCACTAAACTGAATCTAATGGAATCTAAGAGGAAAAAAATGTCTTTAACATTCAACTCTTGAATAATATCTTTCAATATTAAACCTTTTTTTTGTTTTTAAATACATTAAATGTATCATTTTTTAACAGATAATATAAATGATTTAATATATAACAGACGATTAACAGAAAAAGTCTGATTGAGACGTGTCGCAGACAAAATTTAAGAGGTCAAAGCTCCCACGCACAGATTACTCATTAACGTTCCATATACTTGAACGATTTTTTCTCTAAAAGAACCTTGCTGTAAACTGAAGGTTTACCCAAGCCTAGGTAATAAATTATGTTAATACCTTTAATTACGTGACGCTTTCTATATTACTAAAATCTTATCTAAATCATTAAATATATTTTAAGAAAAGACAACGTCATGTAAAAAAACCAAATGGTTTTCTGAAAATTCCTTGAAAATGATAGGTCGCTAATTTGTTATATACATTTACAAACAATTCGTTATGTAATCGTTTGAATTTCTCTTTTAAATATTTAGTTATTCTCTTAGGACATTAGATGAACTAGGAAATTCATTCAGTTTATTTTTCGATTTAGTCCAAAGTTCAGTTTTATGAATATTGCGAATTGAATATTATGTAAATAATGTGTGTGTATATATATATAACACACGTAAGGTACAATAATTATATCTAATGGAAATATATAAAGATAACACAGGTCTACAAAATAAAAAAAAATTGATGCTGTCGAGACTTATACATCATTTTAAAGTATGTTGTCTAGCAACACTCTCAGTAACATTAAATTATCAAAAGCACGTAGAGTTTTTTTAATATACTCACATTGATATTTTCTTTTCAGTAGCCATTTAACTTGCTTATTTTTGTAATTTGTTCAATTAAAAAAGTTAATAAGTTTACGGTTTAGTTTTTAAACGATCCGAACATTTTTTGTTACGTTTGTGGCGAGTATATGACGAAAAAGTTTAGAAAACCTATATCTGAATTTGTGCAAAATGCGTATTTCGCTTACTTTAACTTTAAAATTAAAGACGTTGATAAATAATGGATTCCAAACACTGTTTGCAAAATGTGTAGTTTTAAAGATTTAAGGCAATGAATGAATGGAGGAAACCAAAAAATCACTACGATTACTGTTATTTTTGCTTAGTCACGGTACATGGTATTAACCGAAAAAAAAATTACCTGCCTCGATCTGGTATCTGCTAAAAAACTTGTTTCTCATTCAGAAGACGTCCCTGTTTCAACTTTTCGTGACCTGCCTGATCTTTCAGATACAGAATGTAGTACATTCGAAGATAAGGAAGCTTGTACTAGCAAAGAAAGTGGTAATTTTGAACTACCAGCCAAAGAAGACTTTTTATACGCAGTTCCAAGCGGAGTTTCAAGTGTGTTTTGCTACATAATGGCAATAATGAGCTAAATTAAAGGAGGAGTATGAAACCATATCTCTTGTATTGGCAAAACTCAAGTACCATGATCATAAGTGGGTTATATGCTTTGATTTAAAAATGGTAAACTTTTTATTGGGTCAACAAATCGGCTACACGAAATATCATGTTTTCTCTGTTTGTGGGATAGCCGAGCTAAAAGCGAGTATTGGATTAAAACAAACTGGCCTGAAATAAAATACTAAACCTAAAACTAAACCTAATACTAAACCTAAATTGGGAAACAAAATATGATAAATAAAGCGTTAGTTACTAGAGAAAAAATAATTTTGTCTCTATTGCACACAAAATTGGCACTAATGAAACAGTACGTCAAAATATTGGATAAAAATGGTTCCTGTTTTAATTATATATTGAGAAAATTTTCTGGTTTGAGCAAGAAGAAACTTAAGACTGACATTTTCGATTAGGCTTTTGATAAAAGATAACAATTCATGCATTTAGAATGATTCAATAATGTAACAAAAAGTAAAAAATGTTCAATAATGTAACAAAAAGTAAAAAAATTGATATAATCGTATTTTTCGACACCTATCATATCTCGAAAACTACATGTACATTTCAAAAAATATGTGTACCATTAGAACCAGCATAACGAGCATATTCAAAAACCGTTTTAGTCTTTCCGGCACCAAATCCACTATAGGCCTGTGTAATACAATTAAGGTATAGAGTAAGTAAATATATAACGGTATTACAAATAAGGTATTGTCTCAGTTCAGTAATAGACTCATTAGTATCTGAAGTTGTAAACCTCTAGTTTTTTTCGGAAACCTACCGACTGGCGAGTGACCAATGTCGAATTCTCAGAGAGCATATGGACTGAGTGATTTTATAATTTTGCTTAGAAAATTTACACAAATATCCAAACCGAGAGAAGAGTTGAAGCCGCTCTGCTTGAGTCATAGAACAGTTAGACTATCGCCTTAGGCGCCATGTCAACGCGGCTGCATTTTAGGATATTATAAGGAAATATATTGCGAAAATGTCAATTTGAATGTTGTATTTTTGATACGACGCCAAATTAACCTAAATCAACCAATGATAACAATGTTTTTATCAATCCTATAATTTATTTTATGTATGTTGTATGTATTACTGGTATAAAGTTAACCTATGTTTTATTTTTTTAAGATAATATTTATATAATAATAATATTATTCGATCCTTACTACAATACAAAACATGCATGGATTATATTAAAATTAGCAGAATGTTCAGTACATACAAACATATATTTCATTTAATTACTGATAAGACATATTCTTCAAAGTTATAATAACATTGATTTATAAGTATAAACTGTTATAATTTATTATACGAGGGTTGCTATTTATGTATCTGGAATAATAAATAAAAACAATTATTTATAATTGAAAATTGTTTTATTGTTTTTCAAAATATTCTCCGCGATGATCGATACTTTTACATACTTTTGTATATATTTTTGTATAATTTTGTATATATTTTGTATATATTTGAACCAATTTTTATAGCACGTTTATAGCACTTTTGAGCTATCTCCAAAACATGCATTTTGGAGTCATCAACCGCTTCTTCTGGCGTCGAAAATCGTGGACCACGTAGTTTATTCTTCACGGACAGGAACAGAAACAAATCATTGGATGCGAAATCAGGACTGAACAGCGGATGACCCATCAATTCGATGCTTTGACCTGTCAAATATTGAGTTGTTCGGTCCGATGTGTGACAGCTCGCGTTCTCATGCGGAAGAATGGTCCTGCGTCGTTGGTTGTTTTTTCTTATTTCTTCTAAAGACTTCTGGCAAACAAATGGTTGTGTACTATTTAGAACTGGCCGTTCTATGATTCTCTTGGAGCAGTGTGGCCACATGCCCATTTATCCTAAAAAAAAACAGGCGAGGTTTGCTTCTTGCGCGAACAACTTTTCATGGGTTTGGCTCATTTTAAAAGACCTCGACTGCTGTTTACTTCGAGCTCATGCGCATAGATTCAAGATTCAAAACCTGTGTAGATATTATATACGGGTTTTGACGCACCACGATTGAATTTTTGAGCATTTCTTTGCAACAATCGACTTATTCGTTAGCGAATGACGGCCACCATTGAATTTACTAAACCAGTGATATAAAGTGGTTTTAGATGGTGCCCATCGCTAAGTGAGTTGATCTATGCACTGTTGTTGAGATAATCCACGTCGAAAGTCATAGTAAATCATCGTACAAACATTATTACGAGTTAATTTAATTTTTTGACTGAGACGAAATTTTCAAGTCACTAAGCAACATAAATAGCGTCCGTATGACAAAACGTTCTGAGTACGTATACAGTCAGCAATGTTAAACTTTACGATGAATACGCCAGATGGCGCCTAGCGACACCATTGTTACCAATTCCGGATACATAATAGCAACCCTCGAATAGCTTTACACCTTTGTGATATATCCTAGGGTGTTACAAAAGCATTTGCATGTTTTAAATAATTTGATATTCACTATCTAAAAATGTATACCTGGAGGTTATTACTTGCAATATAGGCTACTGTTTTCGATAGCCTCTACCAATTTTTAGCCGTTAACTATATTCTCTTCGGTACTACGACGAGTATTTGGAAACAAAAAACTCGACACAGTCATCTTTTACCTCTTCTTTAGTCCTGAATTTTCTTCAGCGCAACGCAGGAGCCATGGGTCGTAACCAGTGGTAATCCGACGGAGCGAGATCCGGGCTGTTTCAAAGTCTAATTCATTAATTTTTGAGGTGACCATATGTGAAGTGTGTTGTTTTGCTTCAGGAGGACTGTTTTACGGTTACCAATGATATTTTTTTACCAGAACAGCGTCTGCTGTCTCCAGTTGAACTGAGTAGAGTTTTGAATTTATCTCCTTACCATCAGAAATCAACTCAAAGTGAAGTAGTCCTTTAAAATTCCACTAAACACACAACTTGACTTATTTGACAAATCTTTTTCACCTTGGTACCGGAACAGGTGGTTGTGTGGATATAATCCACTGCTTGCCTAGTAAATGCCGGTGAAGGATACTGTGGGATATTCCTAATTTTCCTGAAAGTTCTCAAGGCTTGCTCTAGGATTTGCAGTTATAGCTGCTCCTATAACGTCGGCATCGAGCCTGCTCTTTCCCTACCTTCAATACTCATGCCGCACTTCTTGTATTTCTTGGACCAGAGCTGAGCGCTGCGGATTGATACGGCACTGTCTCCTTCTACTCCGCAAATATTATGAGAGGCGTTAGTCATTTTGAAGCGTTCTTTAAAGTAATGTTTTAAAATATTCCTAATTTCGCAACTTATGTCACTTATTTTAACGTTTTTGTTAAAAAACTGTCGATTGGATAGTTCGCAGAATTGATGCTGAAGAAGGAATATTAATTTGTCGGAGCAAAAAGTTGAAACCGGATTGAACCTCTGCGGAATGAAGTATAATTCTTTTTTTTATAAACAAAAGAATAAATATAGACACTTTTATTACACACTAGTTTTACATCCAAGTATTGGTAAAACAAAAAACAATAAAATCCCGTGTATCATAATAATGAAAAATCACTATTTTTCACAAATTTGATTACAAGACAGGGACTTCCCAATTATATAGCGATGGTAGGGTCAAAATTCTGTACTATTTAAAAACTGAAAGATATGTAAATAAACAAAGATTAATATCTAAAAATTTCCAGTATATTTAAAATTGTATGTATGACAATTGTTTCGATACACATTGCCTTTTTCAAATACCTATTATATATATTTTAAAAAGGCACTATGTGTCGAAACAATTGTGATACATAGAATTTAAAATATAGTGGAAATTTTTAGATATTAATCTTTATTTATTCATTTAAAATGAATTTCCATTAAGTATCGGCTACCTTAGTTAAATTTATGAAAGATATGTAGTCAGAAGTGACACCCCACCTATCATTAGAATTTTTGGACTGAACCGTTTCAGTTACTTTATGAATGTTATTATTTTCTGGTAAATAACTGCTATCATCAGCAAACATTATCATGTTTCTACTATGACAAACGTCTGGCAGATCGTTAATAAATAGTAACAATATATATATATATATATATATATATATATATATATATATATATATATATATATATATATATATATATATATATATATATATATATATACACAGCACAAGCACAGCGCAGCTGTTTAAAATTAACAATTTCGTCCTTTAATTTTATAGTGACAGTCGAATAATGTGAACATGGGTGACCTCCGTTAACGTGAACAAGAGCACATGTGTTTTTAAACTTGTCTCAAACATAATCTATGTTATATAATAAAGGACTGTTGCCTTTGTGTTCTCGTATCGAAGTGTGTGTAGTTTTGCGTGAATATGGTCAGATTAAAGAATAAATATTTGACACTATAAGAGAAGTCAAATAAACTGGAAGAATGCGAAAAAGGTATATTAATAACGAAATTAGCTAAAAAGTACAATGTGGCGAAATCAACCATATGTACGATAAGAAATAAAAAAATACTATTTTGGAAGCTCTAGACAATACTCTAAATCCTCGTAAAAGCAGCACTTTGAAAACTTCTACATACAAATTAATGGAAAATGAACTCTATAAATGGTTTCTTTGTCAAAGAGAACAACATTTGTCTTTTAATCGCGATATGATACGTGAAAAAGCATTAAGTTTGAGTAAAAATAAGGCTTTTACAGCCAGTGACGGTTGGCTACAAGGGTTTAAAACTCATTATTATATCAGATTTCTTAAAATTACAAGCGAAAAAACTCAGATCGAATTAATCGATCCTTTTAAGCAAGATTTGTTCAGAATTATAGAATAACTAAATGTATGCTGTCAACAAATTTATAACGCAGACGAAACGGGACTGTTTTGGAAGCTCCTTCCCGAAAAGATGTATGTTTACCTGACATAAAAAATAGCTCCACGATTAAAAAATCTCATAAAAAAAATCATCATTCTTAGGCTGCGCAAATGCAACGGGCCACCATAAATTAACACCACTTCTTATCGGAAAATCTAGAAATCCAAGAGCACGAAACTAATTTAAAAATACATTAATTTACACACATTCCAAACATTCTTGGATGACTATAGAAATTTTTAAGAGATGGTTTTTGAAAACTTTGTACCTGAGGTAAATTGCGTACATGAAAATTTACATGAATAACAATTACGTATATTATATAATTTATTTACAGCTAAGAAGATTTCTAAAATCCCAACGGTTGCATCTAACAGCGTTACTTTTACTTGACAATGCTCCTAGTCACCCACCAACAGAACAACTGATAGAATGATATTTATAAAGTTCATGCCACGCAATGTGATGTCGTTGATAAAACTAACAAAACTTTACTATATAAAAAAACCTACTCAGCTCTGATGTAGAAAAAAGTTGTGAATTAAGCGAAAATCTGAAACGTTTGACGACAAAGGATGCCGTATTACATTTGGCTGTGGCGTGGGAGAAAGTAACCCCCTGCATAATTCGCAAATGTTGGTATAATATTTTAAAATGCAATGAACTAGACGAGGGAGATATTCCATTGTCAGAGAGATTAACGAAAATTAAAGAATCCGCAAATAATCTGCATAATGAAGCGGTTAAGGACATAATTATATTACTCAATGAAATCAACATTGAATTCTGAAGACATTAAAGTGTGGAATGAAGATGGTCAACCTCTGCCAGTAACTGAAGGGGGGAGTCCCACCTATCTCTTCAACTGGATGACATATGTTTCGTCTCTTGAGGTTCAGACTCTTCAGGGCACCGACATATACCATACCATCAAGAATAGGGAGACCCTATCCGCAGCCAACAACCCATGTTTTCGCTGACCTCCCATCGGATGGCGTATATATGTAGTGTTAGATTTTCTTAGACTGCGTCCAATGAGACAGCAGTAGCTGAGTGTCATCATACACCCAACCGTTGGGTTCCACAGTTTCATGTGGAACACACAACAACCTGCGTCTCCGCCTAAATGAATACTTTTGTTGGTTACTTGATCGGGAAGGAGCCCCACCTATCCCTTCAACTGGATGACATATGTTTCGTCTCTCGAGGTTTAGACTCTTCAGGGCGCCGACATATACCATACCATCAAGAATAGGGAGACTCTATCCACAGCCAACAACCCATGTTTTCGCCGACCTCGCGGCGGATGTCGTATATATGTAGTGTTAGATTTTCTTGGACTGCGTCCAACGACTCAGCAGTAGCTGAGTGTCATCACACATCCAACCGTTGGGTTCCACAAATCTCATGTGGAACACACAACAACCTGCGTCTCCGCCTAAATGAACACTTTTGTTGGTTACTTGACTGGGAAGGAGCCCCACCTATCCCTTCAACTGGATGACATATGTTTCGTCTCTCAAGGTTCAGACTCTTCAGGGCGCCGACATATATATCGCCGACGCAGTCCAAGAAAATCTAACACTTCATATATACTCCATCCGAAGGGAGGTCGACAAAAACATGGGTGTTGGCTGTGGATAGGGTCCTATTCTTGATGGTATGGTATATGTATATTTATATATATTTATATATATATATATATATATATATATATATATATATATATATATATATATATATATATATATATATATATATATATGTATATATATATATATATATATATATATATATATATATATATATATATATATATATATATATATATATATATATATATATATATATGTAATTGTTTTTTATTTTTTAATAAATACATACTTAATTTCATAATAAAACTAAATCTTTATAGTTTTTCCTAGTGTAATTATAAAAAGATGCTTTCACAAAATTGAACGTATCGTTTACAAACCATTCAAGTTAAACCTGATTTTATTCTTTAAAAATATATGATTCATGCAACATTCGTATTGAATGATTCGACATAAATAATGTCATTATAGTTCTTTCTCTGGTTGTCCCAGAAGCTTTATTAGCATAAATAAATTTAAAAGACAATTAAAGGCAAGGATCTCACATTATTAACAAAACCATACTTGTTTGGGAATTCCAACTTAACATATTTCTTCTGCAATAATAATTGGATTTGTATGCGTACAGGGTCAATCAATTTATTAAAAATATTGATTTTTTTTTCGTCCTTATCACCAAAAAAGTGTATAAGACTTAATTATTTTTAGGCCAATGAGAGATAAAAGTGTGTGCTGAAGAACTTTTTAAAATATAAACAGTATATCTTATATTATACGACAAAAGGAAAAATCGTCACTTAGTACAACCATATACACACTTGAACAATTATTTGTAAGACTTTAAAATAACATATTAATATGAAAATTCCAGTAAAATTAATTTTTATTCATCGTTCACGACGTTTCTGATTCTCAAGAAAAAAAATAACGGATATTAGGTACGTCAAAATGTTAGAGACACGCTCTGTTATATAGGAAAGAGGAAAGTTAGCGAAAGAAAAACATAAACAAACAACATTTTGATATTATGTGGTCTTTTCACCATAGTTTATTAAATGAAAATTTTTTTTTGGTTATGAATTATGAAACTGATTTATTGTTTGTTGTGAAAATTGTTCCCATTAAGCCTGAATAGGTCTTTTCAAATCTTCCATATATGTAGATTGTCTTGATTCACCATAAACTCGTTTTGAAACCATGCCCCAGACATTTTCAATGATATTCAAATCTGGAGTTATAGAGTGGCAGTCTAATTATGGAATCTTATTTTGCTGGAACCAATCCTTGTTACCTTGTTGAAACATTACCGAAGCTTTACTCATATCATCAAAAGATAACTTTCGTTATTCTAATAAATTTTTATATTCTTGAGAATTAGTTAACTCGATAAAAAAGAAAGACAAAGTTACCTTTTTTTTGTAACCAATATTCGGCCAAGTCTCGATAAAATTGATTCTTCTTTCCTGAGATGATAAAAATAAAAAGAAAAACGAGCAGGCTCATTCAAATTGAGGTTTTTTTCCGTTAGAAAAAATTATTTCATTCCACTGCCGGGTCCGTGACATGCTCTTTTCACCGAAAGCCATTCGGGTTAATTTGTGGGGAGGATTCTATGCAGGTTTGATTTCCTATTTTTGTCTTACAATATGTACAGACTTTTTAATAATACTTAAGTTTAATAATCGGTCGCGAGATCAAAACATGTCGGGGAATATCTTAGATATATTGTGAAACAAATACCAAGTGTTTTAATCATTATCACGTTTTTAATAATCTTTGGACATTTTTAACTCTTGTTTACATTTTAGCTTCCTCAGCAGTGGTTATTGAAGTCATTCTGGATTTCTGCAATTCTCGGAAAGAGTTTTTTTCTTTTCTTGATGGACATGTTTATTTCAAGTTGAACGATGAGTTCCGTGTGGTCTTGCTTAGCCCAATCAACTTGGCAGCCGATGAAAAATGTTGTTTTAATAGACGTTCTATGTTCCTACAACTCATCCTCTCTGTATATAACGAAAAAAATATTCATCTTTCATTTTCTGGAAAACTCTTATTTTTTCCATAATGAATCACATTTTTAATTGTTATCTATAATAAGTCCCCAGTCTTTTTTGGCACATTTATATTTTATTTATCAATGTATTCTCCTTCAAGTGAAATACAATCATTACAACGCTTTTCTAACATTTCTACACTTTTTTATAGAACGATTTCCCTTTGCCTTTACAATATCCTTCAGTTTTGCCAATTACCTCTTCATTGGAGTGAAATCTCTTTCCAGCGAGTATTTCTTTGAAGTCTGAAAACAGAAAATAGTCGCTGGGGGCCAAATTTGGAGAGTACGGTGGATGAGGAAGCAATTCAAAGTGCAATTCATGCAATTTAGCCATCGTTGCAAACAATTTGTGACACTGTGCATTATCTTGGTGAAACAGCACTTTTTTGATCACTTGGAGCCTTTTTTGCGATCTCGACCTTCAAACACACCAATAACACTATGTAATATTCGGTATTGATGATTTTACCTTTCTCCAGATAATCGATGAACAATATCCGATGCGCATCCCAAAATACAGAGGCTATAACCTTGCCTGCCGATAGTTTTGGTCGCTTTCTACGGCTTTCACTGGCTGTTTTCCACTCGGTTGACTGTCGATTTGACGCTGGACTCACACACATTGCCACTGTATGATTTTTTTTTTATTTCGCTTAAATAGCTCCAAACATTGCTCAGAATCTCCGCTGTGAGCAAACGCGGTACGAATTCCGCATTTCGCATTCCGCATTCGAAATTCCGAGATGTTCATGAAAAATAGTGTAAACTTTTCCTTTCGATATCTTTATGAAATCAGGTATCTCCTGCAGCTTTACTTTACGGTGTTGCGAAACAATTTTTTGAATTTTTCTGGTATTGTTTGGTGTAACCACCTCATTTGGACGACCATAGTGTTTAACATCATCATTGTTTGTATGTCCACGTTTGAATTCAGGATAATAATTAATTATGGTTGATTTTCCTGGAGCAGAGTCGGGATAATGTTTATCAAGCCTTGTTTTGCTTTAACAATATTTTTCTTCAACAGAAAGCAATACTTAATCAACACACGAAATTTCGATTGTCATGAAATTTTGACACTTGACGTTTGAAGGTTGGCACAATCGACTACTGCTAAGGATTTTTCGTAAGTGACGCCATCTATATGTTAGACCATGGATTTATTGACCGATGTGTTACACATCCCTAAACTGACAAATTGTAATAAAATCTCTAGAGGATTAAGGAATCTTCAGTATAAGCAAGTATACTTAATATTTTGATGTCTAAAAGAAATAAATATTTACTTCATAATTTTTTTTTATAATTTTAAATTGTTTTATATTCTGTTCAATTAAACTTTTTTCATTTTGCAATATTTTAACTTGCATTTGAAACAAATAAAATAAAAACCAAAAATAATAATAAAACTTTATTATATTTAATTTTTTTGAAATTTTAGTGCTGTGTCTAATTTTTTGACATTGAGTATATATTGGAAAACGAAAAAATTGTGCTGAATTTTGAATTTATTCAAAATAATTATTGGATTAATTTTTAAATGTTTGTCTACACTCTGATGTTATCGTGTAACTATAAAAAATGAAGAAATTCCTCTTATATTTGATTAATATTAAATTATATTAAATTAGATAACCTATATCAGCTTATGGCAAGGCATATTGTCCGAATGCTTCATAGTATAATCGTTCGTTCAATGGTTAAACCGGCGCCGTACATTGTTGGCCCTTGTGAAGGCTCTGGCCGAGGTTGGCGTTTTCATTGGTCACTTGCCGATGGAATATGTAATACTTTTTCGTAAATTAATTTGATTGGGGCCTTGAGACCAATTAAGGAGTTATAATTGTAGCCCAATTAAGGAGTTGTCGGTTTTGTGTCCCACACTAAAGGAATTAGGTCGGGCTGGTATATACCACAAGCTTCCATCCACATATTGGCCACACCGTGTGCTATGTTTTCAACGCGTTGAGATATTTTTTCCTTTGTTTTATCAGTGTGTTATCAAGGAGGTTGGCGTTGGCTCAGGCTGAACTGATGATGCGGCAAGTGTGTAGCGAATGTGTGAATGCCTACTTGTGACGTGTGAAGGAATAGCCAACATTGGATTAAACACTGGTTTGGATCAACATTGTTTACTTGTGATGTGTGAAAGAACAGCAAACACTGGATCAAACATTGGCCAGGGCCAATGTCTGGTGCCCGTTTTAGACCAATGCTATTCCATGTTTTATCTGTGAGAAATCTCTCAAATCAGACTTAGTTTTAATTCAATTCTGTAACCTAATCATACTAAGATTCTGGGAGGTCTAACATTCCGATAGAGACGTGAATTAAAATACAATATAAAGAAATTTTCATATAGATCTAATTAATTTTTTAACTAATATTTATAAAAGATATAGTTACTATTAAAAATTGAAGAGAAGAAATAATTATTTTCAGAAATTATTAATTGTTGTTAATGATTTTAGAAGATAGACTACTGAAAGTGCGTGAGATAACTGACTCTCATATGGATTGAAGGAATTTCCAGGGTCGTTTGAAAAATTGTCGATCTAACAAAGAAATCACAAGATCTTTGAGATTTTTTTAATTTTCAAGAGTGTCATCTATACATCTAGACCAACAACGTTCCAACTTTTTATCACTCTCAGTATAATGCGATTTGTCCAACTCTGTAAAATAAGTGATTGTCTTACCTTTACGTTACGTTTGCGAGGAACTATTAATAACTGGGGACTAAAATCGGTGGATATGGGGTATGTGGAAATGCTTCGAAGTGTAAGTTATGATGTTTTGCAGCAATAATCCAAGACTTATGTACAGGCCCTTTATTTTGGTAAAAGGCCATTTTCATTTTGAATATTTAGTACTGAATAGTACTCTTCTATTAATCCCGTAGTGAAGTGTGGTATTCTCCGGTGATGTTCGTGTCTTTTGCCAGATAGCCTATGAGCACTACATCACGAGAATTCTAGAAAATCTTAACAATGACTATTGTTGAAGTAGGAAACATTTTCAGTTTTTTTCTGCTGCCCTTTTACATCCTCTCTCTCAGGGTTTGGACTGACGATCAATTCTTGTATTGAAACCTTTGGTGTGAAACACTAAAATTGAAGAGATTTACGTAAAAAATACGGTAAATTTAAGTGGTAAATCTCTTCAAGTTTTGGACTGATGCTTCATTTTTGGTGTATAATAGTGAATCTATATTTCACCTACTGCTTTAAAAGGCTGAAAAAATTCAACACAATCGCCTTTAAATACATATATGTCCAAAAATGGGGAATATTTGCAAATATGATGCAAATAGGATATTTACGCTTGCAATATACTAAGAATTGTGATGAATATTTATTTTAGACCGCTTTTAAATGAAAATAACAAACGCATTGTTTGGCTGATAACACAGGTTTTTTGATTTTTGCCCATTCCGTTGATACTGGTATTAATACATTATTTCAGTCCTTTTTCAAATTTCAATCAATCCGTTTAAAACTGCCTAGAAACATTATATCTCATTTTAATAGATCAAGACTAATTGCTTTGTTACTACAGAGCTTTAATCAAAGTGATATCGCGTAGGTGTAGGTGTTTCCCTAAGTGCTGTATCGAAAATTCATAAAAAATTCCAAGAGACAAATGACGTAAAGCATCGCCCTAGAAATGGTAGAAAACAATGTACAACAACTGCACAAGACCGGCATATATCAATGATAGCTCGAAGGAATCGTTTGGAATTTACAATCGTTGGAATATCAAGGGAGCTTATCAGGATGGAAGGGGTAAATGTTTAACGACAAACGATAACACGCAAACTGAAAGTGGCAAATTTGCATTGCAAGAACTTTACGTGTTCCCAAACTAACCCTTCAACAAAAAAATGTAAGATTGCAATGGGCTCGAGAAATGGTGGATCATAGTCCGAACTTGAATAACGCAATATTCTCCGATGAGCTGACAATTGTCTTGGTGTCTGATTCACGAAGAACATTGGTTTGGTGAGCCAGTCCAGTTCGACAAACCCGACTAGAAACAGCTCAACCATGTATCCCATTTGAAGCTGGGAGCGTGATGTTTTGTGGTGGTAATATGAGGAGTAAACGGACACCTCTACTGGTCCTGGAGAGCAGAATTATTGGTGCTGCGTAGATCGAGGAAGTTTTAAATCCTGTTGTACGTCTGTTCCGAGGCCCAGTGGGCGACGGATTTGTTTTCATGTATGACATCGGACCACCTCATCGAACAGCACCAGTACATTTTCTTGAAAAGGAGGGAATATAAAAGATAGAGTGGCCAGCAAATTCTCTGACATGAATGAATGACATGAATGTCATTGGAACACACCAACACACTGCGGAACACACTAACACACAACACACTGCGTGAACTAAAAGATGCTCCTCGTGAAAAATGGGAGAGAATTCCACAAACCCAAATTGCTCATTTAATCGACAGCTTGCCAAATCGCCTACAGGCATGAACCCATGGAGGAACTTTAGCTTATTAGTTTTATTTAAAGTTGTTCTTTACATTTTTAAATTGTTTTTGAAGGCAATTGGTACATTGTAATTTTTTGACTCCAAAATAATAAATCAATTTTACACACATTGGTCATTTGGTATCGAGTTGTATTTGATACCAGTAATAAAATGATGATTACGTAAACGACTAAAAGAAAAACTTAACATCAATAAAAAAGTGAAATGTTTGAATGTTCCAAACTTTTGAGAAGTGTTCAGTCAAACATATCTCTGAACAAATGTTAACAAACGCCATCGAGCGAAAAGCTTTTTCATAACCAAAAACATCATGTAAAATGTAGTCGACATGGTCAACAACAATTATTACAACACGGTATCAATGTTTACAGTGTCAGCATACCAATGTTTACAGTGGTATCAATGTTTACAGTCATGAGTTACGTACCTTCAGTCAATGATCATGTAATACAACTTACATTTGTGGATTTTTTTGACGATTTTGTTGGCGGTAGTGATTTTTGTAACGAATGAAAAAAAATGAGAAATATAATGACTACATTTAAAATTAGCAGTCCACTTTTTTGTCATCAAAAACGAGAGAGATGAATCCTCTGTACATCCATCGAGGTTAAACCCTTTAAAATTTTATTACTTTATAAATAAACTTTATCGTTACATTACTTTAATTTACTACTTTATAAATAACAGTTCGAGCGATTTTATTAATCATTCTCAGAAAATATGAAAACTTCTTTACTCCATTCGATGTATAATTATGGATAAGATATGGATCCACCACCACAAATAGGAATCGAAACAGTAGTTATAACAATGTGTAGAAGCTGGTGGAAAGTGAAAGAACTTTTCAGATGAAAGATAAAGTTTTCAGGTGAAAGAACTTTTTTGATACTGATTTTCTCGCGAAATGTTAAATAATTGATTTTTCAATGAGGGGATAGAAATATTAGACAAAATGGGAACATTGAAATGGAAGTTACACGAAATTAAATTTAAAAAACAAAACTAGTTTTAGAAATTGATCCTTGGTTGATTGTTATTCTTTCAGAGGAATTTTGCTTTGAATACTTTGACGTGCATATAAAGTTGTTTCTAATAAACTTCCAAAATTAGGTTTTAACAAACTATTATACATTGAATTATAAATTTATAGGTATTCATTTTATTGTGAGGTCTGGATCTGCCTTATTTTAATTTTTTTATTTAATGTTGTATTTAATGTTGTATTTAATGTTTTGTTTAATGTGTTAATATATATATATATATATATATATATATATATATATATATATATATATATATATATATATATATATATATATATATATATATATATATATATATATATATAGTATCTGTAACGTTATAATAAAAATTGTCCATGAAAGAAAATATCGACATTAATTGATTTAATATTCTAGACGATTGTCGCATTGAATCTAATTACATAATAATGATAAAAATTATATAATTATATAAGTTATAAAAACACAACATTTTAATTCATTATGGAGTAACGTTGCCAAGTGTATTCAAAATATATATTTCCTTTTTACAACACTTGCCCATAAATGGTGCTAGTATATAGATAGTGTTTCTCTAACCAACATGTTAGCATCATCAGGAAATGATTCAATCTCAATTTATAAGTTTTTTGAGAAGTTTAAAAAGTGATGTTTAGTGGTAAATCTCTTCGAGTTTCGGGTTTGACACGGAATGTTTCATATAAGAATTGATAGACATTTTGTAGTTAATTATCGCTATATGTAAATAATCATATTTTGCTATTTACATATTTGGTCATATTTCTAATGAGGTGATTTATGAAGCCGTGAGGGAGTGACCAATTTTTAGATGGATCATATTTGAGCCATGTGAGGTAGATTGAATTATGTTCATGAAACAATACGGTGATGGCTATTGTCTTGTTAAAACGTTCGAACATTCAGCTCTCGAATGTGTTGAATGTGAACTTCAGAACATAAATTTGTATTTGAGTATTTAAATGAGCATAAAAGATTCCTATAGAACTTCGACCTTCCTACAGACTCCTTCTACTCCTTCTACAGACTACCTTCCTTCGACATTCCTATAGACTTCGAGATTAACTTCACTCTAAACTATTCTCTATGTGCCTATTAGCCAGAGGTTTTTGTTGATGTTATATTGGACGATAGAAAATGAGCCTAAAACCCAATTTTCTACATTTTGTTTTTAACCCACATATATCTATTCATTTGTGTCAGGTGGTCTATTATAAACTCTTCACACAAATTAATTAACATGACAAATTAAATTAAATATGAATATTTTAATGAATTAACATATTTTATTTTCGTTGATAATATACCATGCTTTTAAATCTTTTTTTGTCTTTTTTTAGGAAAGGTTCCTTAATATTTAACGTAGCTCAAAATTAATTTATGGAATAGCGAATTTGTGATATAATGCTAAGGTGTGGTAAACAAAAATTCGCATAATTTTAAAATAAACAATATTTATTTCGTTACATAAATTAAATTTATTTATGATACTAATATGATAAAATTCGCATTCGATAATGTTTTGATAAGTATTTAACACACATTCTTATTTTATTCTATATTGTACATCTGTTTTTTAAGTTTATATCTTAATAATTTAATGGATTTTAATTAGAACATTTGACATAATATGTAGAAAAATTTGACGTAAATTTATATATTTAAATTTCAGTAATACTCCCAGCAAATTTTCGGTTATCGCCTGAAAATAATTGTGATAATGATGATGTGCGATTAAAGACTGACATACAATAGTCCTTTCCGAGCTTTCTTCTTTCAATTTTACAAGTGTGAAGACGAAAAATACGCAGTCAAATATTTTCTGGGCTAGGTGTCAAAAAATAGTCGTTGTGGAAAGAGCCTTTATTATTTTTTCACATTTTAACGAATGGAAAAATGTATCGGAATTAATGACGTTAATGGTCAACGAATTCTGACAGTTGATTCTAGTGATATAAGTTTAATTGTTTTTTCAAACAATATTACCTTCCTCTGTTCAGTGCTTTTGAATTCCCGAGTTTCGTAGTTAGGAAATAGTTCATCATCAGATACATCAAATTAATGCTAAATATTGAAATAATTGTGATAGTACGAGGGTTGCTATCTATGTATACGGAATAAAAGTAAAGTGTTAGGGTTAGAGGCGCATCGGCAACTGAGAAGGCTATTTAGCGTCTGGACCTACAGCTTAACGTCGGTTTTGAACCACGCTCATCAGCTACCGAAAACCCCGGTCACCAGCCCCTTCGGGCTATCAACCTTTGGTTTTGTGCTTAACCGAAAGTATCTCGAGAAGCCTACAGACTGGCGAGTGTCCAACGTAGAACACTTCTCAGAAAGCATTCGGCCTTACTCAGCCTCGAACTGGCGTGACTGAGGGGTGATTCCTTGTCAGATTTTACACTCTTACCTAGAAACATTCACAAGAATTTTAGAAAAACTGTTTTGCCTAGTACGGGATTCGAACCCGCTCCACATTAACTGCCGTATCGTAAGGCTGACGCCTTAGACACCACAGCTAATGTGGCTCCTGTATACGGAATAATAAATAATAACAAATATTTACAATTGTTTATAACAATCATTGAAAATGGTTTTATTGTTTTTCAAAATATTCTCTGCGATGCTCGATACATTTTTGCATATGTTTGAATCAATTTTTCTGCGTCGCTGATTATTTTATCTTATTTCTTCAAAGACTTCTTTGTGAACAACTTCTGTTGGAGTTAGCTCATTTTGAAAAACCCATTTAATCGACTGATATTTACTTTCGGGCTCATACGCATAGATCCAAGAATAGTCATCAGTGTAGATATTATAAACGTCTTTTGACACACCACGATTGTATTTTTTGAGCATTTCTTTGCACCAATCTACATTGAGCGATTGTCAAATTATGCGGAATCCAACGCGCACAAATCTTTTTCATGACTAAATGTTCAGAATGAGATGAAATTTTCAAGTCACTAAACAACACAAATAGTTTCAATTGCTACTTCTGGCATCGAAAATCGTTGACCATGTAGTTTATTCTGCACGGGCGGAAACAAAAAGAAATCTTTGTGTGCCAAATCAGGACTGTACGGCGGATGACACATCAATTCGAAGTTTTGACCGGTTAAATATTGAATTGTTCGGTCCGATGTGTGAGAGCTCGCCTTGTCACGGTGAGGAATGATCCTGAGTTGTTGGTTGTTTTTTTTTATTTCTTCAAATACTTCTTCGTGGACAACTTTTGTTCGGGTTGGCTCATTTGAAATGCCCATACAGTCGACTGCTGTTTACTTTTGGGTTCATACGAATAAATCCAAGATTCGTCACCTGTGTGAGCATTTGGTTGCACCGACACAAGTTTTTTTGAGCGATTGTCAAATTGTGCGGAATCCAACGCGCACAAACATTTTTCACGGCTAAATGTTAAAAATGAGTTGAAATTTTCAAATCACTAAACAACACAAATAACGTCCGGGACAAAACGTTCTGAGTATGTATATAGTCAACAATGTCAAACTTTACGATGTATATGTGAGATGGCGCATAGCAACAACATTGTTGCCATTTCCGGATACATAAATAGTAACCCTTGTTTAATGTTCTGTGATCAAAAAAAAATATCAACTAACCTTTCGACTAACATGTTTTTATTACCGGAAACAGGCAAATTGCGACATGCTAACTATCGTTTTAGATCGCGAACAATATGGTCTTGGACTTTTAAAAATTTTACTTTAGCACTAGGCACATCATCTTCTGTTAATTCCATTAAAAAATACTTTTAACATTATTTTAAATCGCAGAATAAAAATGTTGGTAAATGGTGGTTTTTTTTTCATGCCATCCAAGGAAAAAGTCTAATACAGTATATGTCTAATACAGTTCTGTTGATAACCTTTTCCATCTCTCCGGTAGCTCCTTCATAGATCCTTTATATAAGTGTTGAGGTTTCCGGTCAAAGAATTCGTCCTGATGATTTTTCAAGTCTTCCAAAGAAGCAAACTTTTTGCCATTTAAGATGTTTTGAAGCGATCTATGAACCAAATTATTAGTTTAGACCAATTAAAGTTGTAAAGGTTTATGTATGGTGGCCAAAGACACGTGTGGTCTATTATTGTCTCGATGGAACGCAATGCCAATTCGATTGGTTAACTCAGGCTACTTCTGGTTAATCGTCCACTTTAATACATTTAGTCTTGAACAGTATTTCTTCGAATTATTGACCACAGTTTCAGGTAAAAGCTCACAATATACTATTCTCTTCCAGTCTCACCAAATGCATAGCTTAACCTTCTTCGGATGTAAACTCGCTTTTGCTCTGTTTAAGGAAGCATCTCCGTGTTCACACCATGAACTCTTAAGCTTAATATTATTATACATAATTCATTTTTCATCGTCTGTAACCATCCGCTAAAAATAAATTCATTTCATTGCGTTCCAATAGAGATTCGGAAGTAGAAATTTCGTTATAAAATTTTGCTTGGTTAACTGATATGGCATCCATACATCGACTTTGCTAACCATTCCAAGTTGATGTAATTACCTTGACACTGTTGACTAGTCGATTTCAAGATGTATTCCGATCTTTCGAGTTGTTCTATGCCCATCGTTTCGAGCCTCGGTGGCTCGACGAGAATATCGTGGTTAAGATTAAAATTGTTTCCACGAAATTTCCTGTAACTCTTACGGCATGTAGAATCGCCAACAGTACCTTGACCGTACGCAACACATATCTTGTTTTGCGCCTGCCAAGCACTCTTGCCTTTTCGGAAATAAAATAGCGAAATATGATGAAAATGCTCTTTATTTTTTGCTATTTTTAATGCTTAACAAGATTTAAAAAAACACAACCAAATAAAACAATTTCCAAGTTCTCGCTGAAATTCGTTTTGTTAAACATCAAAATTTTATGAGGGAAGTAACACTTCGGTTTTGCCATGCAATGCTATCTAGTGTTAAAAATGGGACGGATTTTTGCATCAACCCAATATATTGCACGGAACATTAAAATGTACAAATGTATTTTAATATATAGGCTGATAAAAAAGTTTCAAATCTGAATCACAGATAACGCTATTAACTTTAAAAAAATGTATGTATTAGGATATTATACAAGGTATCCCATAAGGAAGTTTCTATTTCATTGGATTATTGTGCAAACGCTACAATTGTAAGGTGCGCGGGCGCGTGTCAATCGATTGCCTCGCGTTTAGGAATGTTTTCGGTATGGTGCGTTTTTTGGGAACAGACTGTGCGTTGTGTGTGCGAGAATTTTACAACATTTTTATCTCAACGGTTATGTAAATAAGCAGAACTGTCGTAACTGGAGAGCAATGAACACGACACACAAGCATAAAAAACCTCTACATTCGCCTAAAGTCACTATATGGGCTACACGAGACGGCAGGGGACGCGCGGTTACCGTCAATTCAGAGCGTTAAGTGGAAATATTGAACATTTTTCAGCAGCGTCATAAACTTTCAACACGTGAAATTTTTCCAAACAAATTGATCTCTAAGAGAGGTGACATAAATTGGCCTCCGCGTAGTCCTGCTTTGACCCCTATGAACTTTTTCTTGTGGAGCTATCTAAAATCGAAAGTTTACGTTGACAAACCGGATTCTTTGGTGAAGTTAAAAGAAAATATCCGAAACGAAATGGTATTGGCAGGAATGAAACGAATTGGCATGAATGTACATTCCAAATATTGCTGCTGCATTCCTAAGGAATTTTGCTGTTCATTTAGATGAATGCCGTAAGCATGAAGGTTTTTCTTATTTTTATAAAATAATTTCCTAAAATGTGTATTTCAATAATTATAAAGTTTTTTTTGATGGACGCCTCTCTTTTATTGTATTATTCTTATAAACACAGGTAAAGTCTTATTTTCAGAACCATTCCCACTCAGAACATTTATACCGATGTGACAAATGTTTCAAGAAAGACTGCCCCTTTCTATGCAACAGTAAAAAATGTATTGTTAAAGTTAAACGTGATCATCGAAGATCATGCCTATAATGGATGTCTAAAAACCTACAACTGTACACCAGGATTGTTTAATCCTTAGTTTTATTAATCGAAACAATGGATAGAAGTTCCAGAAGTAGAAGTAAAAATGGTTCCATTGAGAGGAGAAGACAGTGTATCAGATTCAAAACGAACGTTGATATTTCATTTTCTTGAGAAGGGTATATCGTTAGAAACAGTATATCATGTAACATGTTTGGACGAGCTATATGGAAAAATATTTGTGAAACAAATGTAGATTACCGAAGAAAACCATTTTTTTTTCAAGAGATAATGCACCAGTTTTCATATATGTTTTAGGTTTTAAACCAGTGGCTGAGAAGATCTACTATTTAAGAATCAGGACAAAATTTTGAAATCAATCAATGTTCTCTATATATGCACCAATATAGGACAAAGCAGAGGAAGAACTGAAAAAATTGTATATGCTGCTCGAAAGCGAGATAGACAAGATCCCAGAAATAAAATTAAGTAAGTTTTAGGGGACTATAATACTCAAATTGGAATATGATCGGAATATACCTTCATAGTAGGTAAAAGTAGTATACATAATGACAATGAAGAAAGGACTATTAATTTTAGGTTGGTGCTTAACATTTAATTATGCTGAAAGCCTACGGACTCTCAGAGAGTATCTCGTTTTACAGTTTACTCTTACTTTCGAACTGCCGTCGGACTGTCGCATCAGGCACCGCCCCAAAGCGGCCGGCTTATTTATCGAAAATTTTGTTAAGACAACCCGATTTTTTTAAATATTCAAGTAAAAAAATATGGGAATATATTGGAATTTAAAAATATACGAGGGGGATTACCAAAGTGGGGATTACCACTTTTCAATGTGGTAATCCTGCAATTCACTACATTTAGATCAACGACGTTCCAACTCTTTAATGCTGTCTGTATAATGCGATTTATCCAAACCTACAAAAAAGCGGTTGAAATAAATCATTTCTTCAGGTTTGCAAAAAATGAAACCAATCGTTTTCGCTTTTTTCGGTGCACTTTCACGTGTTTGGGTTCCAGCTCCTATTAACTGTTTGCTGTACTGTTATAAAGTACCGAAAGAGCTAAGCAGAATCGCATTTAAATAAGTTTAAATACTCTTGACAACTTTTGCATATCCAAAACATCATGCAAAATGTAGTGGATATGGTTTATCATGATGTTTTAATGATAGTAAACTCCTATACCCTCAGTTTACGATCATTTAATTCGATAGTGTCGATTTTTGTGACGATTTTGTTGGCGGCATCGATTTTTGATCATCCCGAGCGCTCATAATCTCTGTAGACGTACGACCACGTTAAAATTTGGCAACACCATTTTTTGTCGTCGAAAATAAAGGGGGACAATTTTTTAAACTCAAATTTAAACCTTTTCGTCGTCGGGGTTAAATCCATCAAAATATAGTACTTTACAACAACTCGACTTTCAATTTTATCTATTTTCCAGAAAATGGCAAAACTTGTTGCTTGCTTTATTCGATTACCACAAACAAGTGGCTAAATGCACACGTCTGATAATTAGCTGCATCTAATGAATCATATTTGACAAATACGATCATAGACGTTTAGTCAAACTTGCGTTATCATAGGACGAGTACTTTTCGAACCACTCTCGTCCATATAAGAGAAACAATAAAACACACTAAATGACTAGACAGATCTCAGGAATTCCCCAGTTTTCAGGTTCTCTTGAATATTATCATAGGTATCTTAATCAAAATATATTCATTATACATATTATTTTTTTCTTTAAAATAAATTATTATTTGAGTGGAATGTTTCTAAATAAGTTTTAATTAACACAAAATTAGTATTTTTCCGGCATCAAAATGAACTGGTAAATATATGTTACTAGAAAATATTTCCGAATATGCTTAATTGCTAATTAATTATTACTCTAATATCTAATAGACCATTCATAATGTAAGGAATTTTTTATTATTGATAAATAGATTACGTAGATGGACAAAAGGTTAAAAAATCTCGATAATCATGAATCGGATTGAAATTAGTCTTTTTAAAAAGTCATACATGATTTTGCTGAATAAATTACAAACGGCCAAGGTAGGAAACAGCACACCACTCCACTACAGTCAAAGCTTATTATTCCGTATTCGCGTTTTCAGTGTTCGTGGATTAAAAAATTGTGTTCACTTCTTATATTCGCGGCTTTGTTTATTGCTCCAATTTGTCATTAATCCTACTAATTTCGAGTGGATAGTATGTGTTTCTTCTGCTTTGTTTGCGATTTCTAATGTCAAGTAGAAGAAAAGGAGAACTAGTTCCTACTCGGAAAACAGTCGTGTTGCTGCTTAAGGTAAAAATAGAATTACTTTAAAATAAAACTGCAATTTTATACGATTTTCACTGAGTTATATTATTCTGACATGTTTCGTAATGTAAAAATCACGTTTTTAACATTTATCATAAATATACACACACAGATACTACAATATATAATAAGTCTACTCACCCATACCAACATAAAGTTGCAGCATACAACAGCATGATACATAGGTTAATAAATATTAGATAATAAAAATTGCATTATCACAGATTAATTTTAATAAGGAACTTAACATTATGAAACAAATAGCAGTTAATAATAAATATAAACCAGAACTAATAGATAATATTTTAAACAAAAGTTATATAAAAAAGTTTTAGTGGAAATGTATCTAGTAAAACTAACCTTTCATATTATACTATATTAAATTATATAGGAAAACCTTGGAATGAAGTAGCAAAATTTCTAAATAGACGCAATTACGCAGTAGCATTTAACAAACAAACAAAAGTTCTGGTAAATATATCAAAAATAACAAAGATAGAATTCCAAGTGAAAATAAGTTGGGAGTCTATATGTTAACTTGTTCTGATTGTCCAAAAGCTTATGTCGGTCAGATTTGCAGAATGTTGAAAAAAGGAATATTAGAACACAAACGAATATTTATAACTGATTCGGCTTATTCGGCACACTTGCTAAGTAATGACTATAAGTTCGATGGTAATTTTAGAAAACTACATGTAGAAAATAAAAATAAAAAACTGTCGTTGTTGGAATCGTTAGAAATTAATAAATTAAAAGGTTCAAATATAATGTTAAATGACCAAATAGAAATAAACAATTCACCTTTATTAAACTTGTAATTTAATACCTTTTCCATCTGTAAAATAGTGTGGGCTATGATCGAGCCAGGCGCAATAAAAATAAATTACAGGTAGTTTCAGTGTCATAAAACAATAAAGTTTTTTTAAGAGATATTGTAACCGCAATTAGAAAGAAGTTTTAGAAGCAATTAGAATTTAGTTTATACTCAACATCTGAAGAATCCACTGTGTTGGCGAAACATGTCAGAATAATATAATTCAGTGAAAATCGTATAAAACTGTAGTTTTATTTTAAAGTAATTTATAATGGATTTTAATCAAGTAAAAGTTGAAACCGTTAATTATAAAAAATAGAAATTATTTACCGTTTACGTCTTGGCGAGTCCTTTGCATCCATGTCATGTTTTTCTTTTATTAAGAAATCAGAAAACAAAATAAGAAATTCTACAGCTTCACCCTATCAGCAAAAATTTTTCGTAATCCAATAATTGAAAAAAGGCAAACTGCATTAACATTATGGATTGAATACTGTAGATAGAAGAGAGTGCCTATAATTGGTGCTATAATCCATATGAAAGCTAAGCGTCTTTACGCCCATTTTAAAGAACCTAGTGATGAACATATCGAAGGAGGATTTCGGTGGTTCAATAAGTTCAAGGTGCGACAATCACTGCATAACATCAAAATTGTTGGAGAAACTGCATCTGCAGATACTTCAGCAGCAACAATATATCCAGAAGAATTTTCAAAATTAATTGCTGATGGTGGATACAAACCTGAGCAAGTGTTAAATGCAGACGGAACTTCCCTATTTTGGAAAATAACGTAAAAAAAAATTATGTTCAAAAATAAAAAATTTTCTTTGGTTTTAAGGCAACGAAAGATAAAGTTACACTGCTGCTCTGTTCTAATGTATTAGAAGATTGTTTAAGTAAGCTACTTATGTTTTGAAGATCGCTAAACCCTTGTGCTTTGAAAATCAAAACAAGGACAACCTGTCAGTGTTTTGGAGTTCAAACAAGAAAGCGCGGGTTACAAGTGCCATTTTCTGTGAGTGATTCCGGTATTGTTTTGTTCCTGAAGTTTAAACTTATTAAAAAAAAATCAAGGCAGTTCAAGTTTTGGGTAATGCTCCAGGTCACCTTCGTGAGCTTGAAGCTATACATCCAAATATAAAGATGATATTTTTGCTTCCTAACTCAACCTATAGACCAAGGAATAATCCAGGCCTTTAAACTCTATAACATAAGAAAAACCTTTAAAATCATAAAATTGTATACCATAGAATGTGATCTTGATATGAATGTTATGTAATGCTAGAAAATTTTTGACATAACAAAATATATTGTTAACATGAAAGAATAATTACAAGAGCTGAAGCTATACACACTGAAAATCATGCTGGAAAAAATAGTGACCTGATCTAACTGTCGATAATGATGAAGAATCCGTGCAAATTCAAACAATAACTGAAAACATTGTTCAAGTTGAACATATAGAATTTCAAGTTCCGAACAGATGTAATTAAGTGACATTCAAGAATTGAACATGAAATAGGGAAATAATTCCCTATTCCATTGAAAAAGTCTTGTTTTTTAAAGGCAAATTGTTAATGTCTCAGCCCAGTATCAATTCGAATTGAAAGACTTTTTAATAGCGGCAAAACAAGAAAAAATTACTAATTTCTTTAAACCATCGCCTAAGCCTGATAATATTTATTAATATTATTAAAAAATTTCTCATTAAATTGTTTTTATTTTTTATTTTAATGTTATATTTTTCTTTGTATTTTGTAACTTTGGAATCCCCTATAATGCCGTACAACTAACCATTCCGTATTCACGGTTTCTGAAGTTCACGGTATATTTACGGAACGTATCCCCCGCGAAACAGGAGCTTTGACTGTATTTTTTAAAGTTAATTTTGCTCTCTCATATTGTCTTTAATGAAGGTTATAAGTAACCAAATTTCATATGTAAATTTATCATATTCCCTAACGCCTACTGCTCAGTGTACGCCTACTTTTTGTACTTGCAGCTATGAAATACTAAGTACATACATCCAAGTATGTGTAAGTAATAGTAAATATAATAAGACTGCTGAACAATACATATGATCAATGTATTTTCACTCCAATTGTTGAAAATTATTTGTATAAATATTACCTACATTGATATATATATATATATATATATATATATATATATATATATATATATATATATATATATATATATATATACATATATATATATATATATATATATATATATATATATATATATATATATATATATATATATATATATATATATATATATATTTATTGGATAGTTGCTTGACCGGGAGGAAGCCTCACCCGTCCCTTACATTGGAGGGCACATGTTTCATCTGTTGGTGGTTAGACTCATCATGATACCAACATATGCTCTCTCGCCAAGAATAGGGAGTCCCTCTCCACAATAAAACAACTCATATTTTCGCTGACTTTTCATCAGATGGCTTATCCATGGAGTTTTTTGACTACTTTAGACTGCCTCCAAGTAGTCAGTAGTTATACACCCCTGACCGACTAACCAATGCTCATTATGGCTGAGAAGCAGGTTGTTGTGCGTTCCACATGAGATCGTGGAAACCAACGGTCGGGGGTGTATATAAGTAAAATAAGTAAAAAAACTCCATGTATAAGCCATCCGACGAGAAGTCGGTGAAAATATGGGTTGTTTGATTCTGGAGAAGGACGCCCTATTCTTGACTAGAGAGCATATGTCGGTACCATGATGAGTGTAACCACCAACAACGAAACATGTGCCTTCCAATGTAAGGGATGGGCGGGGCTTCCACCCGGTCAAGCAACTAACCAATGCTCATTATGGCGGAGACACAGGTTGTGCGTTCCACATGAGATTGTGGAACCCAATAATTACTATTTTTTAACAAAAAATTTCTAATACGATACGTATAGTACGATCACAAAGATCGTTTCGAGGTTGGAGCCTAGAATCACCTTATTTTTAATTGTCCCATAGAGAAAAAATCAAAGGCGTGAGGTTTGGGGATCTTGGCGGCCAATTAATTACATGACTGTTTCGCCTAATCAAATGATTTGGAAAATTATTATTTAACCAGTTTCTTAAGTTAATTGCATGATGAATGAGTCCCCGTCAAATTGTAAGTGTGAAGTGTACCGATAATTAAGAGGTAACGCATCAATTTCATCATCAAATTCATTTTGTAAAAATCTAAGAAATATAGCTGCATTCAAATTTCCATCAAAAAAATATGGCTCAATAATAATGTGATTTAAAACAGCACCAAACGTTCACCTTAGTAGAATATTGTCTTTTACATTGTATCACCCAAAGCGGGTTATCTTGCGCCCATAATCTAATATTTTGTGATGACACGATACCATTTGTCGTAAATGTGGTTTCATCTGTGTATAAAATATTTGTTAGAAATGTAGGATCTTCTATGTACATGCTTGTAACCATAAACAGTATTCTATTATTTTTTCAGTGTCAGCAACTTCAAGCGTTTGAAGTAATTTTGGTTTAAAATGTTTCCTGTTATTTTTTTTCAAGCATAACCAGATAGTGCTTTTCGAGATATTTAAAATTCTATTAGGGTCCCTAACGCTTGAGTGTGAATTTTCATTAAAATAATCAAGAATTAATTAAGTTGCTCGAAATTCACGAGAACGATACTGATTAGGAAGTTTATTAACAGTTCCTTTTTGTTTAAAATATTGGTTTATACAAAAACCTGTAATATGATTGATGTTTCGTTCTGAATGTCTTCTATTAAATTCTCTTGCTGCTTCACGAAACTTTGGGTGCCATCACCAACTAATCTTAAAATGTCTACGTTTTCTTCTAAAGAATAAATCATTATTTCCGTTCGAAATCACTATAACACAAATCAATCAGTCAAAGACACATTTGTTAATTGGTTTACAATTTTTGAGTTCCATGGTATACATAGTTTTAATAATAGAAAGTACATGTAAGTAGAAAAATTATAATATAAATATCACAAATATCTGGGACACCCAGCAATTTAGAACCATAAAAATCGGTACAGTTTGTGCTGGTCAAGGATCCGTTGTTTCTCTAAAAAAATACTAATAGTACTTCTCGAAAATTGGAGTTATAAAATTTGATGCAGTTGGCCATGATATTAGCAAAAAAAAGTTTATGAAAATCGGTCCAGAATAAAAATTTTATGGACACACTGTATACTACTTCGTTTTATCGCTTCAGCTCCAATGTAAAAAAATTTCTTGCTATTTGCAGGACTATTTCGAACAGTCCTGCTATTTGACATAAAATTCGCTGGTTTGTATCTTGTTTGTTACTTTCATTGTTAATGTCTATATTTCTGAAGTACGCGTAGGTATAAACAGTCAGTTATTTTTGTCTTTTTGGATAAATTTAAAAATTCGTGCGATGATTTACTACGACTTTCGACGTGGAATATCTCAACAACAGTGCATCGATCAACTGACTTTGACTTTTGACGATGATGCATCATCTAAAAACACTGTATATCATTGGTTTAGTGAATGTAATCGTGGCTGTCGTTCGCTTACGGACGAATTTAAAGAAGGTCGTCCAAAATCGGTTGTTGTGCTAGAAAACATCGATGCTGTGCGCGAACTGATAAAACAAGATCGTCATGTGGCATATCGTGAGATTGAGGCATCCCTGGATATTAGTATGAAAGCATATACAAGATTTTACATGAACATTTAGCCGTGAAAAACACTTGTGCGCGTTGGATTTCGCATAATTTGACAATCGCTCAAAAAACGGCTCGTGTCGATTGGCGCAAAGAAATTCTCAAAAAATATATTCGTGGTGCGTCAAAAGCCGAATATACTATCTACACAGGTGACGAATCTTGGATCTATGCGTATGAGCTCGAAAGTAAACAGCAGTCGACTCTATGGATCTTTTAAAATGAGCCAAACCCATCACAAGCTGTTCGCGCAAGAAGCACTTCGAGCGAATGGTCGCTTGTTTTTTTAGGTTAAATGGGCATATGGCTTCAGTGCTACTAAAGAATCGTAAAATGGTTAATTCTGAATGGTACACAACTATTTATTTGCCAGAAATTTTTGAAGAAATAAGAAAAAATAACCAGCGGCGCTAGATCGTTATTCACGATGACGTGTGTTCTCACATATCGGACCGAACAACTCAATATTTGACCGGTCAAAACATCGAATTGTTGAGTCATCCGCCGTACAGTCCTGATTAGGCATCCAAATGATTTCTTTTTGTTCCAGTCTGTGAAGAATAAGCTACGTGGTCAACGATTTTCGACGTCCGAAGAAGTGGTTGATGCTTTCAAAATGCATGTTTTGGAGATAACTCAATCTGAATGAAAAAAGTGCTATGAAAATTGGTTTAAAAATATTCAAAAGTGTATCGATTATCGCGGAGAATATTTTGTAAAACTATAAAATCATTTTCACGGATAAATATTAGTTTTTGTTTTTTATTCCGGATACATAAATAGCAACCCTCGTAGGGGACCTCCCTTTAAATTTTCGCTAGCTTGTGTAAACGTTTAGAAATGCCTTGCGATGTCACTCTAAGTTCGTGCTTGAGCTTTAACACTGCTTCCAATTCTTAATCTTCCAATTTTTTTTTGGCGGCCCTGCTTGTTCATTATTTAAGACAAAACTTCTAGTTCGGAATTGCTGGAATCACTTCTTAAAATTACTGTACGAAACAGCAATATCTCCCAAAACGTCACCAATCGTATCCGCAGTATATTTTTTTTAGTGAAAAGATAAAAAGAAGGCAGTGCCTCAAATGTTGCTTTTCGAACGATATTGCGTCTGCATCTAATTTTTCAGGTTATATTCACAGCAGGCTCATTCATATATTTATTATACCATATTTTAAAAATGAAAAGAAGAAAAAATGAAAGATGATGAAAGATGATTCGAACGTTCTGAGCTTCTGTAGCTGGTGAGACCTAGGGACCGATAAATAAATTGAGGACCTGACATATTTGGTTGGATAAATGAATCATTTATGGTTTATTTAAATGTAAATCGTTTAATTAGATCAAGGATAATAGGGTCAGATATTTTAATAGCAAGTTGTCTAAATGAATAATAGCAGTTTAAATGTGTTATTTATTTCTTGCCGATATATATTTCTTTCTATATAAGTCAATGATAGTACTATTGTAGCAGGTCATTCTAATTTATTGTAATATCGATACATGACCATTAATTACACATAATAATATATTTGTAATTTATGTTATTGTGAATTTATAGTGCAAAAAGGTGTTTATTGACGACTGTTAAATTATTCAAATAACATGGTATAATCGCCAAATATTTATATCCATTTTTTTATTTATTATTCTCGTAGTGTTTTTAATTCTGCTACAATAGTTCCGGGTAGCATTGAACTCGCATTGATTATTACATATGCGATAAAGTTCGATGTATTATAAATTACCCAGCAGCACTTGTACTTATATTGTACTAATATTATATCTAGTGGATTGTTGGGGCAATTCGTAGGAATTTTCCATTAGTTGCCCTTTTAATGCTTTTCAACAAAAATCTGTATTGGATTAGTAATATTTATTTACATATTACGTTGTGCTCTTTCATCTCAAAAAAGATAAAAACGCTCTTCAAACAAAAAAACAAGATTTTTGTTCTGTGGGGGAGACTACTACCTAAAAGTGGTAAAATCCGATGATTGAGAGGCGGAGATTTTGACATGGAAGACTCACATCGCTCTGACAGTTCTTCAAACACTGATGTCGAGGAAATAAAGGCATTAACATCCGAAAATCTACGCACCACTATCTGTCAGATAGTAGATAAGTTAAACATCTGAAAAAAAATGGGTACATTTAGCGATACGATGTATGGATTCCTCACGAATTTAGTAAGGGAAATCTGCTGGACCAAAACTTTTCGTGCGATATTTTACTGAAATAAAAAAATTAGGCTTTATTGGTAACTAGTAATGGCTAATCATTGTGTATAACAAAATGCAATGAAAAAATCACGAGGGTTACCAGGGTTAGCGGTTTTAAGTACGGCGAAAGACGACCTTTATCCGAAGATACTTTTGTTTTGCTATTTGGTGGGATTGCAAGGGACCTATACACTTTAGGCTTCTTCCACACAATCCAACTGTCAACACCGACCTCAATTGTTCAAAAAATTAATCAAGTATTGTAATCGTTAATAGATATTCCTGTTTAAAAATTTGTTCTTGATACAATGTTCGCATTAAATGAGTGATCTAATGTACATTATCACTACCTTTGTTTTATTACGTATTACGTAGTATTAAAAGGATTATTATTATTTTTTTAGCATTAGACCATGATTTTTCACTTTTTCGTACATAAAATATGAATACCTAGTGATCATCTATTTTAATTACCCACATTAATGACTCGATCTATTTATAAGGCTTACATTCAAACAGTATAATTTTCGTGAGGTACCATTATTTTTTTTCTTATACGCAAACACAACATTACGTCTTAAGATTTCGATTAAACATTAAAAAAATGGCAATAACAGAAGATATCTCTTATGCCAGTACTACGTGTAATCTTGACTCTGTAATTAGCGAATATAACCTTGAAATTTATACTTTTTTTCCATCCAGTTAAATACAAGTTACTTTTTGTGTAAATATATTTTGCATGGTTTTAATTCGCAATAATTTTGTTAGGGTTGATTTAAAAAAAAATAGCAACTACGTATGTTATAGTAATATCGATGCAAGAGGTACACGTTTTAATTTAGACAGAAAAAAATAGATATTCTAATATCGGATGGGTCAAGTGACACGCTAGCATTTTGTCTTGGTGCCATTGTTTATTTGGTGATATTTGTGAGTGTGTTTAGCTCTTGTGTAGTGAAGACGTGCAAGTTTTATCATGAATAAATCAACGTTAAAAAAATTCAACGAAGTTGTAATTTTGATTTAAAAATAATTCACTTATTGTGGCTCAACTAAAATTTTTGGGAAAATATCTTAATCGTCCGACGCCTCATACAGCGAGAATTTTTCGTTTATTGAAGCAATTTCAAGAATTCGGAACACACTAAAAATATTGTACGTGCGCAATAAAGTGTGCAGGAATCACCAGAAACGACGTGATGTTTAACTGAGATCTTTTCCACGCAGTTTACGCCGAATTTTGGGAAGTGGCTATGTGCAAGTCACTTCCCATAGTTTCTCTATAATATTCAAATTGTTGAAGACCTGTTGCCAAGAGACAATAATAAGCTATTAGAACACTGCAATGCCATCATAAACCACTTCTTTCAAATTGACAATTTTCATGCAAAATTTTTTATGAGGGTTTTTGAAGGAAATGGTAATACAATTGAAATACTAGCATAATATTTGCCCCACTCATTACTAAAATAAATGTTTAATTAAGAAGTACCTATACTTAATCTCATGTGAATAACACATATGGTAGTAATCAGTGACGTAATTACTCCAAAGCCAGATTGTAATGATCTCACTAAGATGATGTAATAATATTTGCAGTTAATAAACCCATCTTCCGCGCAAACTGTGGGTGATGTTTTCTTAGACGTATCGTCTCAATGAATCCTGGAAACATGATTTTAGAAAAAATATAATTCTTACATTGTTGTTGTCTATTGTTTCACATCTTTTCCATTAACATTACAGATTGCCATACATTTATTAGTATCGTAGTGTGAATTTAATCAACAGGAGAGCAATAATATTCAAAGAAGCTAGTTGAACGCTAAATGAGAAATCGGAAATAGCGGAATTGTGATGAAGCGTGACAACCGAAGAAAGTGTGAAGAAGCACATTAGGGATCCTGCATCAGACTCTGAACCTGTACTGTATTGTCCTAGTAAGTCCAAATTTGTAGAACTGTTGCAGAATAAGCCTGTAACGTATTTTAAAGCTGTACCATAAACTACACCTTTAAAAGACCAGTTTGTTCAAGATTTAAAGCCCACTGATTTCGCTTTCAAATATTTGTCAACATTGTACTGAAACGCTAAGCTAACTTTGAAATTTTGTTTTTATATAAAGTGCGTTTCAACTTCAATGGGCATGTTATTGAGGCAGAAAAAACCCTCGACTGGAGCATTAACTACTTCATTAACTGAAAGTTACTATTTGGGGGGTTGTATCAGCAAGAGGTATAATCGGTTTTTAATATTAAAACGGTGCATCTCGATGATTTTATTAAGCAAAAATAAATTGACACCTTTTTTTTTAGTTCTATTAAGTTAAAATATATGACAATTCTAAATTCAAAATGTGATGGGTTAATCCTGGTTATCCGTGGATATTAATTTCGAAAATAAGAGGCACTGTGTATTACGAGTTACCGACGCATGTTCTCTGAGGACTGAGCTTGGAAGGAAGATCTCTTTCATGCGTTTTATTTTCCAGATTTCGATTCGACTTATTTCAACTTATTTTGGTCGCGTCAAAATTGAATATTGCATATAATTTTGTGTTTTTATTAAGAATACATCTGATTATGGTATATAGAAGACCTTATCAGTTTATAAATCAAAATGATATAAAATAACAATTTGGAAGTACAAAAATGAAAATTCAGGTTAACAAATTTTATTAGCGAAAAGTAGCCAGAGTAAAGATATCGTTTACACAATGTGAAATTCAGTTAATATTGGGTTGATGAAAAAGTTCGTCCCATTTTTTGAGTAAAATTGAACATTATATTTACTAAAAATTCATTTAATTAATATAATACGTGCCGTTCTGTCCCTTGACCTTTCTCCACCTCTCTGGTAGCTGCATAAACCTCGCGCTCATAGAAGTTCTGAGGTTTCTGGCTTAAGAACAGATCCAGATAGTTTTTCAAATTTTCCAGGTAAGAAAGGTAAAGTTTTTACCATCTAAGCTATTTTATACCAATCTAAGTAAATGATAGTTGGAAGGCGCAAGGTCGGGAGAGTGCGACAGCTGGACTAAATCATCCCAGTCAAGTTTGAAAAGTTTGTGTCGGGTGACCAAAGATATGTATCTCTATGCTCTTTCTGTTGGCTCGCTTTCAGGCCGGCTCAATTCAGGCCGGTTCTGGTTGATTGCTCGCTTTAATCCATTTAGTTGTGAACAGTTTGTAAACGATTCTCGGTCAATACCATCAAATGCATAGCTGCATCAAATGCATGCATGCCGTTCACCGCTAATTAACGTCAATATTTTGTTGCCTCAGTCAACGTGTCAACTCAGTCTAGTCACGTCTAGAACGTGGTGCATTGCTAATGTTAAAATTGTTTACACGAAACTTTCTGAATTTCTTACGGCACGCAGAATCGTCAACGCCACCCTCACCGTACACATACATACCTTCTTTTGCGCATGCGAAGCATTCTTACCTTTTAGAAAATAAAAATGCTCCATTTAGTCTGTAATTTTTAATATGAAAATATATTTAAAATGGTTAAACCTACACATACTCTCAAATTAGTTTTTTAAATATTATTATTAATTTTCATTAACGGTAAAATTATAAAATCGGCACTGAAAAATATCTGTTTATACAATACTTCGATTCAACTTACCTTTCAAACCATGGATGGTTTCTAAAAGCTTTATGGCTGTATCCACAAGGCCGCTGGTGATGATTAAAATTTTTTTCACAAAACAAAAAATCTTATTTAACATGTTCAACAAATTAAATCATTAACGTAAAATTAAGATATCTAGAGATTCATTGTTCATGGTCTTGACATTTTCCTCAGTTCGGAAAGAAAACACGCTGAGATGAACTCAATACAATGAATAGTAAGCAAACTGGTGATAATTCATAAATTTCACTATATTGACAATATTATTGATCTAATTTGAGTTATAGATAAGTACCTACAATAAAAATTGGTTAATTTGACCTATGTTCTGACCTCAGATATCGAGAAACGTTAATGATAGTATAAGTCGATGCCTTATTGTTTTACTGCTAAGCGATTGTTATTTGATTGTGCATTTTTCTTTCATCTCGATTTCTTTATGTATAGTATTCAAAATAACAAAAAAAAATCATAAATATTGAAATTTAAAAGTTAAATGTGTTGAAGTCGAAACTATTCACCACGGGCGTAGCCAAGGGGGAGGGGGGTTGGGGGGTTCAACTCCCCCCCCCCGAAATAAGCCAAATATTACCTAATATTATACCGAAAAAATACGAGGAGTGAAGAGAGTTAAATTATTACATTTGAATTGAATATATATCCGAACTAGTGGACGTTGCGCACAGTAACGCCATCTCTTGTTGAATAGTATATCAAAACTAAATCCTGGCTACGCCCGTGCTATTCAGTAACGAATAAATCCTGATTTTTGGAAGCAAAAATTTGAGCTTAGAGTATGCCAACCTCAAAAGCACATTGAAATTGATCTGTTATGTCGAATTCTGAAAACTTGCTTCAAACTAATCTAACTAATCCATTAACCAGTATTTGCAGATTATCTACTGAGTTTAACATTCCAGAATCATTAGCACTATGACACAGGCTGAACATTTCATCCTCCAAATTGTTAGTTCAGACAAAAATTTGTATTCGATACAACCCTTGATCAATCGCCATTGGTTCTCCAGGAATTTCAATATGAAGATTTTAGAAATATTTCAGTTTATAGAATATACTTTTTTATGTATCATAATGGATTTGTAATTCCTCCTGGAAAAATTAACTTCGGTTTGGTAATAATTTGAGATCAGAGTAGGTTTGCGACAAAGTGATGGACTAGTACCAGTTCTATTTAATATGGTATTAAACAAAGTTATTAGTGAAACAAACATAGATATAATTAACAATAATAAATAAGAAAAACAGATTATAGGATATGCAAATGATTTAAATATATTAACACGATAGATTGATTATTATGAGAGCCTAATTATTAGAGAGCCTAAATTATTATGAGAAACCTAACATAACCTATGATGAAATAAAAATGAAAGCCAAAAGGGCCGATATGGGGACATAGACAAAAAATGGTTATGGAGAAATGAACTAATCCAAGGAGAAAACGAAACTGAAAAAATGTCTATGACAATATTTAAGTTGTGAAGGAATTTAGGTATCCCTGAAGAAAACTTCAAACAACAGTAGATATCAGAAATAGTATTATGATGGGTAGCAAAGGTAATTATTCCCTGCATTCTGTTCTAAGATGTCAATGTATTCAATGGACCATAAAACACTAATTGGGCCAGTAGTCACCTATGGCTGCGATGACCCTCACAAAGAAAACAGAAGAGGTGCTTGCAGTATTTGAAAGAAGAGTACTCGGAAGAATTTTGAATGCTGATTGATAATGTAATTGGGATTTTGAAAAAAAATGTCATAAATGGAGAGATCATATAAAAGTTTTATAACAAAACTATTTACATTTTAATTTTTTTCCTTATAATTAAAAAGTTATATCAAATTGAAAGTACATTTTTAGATCTAATAGTGATGACGCGGCGACAGTTCCGAGTTTGGCGACAAAAAATCCGAGCGTGTGTGACGTCAAAATTTTTAATTTTCCTTAATATTACAGACAATTGATACGAGTATTTTAGATTTTAATTAACTTATTATGGTTATCATCATCAGTGTATTGATAAAAACATTGGAAATATCAAATCTAATTAGTTATAACACCTGTTCCGTAGCATTTTGTACGAATACTACAAAAACAACTCCCAAAAATTGTGTTTAAATGTGCCACAAGATGTTAAACGTCGAAATCAATAGTTCTAAGCAATACGACGTATTAAGCCAAAAACAACTTCAACCACCTGTCATCAAATATATACGAAAGATTATAACATTATAACATTATAACATTATAACATTATAACATTATAACATTATAACATTATAACATTATAACATTATAACATTATAACATTATAACATTATAACATTATAACATTATAACATTATAACATTATAACATTATAACATTATAACATTATAACATTATAACATTATAACATTATAACATTATAACATTATAACATTATAACATTATAACATTATAACATTATAACATTATAATATTATAACATTATAACATTATAACATTATAACATTATAACATTATAACATTATAACATTATAACATTATAACATTATAACATTATAACATTATAACATTATAACATTATAACATTATAACATTATAACATTATAACATTATAACATTATAACATTATAACATTATAACATTATAACATTATAACATTATAATATTATAACATTATAACATTATAAGATTATAACATTATAACATTATAACATTATAACATTATAACATTATAACATTATAACATTATAACATTATAACATTATAACATTATAACATTATAACATTATATCATTATAACATTATAACAATTGTTTTATGTTTGCGTATTTCTTATCTGCTGAAGCTACACAATCGTTACATTGAGTGTCTTGAACTTTTCTTAGTTTTTCATTCATAAATTATGTAACTGTATAAGCTTTACTCAGAACTCCATGTTCCGGACTTACACGTCCATTCAATATTTTACATTATTACTTTTTAAAAAACTCAAATTGATTTTTTAGCACCTCGAACTTCAGTTGAATTGAACCGAATGTCATCTTTGAGAAAATCTGTGACCATAGAAATATCTTCACCAGGTATAATATCAGAATGGGCTTTATGAACCCTTTGTCACACATTACTGAATCAAATTAGTAACCAAGAATTTTTTTTGCACTAAACTTCAATAATTTTGAGAGTATATACACAGGTAGAAACGTTGATAGTACTTACGTGAAAACACTAACTTAATGACGTCATATCCCAAACATGACAGTCAATCGTGGCGCTTTCGCAGTCACGAGATGTTATTTTCATTTTTGTAAATTTTAATTCATTTATGGTTAATTGAAAACAATTTTTTAAAAGCTTTTCGCATCGATCATCAATATTATTTATGATAAAGTTATAAAGTTATAAAAAAACCCAATTAGGAGATCAGGTATAAATTTGAACTCAAGCAATTATACAAAGATCTGGATATTGCAGACTATGTGCAAGTTCCGCGATTTCGATGGGCGAAAGTGCCAGAAAAACAAATACCAAGGAAATTATGGACGGGCGAGTAGGGGGCAACAGAAAGATAGGTAGACTCCGAAGAACTACTGCACATTAAAAATTGGCAATGGACTGCTAGAAATCGATCCGGTTGGAGGCGAATGTGGGCGCAGATCCAGGTTTCCTGTAGCCCCACAGGACGTAGAAGAAAGCTGAGTCTATTGAATCCACCTACTTTTAATAATCATAATATGCCGATTTTGTTCTTAAAGTTAGCAAACCAACTTGAACTTTTCAGTCTACTTATATAAATCTATTTATTAGGTTCGAAAGTAAGCTATTTATTTAAGAATTTTCTGAAAGTAATTTAAGTAAAAATGTTCACCTGTCACGTCATGGTAACAGGGGTAAATGTTTTTACAAATAATCAAACTAACAATTATGCAATTTGGTAGGTTGGCTTTAAAGTGCCATGTTTAGAGCCAAACTTGGATTTTTGTGGATATTTGTTTGTGATAAAGCCCATTTTCATTTCAGGTTTTCTAAATGGGCAAACTTTTCGATATTGGTCTAACGAAAATCTTTTCAAACTATACGAGAAACCCTTATACAGTACAAAAGTCAGAGTGTGGTGTGTAATATAACCGTTTGTCATTATTGGCCCCTAGTTTCGTGAGGATACCAATGAAAATGTAACTATTGTTACATTAACCCGTTATTTCACATGATCGACGATTTGCAGTTTTCTTATTGTTCAGATGGGGTGACTTCTGATATCTGATATCACTTAGATGGGGTAACTTGTTACATAGTTGGTATCTTGATAAATATAGTTAGGCAGTTGTTTGTCAATCACGTTATTTTCAGATATGGACAGATTTCTCCAAATAACGCGAATTCCAGTAAAATGTGTGATGAGTAAAGGGCTGTTGATATTGGATGAGTATTTACGAAGAGTTGGAGGATATCTTTCTGATAATATCAGTGTGTAGTATTTTTTTATATATATTTTGTATATATTTTTCTATATAGTATTTCGTATGTTTTAAAGAAAGTATTTCGATTGCTTACTGAGATTTTATAATTTATATGTTTTCTACGGCACCCAATATGCTAAGGAAGTATTTACCAATAGTTAGAATTGTTTTTATACTCGACTTCTGCTATTTCCTTTAAAGGGGCCCTCCAATTCTCTTGAATCGCTTCTATATTCTAAAAACGGCATCTACGAAGTAGTTTCTTTAATCGAGGAAACATAAAAAAGTCACACGGTGCTATATTTGGTGAATATGGTACTTGTGGGACAGAACATTTTTTTGATATAGTTTCATTTTGTGTAAATTCTTTCCTCGGTAAATTAATCAATTTTAAAAAATTGTAGACAGAAATATTTAACAATTACATTCCGAAATATGTCAAGGACAGTTATATCAACCTAAAAAACAAATTTTTAAAAGTCCTTGATTTTTGATCATAGCGTAACATTCGAATTGATTGTGTGGTTTTTTATGACAATATTCTTGGAATCTAGCGGGATATTAATAGAAACACTTAAAAATGTTAACCAAAAACATACTCAGAAATGTTAGGCGAAATCTAGCTTTTTAATTGCGCAAGTATGCGCGATCATGTAAAATAGCAGCGAAAATACAATAGTAAATCTTAATAAACCTGTACCTAAAAATTTCCAACTCAATAAAAAAAGCATTCGTGTTATTCATATGGAAGCATTAAAACAGAATGACATTGCAAAAACGAAATTACATATTAATATATACAATAGATTGTTATTTTGTATCAACTGATATTAACCACAATGAAAATGTTTCTTCTTCATCATCAGTATTTTTACTTAAGTTTTGAATTAATTTCAATGCCATCGCATTGATGTTGTCAAATCGCATCACCATGGCACTACCAGGCTGTTCAGGTTTTGGAATGTTTCCTGCAATAATTCATTATAGTAATTTTGATTTTCATAGAGTAGAATTTACCTTCCATGTCTCGTTCATGAGGGTCAAAAATAAAGAAATATCCGCCTTTGTAAAAAAGGCTGATCCATTGGTTGTTACATTGTAGAATACAAATATTTTCTTGTTGAAAATATGATTCCAAAATGGAGCTCAATTTACTGGCTGTTAATATTGTGGTTATTATTGGTTTGTAAACAGTTATATGAACCTAAAAAAAGTTTATATTGCCACTATAGTGAAAGTATTTTATAAAACGTTACCTCTAAACTTTGCAAATAAAATTTTCTTAAAATATTTTCCATTCCTAGTTTTGGGTCTTTTGGTCCATATGCTATATAAGAATCAATGTAGAGCTGATCACCAGTGTTTAATATTATGTCAATATGTCTATGATTCCAGTCTTCAATTGAAATTAATGAATGCATTACAACTGAAAAATATTGTTTTGTTATAAATATGAGCTTTTTTTCTAGTTGAAACCATCAGAAAATGTGACAATTTTGTTTGTAAATCCATCAAAAATATATAGTATTGAGTCTTTTAACAATGAGGATTTTCTTTACATGGAATACTACAGGTAAATCAAAGTCTAAACATAATATGTAGTCTCCTAAGACTTCCTGTTCCAAAACTCTCAGATTTTTGCACTCTGAATGAAAAAGGACCTGAATCTGTTGATTCTTCAAGTATTTATACAGAATTTCTATGGGAAATCGAAAACGGTCTTGTATTTGATGCTCCAGAAAGTTTAATTGAGCCGCATTCAATTTCACAGCTCGACCTTAATAACTTAGTCTGAGAATTAAGTATCAAAAAGAACTTCTAGCATCCACATTAAAATAATGGAATCTACTTCAAGGTAGTGTAAACATTACTTTCACGAAACTATATTTGTGATGGAAAAGTTACATTAAGGTAAATGAAGCACCGGTTATTGAGTTGAAGCTGATTATTATTAGACATTAATTGGAGAATCCCCAGAAACAACAACATTCCAAAGCGAAATTAATAAAAAAATATAATAATAATAAATTAAACAAAATAATTTAAATAAGTAAAAAAAATAACAAAAAAATCCAAGCTCAAGGTGGAAATCCATCGTGCCGAGGGGCTAAATGGCACAGGGTTAAAGTGTCTTTAACGATGTCTCCGGATATCTACCGCCCTCCTGTAGTAAATAACTTGCTCATGGTAATTCAGGGCTCTGCCCTGGGTGACCATTTTTTTCCCTTGTACCCAAAACTAATGTTTGTGGAAAAATAAACAAAAGAAAGTGTTAAGCAAGGCGGTAGGGTTTGCGGACAAGAACCCTTCGGAACCGTCGGGAGGATTTGTCTGGGGTTGGTGCAGCTACAGCGAGTGGCGGCTCCCAATTCTATGCCACCACAAGAGTGGCGATGAAAATTGCAACATCTCAACCAACAGCATCCGCTGAAAGTGTTTTGTCAGTTAGTATTTCTTTACAATTTGCGACCACCCAGGCTGGAAGGAAACGAACACGCACGAAATGGACATTTGATTTAAACACATTCATCATGCGTACGTTTTACAAAATCACTAAATTAGAAACAGATCTGATACTACACCGAAATGAACTTCACAGGTTATTTACCTTGTAGTATCCAGATATCCCAGTTACACCCCAACATAGATCTGATCAAAGAAGGGTCATAATAAGAAATAAACTTATTCCAGAAAACGTACTCGCACAGTTGCAACAAGAAGTTGAGACGAATTACATTCTATAGACTCTCATATTAATGAAAAAATTCAGAATACTAGAGCAAGCACTCCTACCGACGCTTCACATAATATAATCAATAATATTATATCAGAACAAACATATTTTTAAAATGATCTTCAATCCGATAGAAAACTAGTTCGCTTGATGCGCGAAACGTTTACTAAAATATTAATGGAGTACTTAGGAACTGACCCAACAACAAGGCCTTATATAGCAAAACACAGTTCCACCGTTAGACTGGCAAAGATCGTTAATATTCTAAATAAAGAGATTCTTCCAGAAAAGGGCAACATGCTCAACTCATTCGAAGACCTGCACACAGTTGTCTATTGCGCGACTCAAACTGCAGCAGTTGTAAATGGATTTAAAATAAGCAACCTCGTGAGAAAATCAAGCAACCTTGTGAGAAAATGCCATCATAGCAGAACACTAAACAGGGATGGTAAAAAAAGAGTAGAGCGCAAGATTGAAAGTATACGGGCAAATATAGGCAGACTTCTGGAATTCAGTCGAGATAATCCCAGCAAAAAAATGACGATAAAAGCAACCAGAATATTAGAAAGGTTTAGAATAAATGCTAAATATGATAAAACGAATCAGCATCTCAAAGAGGTTATCGATACCCTAAAACAAAAACTTAAAGTATATAGATCCCGTCTATATCGATATAAAAAGGCGATAAGACGTAGACAGCAAAACTGTCTTTTTAGAAAAGACGATCGAAAATTTTATAGAAACCTAATAGATAGAGTTAATAACAAAAATCTTGTGGAGAGTTCTAGTACACCATCCAGCCAAGATATACAGACATTTTGGTCCTCGATTTAGTTAAATCACGTCCAATGTAACAATCAGGCCAGCTGGCTGCGTGAGGAAGAAGCAAATACGAACACAATTGAACAAATGCCCTATCCTGAAATTACTATAACTGTACTACAGAATATAACTAAGAACCTGCATAATTGGAAGGGCGCTGGAACTGATAATATTCACAATTACTGGTATAAAAAGCTCACATATCTTCACCCTTACATTGTAAGATATTTCAATGAATTTATAAGAGAACCAAAAGAAATTCTTCGATTTCTTACCCAAGGTAAAACATATTTACTCCCCAAAGGAACCGTCTCTAATAATCCAGCAAAAGACCGGCCAATTACCTGCCTTCAAACGATATATAAACTACTAACATCATGTTTCACAGTACTACTCACAGGACAAACATGATATACTAAACGAAGAGCAAAATGTTTGTCGAAAGAGAACGCAGGGATGTAAAGAACAACTTATTATATATTCAGTTATATTAAAACACGCTCGGAAGAATTGAAATTTATCGTGCTGTTATATTGATTATCAGAAGGCCTTCGACTCGATTCCACACTCTTGGCTAATTAAGATACTAGCACTATACAAAGTTCACCCAGTTTTAATAAACACACTTTAAGAACTGATAAAAGAGTGGCGTACCACCATTCGTTTATCGCAAAATGGAAGTACCACCAAGACTGAGGAGCGGCAAGAAGCGAGCGGCAAGAGGGCGGACAAGAAGCGGCATATTTCAGGGGGAATCGCTGAGCCCTCTGTGCTTTTGTCTGGCACTGAATCCACTCTCTAATCTGATTAAAAGGACGCAAATCGAATATAAATTCCAAAATCAAAATGAGTCACACCTGCTATACATGGATGATTTAAAATTATAGGCATTATCGCCATTGAAATCGAAACAACTCATTCAGGTTGTAGAGAAATTTACAGCTGATATTAACATGCACTTTGGATTAGATAAATACAGAACTATTAACATAAAGAGAGGATCTAAGTTAGAGATGACAGGGTTTGTCACCCCAAAACAAGAATATATAGAGCCAATGCAGGAGGGCGAAGTATATAAATATTGTATTCCAAACAACAATCCAAGAGAGTTGAGCATAAACTTATTAAGGAAACACTAACTAAGGAATTCACGTCCAGACTTGAAAGCATATGAAGGTCTGATCTAAACGGAATTATATCTTGAACAAACACCGATATCGAAGGGCTACAATGAATAATTAGAACTACACTAACGAAATATAGGAAACACCACCCGTACAATAGCAAAAAACGACTTATATTACCTAGAATTAAAGGAGGGAGAGGTATTATAAATATATGTAATCTACACGAAAAACAGATATCCAGTTTAAGAACATAGTTCCATCAAAGAATGATTGAATGCGTGTGTTTAGCTGATTATAAGTATACGCCTCTGAATCTTAAACAAATGGAACGACAAAATTAGAGCAATCAGACAACTGGAACAATTATACAAGAGTGGAAAAATTTGTCTCTACTCGGTAGACACCCCCATGATTTTGACCGTCATGAAGTTGACAAGAGTGCGTCGAACGCCTGGTTGACATGGGGAGGTCTTTTTCCGGAAACGGAAGGCTTTATGTGTGCAATTCAGGATCAAGTCGTGCACACTAAGAACTATCAACAATATATTATTAAGGATGCACGACTATCAAATGACATGTAGGAAATTGTAGGAGAATGTGGTAGACTCTCCCAGACGGATTATCTTCACTGTCATAATCAGGTGGCCAGTATAGTCTACCAGGAGCTTGCAAGTCGTAATAGCCTTATAACAGAGCGAGTATTATAGAGTATTATAAACACATCCAAGAGGCGGTACTAGATTCGGCTGATTTCAGGTTATATTAAGACCGAACAATAATAACCGACAAAACCGTACACTGTAACAGGCCAGATATTATATTGCTGCGCAAAAAAAAGAAAACAACATTCCTAATCGATATAGCTGTTCGAAAAACTCACAGCATTCAAAAGACGGCTGAAGAAAAATTTCAAAAATATACAGACCTCAAGTTAGAAATAAAGCGGATATGGAAATTGAACCAGGTTCATATAGTGCCATTAATAATTTCAACAACTGGAATTATACCAAAGAACCTGAAAAACAACATAAAATTCCTGGGGCTAGAAGAAAATCTGTTTAGAATAATATAGAGGGCGGTAATCCTTAATACCACTCGCATCGCCCGAAAATTGCCGAATCGCCGAGGATTGAAGCTGTTTTGGCTACGGCCCGCACTTAATTTGAAATTCAGCTTAGCTGGGAACAAAAAAAATAGAAAGGAAAATAATAATACGCCTATCGTTATAATTTATTACAAAGCTACATTTAGTAAAAAATCTCGGGTGACAGAAAAAGGTAATTTTCTATTAAAAATTCTGAGGTAATTTTCTATTTTTGGGTCAAATTTTACATAATATTTGTGCAGGTACCAAAAGATATATTTTTTTTCCGGTGTTATTCGCCAAACTGAAACTGGCGATGACAGGAAAACGTGTTTGTACTATTTCAAATATCCAACAGGCGTTTGAAGTACGACTGCTTTCAGCTATAGACCTTTTCAGGACTAGTTGCGCGAAAGCGCGTCCGCCATGTTAACGAGGCGTTAATATGAAAGTTTTGGGCAATTTTTGTAAATATGGCTGGATAACAAGGATCATTACCCTTATTATCAGTGCAACTAAATGAAAAATGAATTCATGGTGCTTTATTAGTGCATCCCACATAGAAGCACCTCATTTCATTCAATTACAACGATGATTAAAATAACATGGCCGTGGAAATATAACAGAACTTGTTGAAAGAATAGGATAACAATTATATTCATATTAGTTTTATATTTATTATATTTACATTATATTTATTATATTTATAACATTATATCCATATTTTTAACTTTGTATTTATTACATTACATTTAATTCTAATTATTTATTAAGTTTGGAGAATATTTTAATTTTTATTTCTTTTAATACTCTTATACTCTTTCATAAGAGCAATTTTTTAAAATAATTAAGTTGGGCCATGAGTTTATTTATATTTTTCAGCCAAATAAGCCCTTGCTACTTTTACCTACAATAAACATTTATCATTTGAGGGTATAGCATGAGTTGTTACATTAACATTTAAATGAATTAAAAGTACCTGATACATGATTTTGTTTACAATACTGATGGGGTCAGGATGTTCTGTTGTTGGACCGCTTTCTCCTTCGAAATTAAGTGAACAAATATACGCATCTCTGTTAATATGATCAATCAGGAGAATCGATCTTCACCTCGTCCACATTTCTTAACAAATCACATTTAGTTCATTTTGGACAAATTTTTATGTTTTTGCTTCATTGATTTAATAAGTTTTCGACGATATTCAAGACAACGGTTTGGAAAACTAATAAAGTAATATAAATTGTTCGAAAATGATTTACTACATGCGCTGCGACATATGGGATAACAACAACAATTTTGTGCTGCTTTTTTATTGATAAAATTATATAGTTTTTTTCAAAATGCTTGTATTAATATATTACTTCAAGTATATAACAACTAAAACTGTACTACTGATAGTGAATTAATAATTAAAGTTGTGTTTTTTGTTAATTACATTGAAAACATAATATTCAGAGCTTTTACACGCATAAAGTGCCCAAAAAACATGGCGGAAGTTGAGGCATGCGCACAAAAATTTTCAATTATGAAAAGGTCTATTAACTCACGAGGAATTAATTTTGAATTAAAATACAGGGTGATCTAAATAGGTATTAATGTTTGGTGGTTGTGCTGTAGAAAATTTGGTAGTAGAGGTAGAATGGTAGCATCGGTCTTAAACGATAGTTTGGCTCATAGAAATTTAGTCATCATGCAGCGCTATATGGGAGAGGAACGCTCGTTATATGTGTGCGTGCACTATCGCACATATTATCGTCCGATGAGGCTCATTTCCACTTTAATGACCATGTCAATAATCAAAATTGTCGCTACTGGTGTGGAGAAAACTCTAAAAAGAAACATGAAAGGCCTCTGCATAGTCCGAAGGTCGCAGTTTGGCTTGCAATGTCGACATCTGGAATAATCGGTACGTATTTTTTTCGAAGACCACAAGTCCGCCACCACCACCGCACAGTAACGGCAAATTCTTAGCGTTATGTCGACATGCTTCAAATTTTTTCACTCTTGCTCTTCAAGAATTTGAAGGATACGCTCACGACATTTGGTTCCAACACGATGGAGCCACTTGCCACACTTTCCATCTCTATTTGCCCGTCATTCAGGCGCTTTTTCGGGAAAATTGATTTCTCGAAGAGGAGATATTCAGTGCCTTGTATTAAATAGTGCAAGATATTAGAGCCTAGATAGACTAGGTGCATAGGTAAAACGAGTTTACCTGGAACGGAACAAATTATAATATGAATTAGGCTGAGATATGGGCTATTTTTAATATCTAATTTCTCGCCCATTTCACTGGTACGGGTAAAATGACTATCTTCACTATATTTGCAACATCATATCATCAGGAACCATGAATCAGGGGAATGGTGAAAAACGTGCTTTCGCCAGTAACACATATTATGAAAATATTAATTGAATCCACCCTAAACTCAATCCCGCTATACAGTCAAACTCCTTATTCACGGTATCGTTATTCCCGTTTTCAGTATTCGCGGATTAAAAAATTGTGACCACTTGTATTCGCTGCTCAAAATTTCGTAATTTGCGGATCCAAAACTAATGATACATATGGTATTTTTAGAATAATTTGTATTTATTTATCAGTTACCTTTCAGAACAAACAAGTATCAGCGTATTTATAAACAAAAAGTCTTATAGTCGTTTGTCCGAAAATTCTTTGACATATAAGTCGCCGCCGTCGGATTACGCAAGGTCGGTGCCAAATATTTTGTTTTATTGCTTCAACTTGTTATTTGTCGCAATAATTGAATAGCAATGTCTCTTCTGCTTTGTACGCAATTTATAATGTTGAGTAAAAGTAAAGGATAATTATTTCCTATACATAAAAAAGTCGTATTGCCGCTTAAGGTAAAAATAGAAATGCTTGATCATTTACGCCTTGGCGAGTCTGTATCCATATCACGTTACGATCAACATACATATAACTGTACGATCCATCAAGAAATCAGAAGACAAAATAAGAAATTCTACTGCTCAACCTCACTGTCAGCAAAAATTGTTCGGGACCCAGCTATTGAAAAAATGGAAGGTGCATTAACATTATGGAAGACTGTAGCAAGAAGAGAGTTCCTCTAAGTGATGCTATAATCGGTAAGAAAGCTAAAGTTTTATTTAAGGGTCCTTAAAGAACATGGCGATGAACATACGGATGGAGCATGGATACGGATTTCAAGCAACGGAAGGCTGGTTTAAGATATCCACGTTAAAGCTACATCTGCAGACATTTCAACCGCAGTAACATATCCAGAATAACTCTCAAAGTTCCTGATGATGGATACAAACCTGAACAAGTGGTTAATGCAGACGAAACTACTCTGTTTTGGAAAAAAATGCCAAACACAATTTTTATATCCAAAAGTAAAAAGCGCGCCTCTGGTTTTAAGTCGGCAAAAGCTAGAGTTACGTTACACTGAGCTCTGTTCTAATGCATCATGAGATTGCTTAATTTAACCACTTTATGCTTTACAGAGCGCTAAATCCTCGTATCTTGAAAAATCAAAACAAGGACAACCTACCAGTGTTTTAGCATTTTAACAAGAAATCATTGGTTATGAGTCTTATTTTCTGTGATTGATTCCGATATTGTTTTGTCCCTGACGTTGTAACTTATTTAAAGAGAAATAATTTAAATTTCAAGCAGTTCTAGTTTTTGACACCTTCAGGCAGTTCAGGTCACCCTCGTGAGCTTGAAGCTATGCACCCAAATATAAAGGTGATATTTTTGCTTTCTAACACGAAGGTCTTACTCCAACCTATGGATCAAGGAATCATGCAGGCTCTTAAGCTCTATTGCATAAGACAAACCTATAAAATCATACTGGACATCATAGAATGTGATCCTGATATAAATGTTATGCAATGCTGAAAAAATGTTGACATAGTAAAGTGCATTGTTAATACATAAGAATCATTGCAAGAGTTGAAGAATGAAATCATGCTGGAAAAAACTGAGGCCTGGTCTAACTGTCGGTACTGATGAAGAATTCAAACATTAACTGAAAATATTGCTCAGGTTGCGAATGGCATAGGACAAGATGGTTTGAACAGATAGAATCAAGGAACTTTTAAGAATTATTTCAATCGCAAGATTAAAATTTGACTGAAACCGACTTGGCGGAAATTCTTAAACCTCTTTTTATTGAAGAGGAAGCCTCAATGAGCAAAGGTGACATTAAACTTAAAAAAGCTGAGTGAAGGTTTACGAATGTCAAATGGAGCTTTGTGATTTCTTCATAAAAATTGATCCGTCTATGGAAAGAAGTATTGTTTTTAAAAGGCAAATTATTGGTGTGTTGGCCTTTTAAAAGCGGTTAAGCGTGAAAGAAATACAAAATTCTTTAAATTATTGCCTAAGCCTGATAATAATTATTAATATAGTTCAACAATCTCTCATTACATGGTTTTTATTATATATTTGTTCATGTCATTTTGTAACTTTTTATTTTGTATATCCTCTATAATCTCATACAAATTACCATTCCGTATTCACGGTTTCTGTATTCGCAACATATTTACGGAATGTATTCCACGCGAATAAGGAGTTTTGGCTGTATTTATCATCTGTATTATCATCAAAACACTATCAACTTACCTGAAACTATACAGTTGGGAATATCTTGTTTATTTCTAGTATCTGGACAATAACTAGTAGAATTTTGACTTTTATATCCTCTTAGAATAGCTTCTGCTCCTTTAAGATGGTAACCGTTTCTCCCAATCGTTTGGAGTTTTTTGGCTTCTTTACGTTTACGCTCATCTTCAGCCTATAATCCAACGACGTTTAATTATTATTTCATCTGAATCGAAAACCGAGGAAATATTTTACCAATTTTCTTAGTTTCTTCTTCTGTTCAGATGCAGTTTGTTTTGAGCATCTCGGTAAAGTACTGATGCTGCTTCTTGTAGGAGATTTTTCCAGTTGCCTTTTCATTACTTTGCCACTGCTAACGACAATTTCAGCAGGTACTATAACAAATTCACTAGCTCTTTTGGCTGGATCTAAGATGCATCCTAAATAACAAAAAATTTGGCTAATATGATGTTATATATCAATTATATTTAAATGTTTTGAAGCAGTTCTTGTAAACAATTTTAGGCATATCCCTCAAAATGACAAATTACTATTATTCCACCTATTATTTCGAAACGAGTGTCAAGGAATAAATTGAATGGCAATTGCAGGTGTAATTGCATTCATTAAACTTATTTCAGAAAATTTGCCAGTTAGAAAAGAGCCACTTCAATATGTATATGACCCCAACTGATATTTTAACAGACTGAATATATACAGTCAGTCACAAAAGTTATATAAAAAAATACACAAACTTGAAGAAGTGAAAAATTAGTTATTGTTTCTGGTATTCTTATCAGAAATGCAAATTATATTACATTATATTTTAGACATCCACTTTAAGGGAATAGTAATATTTAGGTTTTTTAAAGAGTATATTATTTCTGTTTCAATGGTCTGAAACGAAATTTCTGTTCAAATTCGAAATTTAATTGTAAAATTACGAAGTGAAGGAAAATCTTAAAATGAAATTGCAAAAACAGCACATTTGTGTCGTGCTATGATTTAGATGAAAATAAAAAGCTTTAATTTACGTGGCACAGCATATAATAATCCCAGAGCTGGTCGTCTAAAAAAATTTTATGAACGCGATATCCATACAATTTAAAAAAAAAAGATTAAATCCCAAAACTAGTGTTCTCTAGTGCCAATTGGGAGGGTCATGTTTTAGAAGAAACTGGAACATGTGTCAGTGCCGAATCAGTACGTAAGGTTCTCAGATTAAAAGGATTTCATGACAGGAGATCAAGGAAAAAAACTTCCCATATTTAAGAAAAATAGACAAAAGCGTGTAACGTACTACTCACCTTACTGGGCTAGCTTTTTATGTCGGGGCTGGGTACGTAGGTGAAAGCTTTAGGTCGTGCACAGAAACAACGTTGAAATAAAATTATATGTATATATTAACTAATGAACTAATTATAATTATGTGTAAAAAAAATAAGAAAAGGGAAAAGAGATGCTTAGCAATAACTACAAAAAAATCAAAAGTTGGGCGCCAATGGAGGCCTATGCCAACCACAATAAGGAAATGCTTATTCTCTAAGTACTTATCTACGGTACTACAGCCTACAGGTACCGGATGTTCGGTTCGGTAATATGGCAACGGTAATGATGTAATGATGGAAAGATGTATGGTACAATGGTACAGCAAGTTACGTTCGATCGTCACAACTGGTGACGTAACTGGTAACATACGGAATCAGTACGGTAGGCTTAGTGGTGTGTCGTGGTTGCGATGGAGGTTGTAGTAGACCCTAAATATAACGGCAGAACGAATCGCAAAAGTGCTGTCAGACTCAGAAAACTCACCGTGGTTCTCAAAACTAAGAGCTAGGAGAACATGTCACGCTGCAGATCGGCGGTAGACAGATTTGCAAACGCCGGGTTAATTCACGGAAGCAGCGCTGGTCGTACCAAGCGGGACGGTAATACAAGGGACTTTAGAAGGGATAAGTAAGTTACACGGGGCAAATTTAAAAATTTTCTTGTTTTCGACCTTCCATTGGGGATACTTACTCATCGGGGGAATCAAGAATTTTTGTTCGCAATTCTGCACACCATGGGTCTATTCGATCGACATCAACCTACATAAGACACACTTCAGGGATGGTAGGATTGGAGAACATTCGACTTAACGCGTCGGGAACAACATGGTTAGCGCCCTTACGGTGCACCAAATCAAAGGTATGCTGTTGCTAACGCAAAAACCAACGGGCCAGTCTGCCGGTAGGGTTCTTCAAATTATTAAGCCAAAACAGGGAATAGTGATGGGAAATAACGGTAAATTTAGGGCCTTCCACATATGGACGGAACTTTTCTATAGAGAAGATGATGGCCAAATATTCGCGTTCGGTCACGGAATAGTTACGCTCCGTGCGGGATAGTGATCGACTAGCGTAAGCAATTACTCTCTCTTCGCCATCCAATTCTTGGATTAATACAGCACCAAGACCAAAATCAGAAACGTCAGTGTGACGTTTCCACCAGTGGGATGGTAAATGGTTGCGAGAAATTAAGTTCAGATAGAACAGGGGATAAAACCAGTGCCTTTTTATCTTGAGAAAGGAATCCTCGGCACTTGCAGTCCAAGTTATAGGCTGTTTCTTCCCCGTTATGCTTTTAAGGAGATCGTTCAAAGGGGATACCAAAGTGGAAAAATCCTTAATAAAACGCGGTACCAAGCACAAAGACCTAAGAAGCGTTTGACTTCGGTAGTAGTGATTGGTCGAGGGTACTTAATCATGGACGATATCTTATCAGGGATGGTACTTAAGGAATTCTTGCCCACGAGCTAGTCCAAGAATTTAAGGGTGGTTTTAAAGAACTCGCACTTCTTCAAGTTGATGGTAAGATTAGCCTCACTAAGTTTCTCTTTAACCTCCGACAAAAGGTTAACGTGTTGCTCGAAAGTCGATGAACACACAATTATGTCATCCAAATAACAGGAAATGTGAGGTTCGTAACGCGGACCGAAGAATGACTCAACTAGACACTACTACGTTTGGGCCGCATTACAAAGACCAAAAGGCATAGTCATAAACTAGAAAAGACCACGACGGACAACACTAAAACAGAGTCTTCTCACGAGACGCATGATCTAGTGGAATTCGCGAAAAACAGTTTCTGAGGTCCAACGAGGAGATATACTTCGCATCACGCAACATATTTAAGATACGGTCGATGCGGGGTAAAGGGTAACTATTATGCTTGGTGAGAGCATTCAAAGGGCGGCCGTCGAAACAGAAACTATATTCACCCGTCTTCTTCTTCACTACAAGAACTGGGGATGACTACGAACTAGTCGAATTTTTGACGATTCCGCACGCATGCATATCGTCCAATTTCTTGTTGAGAATCTCATTTATATAAGGGGATATAAGAGAAGGCTTCCTTCTAAAAGGTTTCGCATCATCGATATCCTAGAATGATCCTACTCGTTCGTCCAAGACTATGCTCGCTACTAATTCTGTCAAAGGACCTAATAATAAGTTCGGCTGATAAACGCTGGTCCGGAGATAAGTCATCGATCGCCAAAAACTGAGGAATTTAATCGAGTAATTCGTTCTATCGGCTGACGGTACGTCAGCTGAAAAAGGTGAAGCTCCATGGCACTGTATTCGGAAAGTTTTAGCCTTAAAATCAATAACCGGAAGGCTTTGTTCCAAGAGGTCACTTCCTATGATAAAGTGGAGCTTAAGTGAAGGTACGACAAGAGGAGAAACAACAAAACACTCTCCATCGATAACAATCGGCAAGTTAACCAAACAACAACCTCTCTACGGAAACCATCGGCCAAACTAACGGAAGAGAACGTGGAAGGGTTTATAGCTATACTCGAATTCTTGAGGAACTCCACTCTCTCGGAGCCGATAACTGAATTTGTACAACCTGAATCCAAAAGAACTGTAAATTCCTCTGAAAATACTTCCACACTGATATAAAGTTTGTCGTCCTGGGATTTCTCTAATAAGACAGGAGCCACAACGGGATGTTCGGTCTGACGAAAGAAATACTCAACAACACCAAGCCAGTTCTTCCAACCCACAGCCTGAGATCGGGAAAAAGTATGTCGGCTGTTAGCGCACGCCTTCCTTAATGGTTCTTTTGAATAAGCTCGGCACGACCTCACGGTACGTTGGCTATTTAAATCAATATTTGCGTTGAAAAATTTGATACTATTTATTTTTCTAATATTTAATCTCTTCAATACATCTTGCAATGAATATTTCATAGTGGCTTTAAAAGTGGATTTTAAAATTAAAAATTCTATAAAATTTTTTAATACATGTAATTTCTCAAAATTGTTTATTGATTTACATTGTCAGAAACAAAATACGTTTTGTTACTTTTTGCAAAGTGATTATTTATAAACTTATATCATTCAATTTCACCATTAGAACTTTACAAAAAAGTATTGTGATATAATTAGTTTTTCTAAATATCCATTTTTTATATTTGTTTAGATCCTCGATTCTATGTGAAAAAAAAAATACATTTATAAATTATACATTTAAAGAATAATTAATTTAAAAATTCAAAAAAACACAGTTATTACAAAGTTTCAAGTTTCCACTTCTGTCGCCAGTCCAAATGACTGCCTACCTTTTTTTTATATAATACATGTATGTACATATGCATTCTTAGGTGTATGTTTACTTTTCTGAGGTATTATTCAGGACTATTTATTTATTTTTAAATGTAATTTCCAATTAAACATTTGGTTCCGTGCCTATTGTAGTTTATTTGTGTTGGGAATGTTATTTGTAAAAATATAAAAAGCAACAATTAAACGGTTTTTAACATATTAATTTGCGTGGTGTATGCACACTTTTGTGACTGACTGTGCCTATGTTTCATGTGTTCATTATTGGCTTATTTAAATATTTTGTTTATATGGGGATATATGGAAAAGTCAGATAATTTTCCGATAGATGACTGGGCCATCACAAAATTGGATTACATTTCCAAAAAATAGCTTTCTTCGAAACCAGACAATTTTTATATATTTGCTGTCGTAAAAAAGCGAATTTTGTGCCTTGATTAAACACTATTTTTTGAGTAGAAAGGTTGAAAAAGCATTATGGAAACTCGGCTTTTTTACATTTCATGGTTTATTGGATTTCGATGTGATCGATCAGTATGAGTGACATTCTGCGCTCAGAATGTCAAACAAAATCTAAGATATCCTATTGGCCGATTGCAGAGTGAAGATTAGAGAGGTTGTTGAGAAGATAATCATCTCGGGCGAATAAATGCGGAACGCGGAACATTCTACCCGAACATTTGGGTATGAGAAAGCTATCACCGCGATGGATCCCACGTTTGCTCACTGTGGACCAAAACATTGAATCGATTTACATCTTCACAGCTGTTTACACATATATAAGGGCAATCTGAAGGAGTTTCTGCGGCGATTTGTGACTGTTGAAGCTGGATTCATCACTACGCACCAGAAATGAAGTAACAGTTAAAATAATGGGTTATATCGACGAACGTGCCCAGAAGAAAGCGAAAGCGAAAACCTTTTTATTGAAAAAGGCTTCCAAAAAGATCATGGCCACTGTTTTCTCGAATTCGTAAGTAATTATCTTCACGGACTCTCTGGAAAGGAGAGCCTATCACAGGACTTTCTATTTAGAAATATGGACAAATGACTTCCTTTAAAGAAATTCACACAAAAAGAATAGATCATCGCCGAAACAGAGGACTATTTCAAGGAGTTCCAAAAGTCGTACTTTTTGGAAGACACAAAAAATTAAAAAATCGTTGGGCGAAGTGTATCGAGTTACAAAAAGAATACGTCGAAAAGTAAATGGATTTTCGATCAAAAAAACAATATTTTATTTAAAAAATATCTTACTTTTCATTCTGTCCTCATAAAAATAGTTAATGTATTTTCAGCAACACAACAAAAGGCATTTTTGCTTAAAAAACAAATTTTATTCAAATTCGGAGCTAAACAAAGACGCAGCATAGTGAAAATTACCATAAGTACTTTTAATTACAAATTAAAAACTGATATGTAAACTAATAACACTAAAATTTTGAATTGAATAATAAATATTCACATAACACATTTTCGAACATTTCAGTCATCATTTGCATAAAATAGTCTGCGTTTTCTGTTAAATTTGTATAACAGGGTACTGAGGACCCACGTGTCTTAGTAGTAGTAAGAGGTATCAATGTTGGAAAGTTCTCGATCATCTCATCATATTTATCAGATCTCGCTACATCCGTTCTATTTCGGTCGTTTCAACCTCACTGTTTGATGATCATTGACCAATATTTATTTTTGTATTAAACAAATTTTCAGGTATACAAAAAAAAGGAAACCGAATTAATTGGAACATCTACGAGATGTAAGGGAGACGTCCGTAGGTTAGGAGAGGTTTTATTTGGCGATAGTATTCGACTACATAAATCTTTCTCGGAGTTCTATATACCGTTGAAAAGGTAATGTTCTTGGCTACATTTTTGCTCAGGAAAACTATTTCATAGCTTCAAAAATAAAAATGTTATTGTCAGTTTTTTAAACATGTGAATTTTGTTCATAAAAATTTGGGGTCCGTAAGTTGGGACAGTTACAGAAATGCTCAAAAGGGTTCAAAATGGCTGGCAAATTTCTCATGTAAAGCATACACAAATTAACATCCGACGGCAACGACTTTCGCACTGGTTTGGCAGTCTTCCCACTGGTTTGGCTGACGTTTTTCTGTTGATTGTCGTTGCACTTTTGCACTGACTTCCTTCTTCTTTCGCTTTTCTTTGAGCACAACATTTTTTGGTGAAGTGAGAATAGTGCTTTTCATTGGCTTACGTCAGCGTTCAGAGTTTTTCAAAGGTATTGCTGATCTAACTGGTTCAACTTTAGACAAAACTGAGGAAAGACTTAACGAATGTGATAATGATTGTTGTGTTGAACTTGATGTCGATGTCGATGTCTGTTCATTTTCATATACAATAACATCCATTAAAATCATTCGTCGCTGCTTTTCTTCGTTCAAGTTGTTCTGAATCGTAGTAGCATTTACACTTTGATTAGTTAGTTCGTCATGAATGAAATCCGATTCAGACAAAAAAATTGATTGAATGGAAAGATGCCCGTTTTCAAAAAGCCAGACCTTGTTTTACCACTTTGCTCCTTTTTGTTACACTTTTTTAGTTTATTCTTTTCTTTTGTTTGATTATTATTTTTTGTTTTCATTTCTTCACTGGCAAAAATTGAACTGGCGTCAGAGCAGAAGTGAGGCTGCTTATATACCCTCTGTGGCCGTGGGGGTCTTCATGTTAGTCGTGAAGAAATGTTTAGTGGTGGGGATAGAACATCTCAAAGCTTCGATTTGTTTACAATTTTGGAATGTTTTGGATGTTTTCGAATGTCATTGATCCTATTAAATATTCTAGAATATTCCATGTAATTCTTCTGGTAGGACTTTTGCAGAATATTCTAGAATTGTCTAGAAAATTCAATATAATTCAATGGAATATTCTAGACCATTCGAGATAATTATAGAAAATTCGATGAAATATTCTAGAATATTCGAGAAAATATGAGAACACGTAGTATCCCAACTTACGTACATCGGGGCCATTTTGAAATGACATGGAATTTTTTTCCATATTTAAGATATGTTCAAAATTCATTCACTATAAAAGAGAAAAAACTATGGTACAAATGTTATATCCACCTTTTTCTACCAATGAAAAAAATGCCCTTTTCTCGCTTACGGAGTAATTTTCGAAGAATTTTTTTTTCAGAAATTTGTTGGCTTGCTTCTGCCCATACACAAGGAACATGAGCTAGCAAATCTTATTCCTACGAAAATTTTGCTCGTAATAAATAAAAAACTTGACAGTAAAAATATTGATGTCGGTAGTGGAAAAATAATGAGAAATAGTAGTAATATAGTAATAGAATAAGTCCCAACCTACCGACGTCTCCCTTATAAATAAAGTAATAAGACTGGTGATGTTGCGTTCGATCTTATAACACCATTGTGCTCCATTTTGAACAGGAGGCATGCCAATATCTGATATGTCTTTGACACGAGTGGAACGCCCTACAGTCATTTGTGGTTCGTAGCAATTCTTTTCTTGATCCAACTTTTTATAGTGCGTTCTGCAGCAAAGCAGCAAGCTTTTGATCTTTAATTTGGTTATTCTGGCTTTTTTTTTTGTTGTGGTGAGGTTGGAGTTAGAGTGCAGAAAATGAAGGTCATTTTCAAGCCGTCCTGTTGTACTTTATTCCTGCAAAATATTTTTCGGAATTATTTTTACGCAGATGTTCCTGCATCTCCAATTCAACAATTCAACATGTGTCAAAATCAAAATGTGTGAAATTCTACTTTTCCCCAATAATTCTTACCGTCAACCGACGATCAGAATGCACAACATCCCGGATTTTGTAGATATTTTCATCACTTCTTCTAGATGGCCCTTCGCTGCGAGATTCATCTTCAATCCAGTCTTGGCCTTCCGAAAATGCCTCAAATGACTTAAAAACCACCAGCCTTAAAACAGTTGGGCCCTTAACAAAACACTATTTCCATGGGCCTGTTGAAGTTTTGCAACAGTTTCCATGTGCCCAAGTCTGAAATTAAATTTGATAGTGCACCGTTGCTCGTAATTGTTGTTATTCATTTTCACAACGCTCTAGAAAAATCCGATTCACGAAAATAATTACTGCAGTGTATCAAGTGATTGTAGAAAATGCAAACTCAGATTGAAGATGCAGAAGCTGTTGGTTTATCCCCACTCCAAAAGAAAAGACAACAGTGTTGTTGGATCGAACTCTACCAGTTTCATTACGTTAATTACACACCTCGAAATATATAACTTGTTAAGTATAACTATAATTAAATTATATCAAAAACACCAAAAAAAAATCGAGGCTATAAAGACTTCTGACTCTTGTTCAGGTTATTAACATTATACGGAACGCAGCGATCAATAACTTTAGCCTAAGTAATGAGACATACCAGTGAAAAAACAATTCGAGATTTCAGCCGGTCATTTGGTCCTGGGTCCAGTAAGCCTGGAAATTTGTATTGCATCTTGAAGAACAAATAATGGCATTATATTTTAAAAATATCGTCGTTCAAATCAGGGATGTTACGGATCCGCGGATGCGGACATTTTAAAGCTCACATCCGCAGATCCGGATGTTTTTTTAAGAGATACTTAATTTACTGTAGATTTTTAATAATCTTGATTATTATTATTATAAATTTTTAATAATCTTGATTTTATAATCAAATTTTCAGTAGAAAAAATTGGTGCATTATATTTAATAAATAGCAATGTCGCTGTCTGTTCAATTTCCAGCCTATTCCGCAGAAGTTCATAATTTAATGAAACTTGGAACACTGACTGGTGGAGATGACAAATATCTGCGGTAGCAGATAGTATTTTGAATTCATTACGATTAACGCCCCACTACTTTCCAGAGGACTTTCAGGTACATTTATTTCGTTTTTATTGGGATACAGGAACACTTCTTTCTTAAGAAGGGCACCGGGACTGCTATTGCCAAATGTTTTCTCTTGACTTTCACCTTCACCTGGATAATCTAGCCGCATGGCAATATTGCTTTTTAAGCATAACTTACTAGCTATAACGGACGTTTCTGGTTGTTCTGTAGTTTTTTCCAGAGAATCTCTCATTCGCATTCTTTTAGCTTTTTCGGAAATCGGAGCACCTGTAACGTCCTCATTAATGTTTCTCGTCTTCAATATTTAATTTTTAATCTTTTCTTTGGTCACTGGTTTGAATAATTTGTGCATATAGCGAGAGTCTAAGTAAGAGGATATGGCAAATAAATTGTTCTCTTCCAAAACAGGAAATTGAGCAGAAACTTTAATTTTCAGAGTCGCTCCGAATTGGATCAGAATCCAGTAATCTTGTGATTTGTGATCCAGTTTTCTCATAAGCATTAAAATTATTGGAATCACAGATGATATGAGGGTCTGAGAGCTGACTAGTTCTGGTGTGGCTTCCTCAAAATGTTTCAATATTTCAACATATCATTCTATAATTTTCCACTCTTCTGGCAAAATTGGGTCAATGTCACTGTCGGTAATGTAAAGATCTAATGCATCTTTTACTTTTAAAAATCGCTCAAACGTGTAAAAGGTACTGTTCTATCGCGTTACACAATCTTGGAACACTCTGAAATGCGGTTGATTCAGTCTGTCAAAAAACTTTGTGCGGTTGTTTTTAAACAATCGTGGAATGGTTAAAATGAGTCGAAATTCTCTTACATTATTTTATCGCCCACTCAAATTATATTTTGGTGCTATTTCTTGTATCTGCGAATTCCTTCCTCGAAATTAAACGATAAATGAAATTAAATCATTGCTCCGATGAGTCTGCCAATTTTGTTCGAAGTAGGATTGTTAGTAGAACAGATATTTTTGATATATTTTGAGTTTTAGATCGTGGCGAAAAACCCAAAAAAAGATATATTAACACGCCACAATCATTCAGACATTATTCCTATCGGTTAATCAGCGAAGTGGCACTAGTTGGCCCCACCCACAATTGCTCATCGCAACTAGCTACATCCGAATCCGCAATTGCTGCGCAATGATTATTGCAGATGCGGATGCTAAAATTAATACAATATCTGCAACATCCCTGATTCAAATGTCCCCCTTCGCTTGTCTGATGGAATGGCATTCTGGAGACACAATTTTGGGTTACTCTTTCACTTATATCGCGTGATATATTTTCAATCGTGGTCTAAAAGCTTCGTTTAAGCTCAACCTTTATTTCTCAAAACTAGATATTTAATATAACTTCACAAAAAAATAATTCAAGAACGTGAGATCGCATGATCTCATAAAAATATGAGAGAGGACAGTGTTTATATCGACATTTAATAGTTTAGGCCAAGATATTTTGTTAGCATTTCATATAAAGTCCACCATTAACATTAACACGATTTTCATCATCGTCTTCAAAAAATAAGGTCCTATTACTTTAACGACATTATTTTAAAAACATAATGCCATTATTTGTTTTTTTAAGATATAATAAAAATTACCCAATTATTACTTGTATTTCCGTGAGCCCCATTGCCTCATTATAAAGTTCTGTCAGTCTTATTGGACAACTCATTACAGTTTGGTTTATTGTCAAATTCGGCTTAAAAAATGAAGCTCAAACGAATACAGGCAACAATAAAAAAACAAGTGTAAATTGGACAAAATATGCAATCTATTATACCAAGTTCAACTAACAACAAAACATTCTCATTTATTTTATACTGGTATGGAAAATAACTTAATGATAAACATAGTGATTTAAATAATGGTGTAGTAGTGTTCTAATAGCGAGAAAAATTAAAGGTAATAATACATTTAGTTTGACGTGGTTCTGAAAGTAAATTTAAAGAATTACCATTACATTTCGAAAATAGATGTACAAATTATGCTTAATTATATTTAACTTTAACCCCAGCTGCAATTTTTAGACCGTTTTTATACAGATGATGGTGTTTCTAATGAGAAATATTCTTCGATTACATTTAAACGGTGTTATTAATAATTCTAATGAAACAACAAAACGACCTATAACCACTTAGTAACAGGTGTAAATATTTGTTATACCTAAAAAATACTTTGGTACATATCACGAAAAATATATGTTTGAAACCTAGAATATAATTATAATGTTTATGCATTGTGCATTGAAATTAGACAATTTTCTTAAGTTTATTACTTTTGATTTGCAAAATGATTTTGATTGAAATTTATGTTTTAGTATACATATTAACATCATGGTCACATGGTTCCTTATCTGGTAAATATGAAGTTTGTGGAATATGAACTGCCATTCGGGTCCAATATACTTCTTGATGTTATCGATTCAACGTGTTTTAAGTATTCTTCGTTGAGGCTTATGATCAAGCGGTATCCATCTCAGGATTGCTTTGGTACATCTTTTGTTACATCGCCTCGCTATGTGCCCTGCCCACCTCCATTTTAATTGCTTTACCTTTCCAATGATGTCACAAACTTTCATCTGTTTTCTGATCCATGTACAGGTCCTTCTGTCCTGCTGTGTAATGCCAAGCATACACCTTTCCATTCCTCTCTGTGCTATTGAAGTTTATGAAGTGATTGTGATGTGAGTGTCCATGTTGTACTTTCGTATGTCAGAACAGGCAGCACGCACTGATTAAAAACTTTTTTTCTCAAACAAAGTGGGAGTTTGTTCTTAAACACTTTTTTGAACCTGCCAAATAACTGCCCGCCGACACTTAACACGCCGTTCCACTTCCCGGGCATTATCACCTTCCATCGAAATGATTTACCCAACATATATGTAGTGATCCACCATCTCTAAATCGCTACTCGACATAGATATTCTTCTGTTTTTAGCAAATTTGTTGAACATAACCTGACACTTTTTCAGGTTTATTTTATAACCAAATGGTTCTCCTGCCCATTTACAGCTTTTGTAGTTCATCTGGGTCTTATGACTCTAAGGTGGCTTAAGTATGCACCATTTATTTTTATACCATCCTGATCTCAATCCAGACTACAGAACACCTCTTCAAGGCAGGTTCATAAAAGAATAGGCGATATTGAGTCAGCCTGCCAGTCATCCCGTTTTACATTGATTTTAACTTCAAGATCATCGATGTGAACTGTCGCTGTGTCTTCATCATACATAGATCTCCGTAGGTTCATACAGACCCTGTCTATATCTTGGTTAAGCAATTCATCCATTATAGCTTGTTTTGATATTGAGTAAAATGCCTTTTTAAAGTTAATACAAGCCAAGCACAGTAGTAGGATATATTCACTGTGCCTTTCTATAGCCTATTGGACAACCTGGATATGATCCATTGTATTGAATCCACTTCTGAATTCTGCTTACTGTCTTGGTTGTGCGTCATTCAGTGTTCTTAATATTAAGATTATTTAAGGTTCAGACTCATCAGGGCGCCGACATATACCATACCATCAAGAATAAGGAGAGCCTATCCACAACAAACGAACCTCGAGAGACGAAACATATATCATCCAGTTGAAGGGATAGGTGGGGCTCGTTCCCGGTCAAGCAACCAACAAAAATGTTCATTTAGGCGGAGAGGCAGGTTGTTGTGTGTTCCACATGAGATTGTGGAACCCAACGGTTGAGTGTCTAGTGACACTCAGCTACTGCTGTCTCATTGGAAGCAGTCCAAGAAAATCTAACACTACATATATAAGCCATCCGACGAGAAGTCGGCGAAAACATGGGTTGTTGGCTGTGGATAGGGTCTCCCTATTCTTGATGGTATAGTATATGTCGGCGCCCTAATGAGTCTGAATCTCGAGAGACGAAACATATGTCATCCAGTTGAAGGGATAGGTGGGGCTCCTTCCCGGTCAAGCAACCAACAAAAATGTTTATTTAGGCGAAGACGCAGGTTGTTGAGTGTTCCACATGAGATTGTGGAACCCAACGGTTGGGTGTGTGATGACACTCAGTTACTGCTGTCTCATTGGACGCAGTCCAAGAAAATCTAGCACTACATATATACGCCATCTAACGGGAAGTTGGCGAAAACATGGGTTGTTGGCTGTGGATAGAGTCTCCCTATTATTGATGGTATGGTATATGTCGGCGCCCTGATGAGTCTGCATCTCGAGAGACGAAACATATGTCATCCAGTTGAAGGGTTAGGTGGGGCTCCTTCCCGGTCAAGCAATCAACAAAAATGTTCATATATATATATATATATATATATATATATATATATATATATATATATATATAATGTTTAGTAAATTTACATATTTTCAAACCTGTAATGTGATCCGCAGCCATTTTTCCATTTACGAACGACATTAAACAGGCTGTTCCACTAAATAATGGCATTCCTGTTGAACTTCTCGGATTTGGATCGAAAACAAAAACTAAAGGATCACCTTCATTTTGTTTCTCTTCCCACATCGCCAATGTTAGAGCTTCTGTTACTAAAATACCGTGAGTATTTTCTTCAAAAAAACTTTCAATACCTAAAAATGTCCAGCACTTTTAATACTTTTTCGAAGTAATCGAATGTTAATGTTTGATACCCTGTCGGAGATTTTTCACGCCGCCATCTTTTATGTCGATATATCCTTTTTGGTCTGTATGACGAAACTCGCAGCTCACCTTGATTACTCCTAATTTGAAATCGTTCTTCACCCGATAAATATCTAAGTTGTCTTCCCAAGGATTGAAATCGAAACCAAGTTCATTAACACTGTCTTCATATAATTCTGAACCTAGAACAGATATACAATATAAATAAATTCAAAGAAGTACATTATCTTTTAAAGTTTAAAAGCATATAACTTTAGCGTATAAGTGATCATATACTTTTTATTTATATGTAATTTTTTTTCGCGTAATATGGTGTATCCTGTATAAGTATTGATATATATATATATATATATATATATATATATATATATATATATATATATATATATATATATATATATATATATATATTAAGATACTCAACTTTAAAGTGAGTCTAGTACGATTTCACAAACATGATCAATTTACGAATATTGAGCTTCGCGTTAGAGAAAAAGTTGTTCAGAATATTAGTTATTTATTTTTTCATTATTTTGGTCTGTACACAAAATTATTAAAAGTTTATTTTATGATTTGATAATTAGTGTGCCATGGAAAGCAATAATTTGACGCTAATGTTAAATGTCAGTCAGATAAAATTTTGTGTTTATTGCGTTAAGTTTTAGTCAGTGATCATAGAATTTAAATGCCGTTGACATTAAGAGAAAAAATCGAAATAATCCGGTTGCTTGGTGATTTTGCTCATAGTAGCAGATAAGTTGCTATAAAGTTTAACATGAGACATCCCCAACGTGCTCCCATTACTCATGGAAAATCGGCCACTGTTAATGATCTTTTCAATGAAACTGGTTATTATTTATCCATCAAAAAGGCCAACTTCGTTGAATATAGTCGCATCCTGAGGATAACTATATATTGGCGACAAATTGAGCAAATCCATGCATGAGCAAAGATAAAATAAGAAGATATTTCGTTCGTCACAAAATCAGGCCCTATAAATCGAAATTTTTACATACATTGAAAGAAGGTGATGATAAAAGATTGTTGTTAGACGAAAACACAAAGACTTATTGAGAGACGACGACGTTAGACATAAAGACTATTGTTATTGGGTCCAAGGTAATTTTTTAAATGACAGACATTTCCTGAAGAAGATTATGTTTACTGAAGAGACAACATTCACTTCTAACGGAGTTGTATCGTCTCAGAACTATAGATACTCAGAACTATAGTTCGTCAATGGTCAAAACAAAAATTTCCTATGCGCTGGATAGACAGAAACGGTCAACAAACAACAACAAACTTTTGAACTGTGGTCTTCAAGGCCTCCCGATATTACACTATATATAATATTTAAACAACATTTTTGTAATAATTTTTTCTTTATATATCTCAAACACAAAGCAAAATATCGATAAAGTGTTTGTGAATTCGTAGTAAGTTGAGTTTAAAGATCAGATTTCAGTTGAGTATCTTAAAAAATGTGACCAATCAATCTGTATGATATGAGGGTGTCTTTATCTTAAATGAGACCTAATGAGACTTAAATGATATATATATATCATCATCATCATCATCATCAGCCCGTATCGATCCACTGCAGGATGAAGGCCTCTTCAGCATGCTTCCAACCTTCACGGTCCTGGGCTTTCCTCTGCCACTCGGGTCCAATATACTTAACGATGTCATCAGTCCATCGTGCTTTCGGTCTTCTTCGCGGACGTTTGCGATCAAGCGGTATCCACTCCAGGATTGCCTTGGTCCATCTGTCGTCCCATCGCCTCGCTATATGGCCTGCCCATCTCCATTTCAACTGTTTTACTCTTCCAATGATGTCACAGACTTTTGTTTGTTCCCTGATCCATGCGCAGGACTTTCTGTCTCGTCTTCTAATGCCAAACATACATCTTTCCATTCCCCTCTGTGCCACCCGAAGTTTTTGAATTGATTGCGATGTGAGTGTCCAGGTTTCACTTCCGTATGTCATAACGGGTAGAACGCACTGATCGAATACTTTTCTTTTCAGGCAAAGTGGGAGTCTGCTCTTAAACACTATGTTGAGCCTACCAAATGCCTGCCAGCCACATTTAACACGCCGTTCCACCTCCCGGGCGGTATTCCCCTCCATGGAAATCCTCTGCCCAAGATATACAAAGCTGTCCACAATCTCTAAATCCCTTCCTAAAACTGAAATTCTTCTATCCTGAGCGAAGTTATTGAACATAACCTGACTCTTTTTCAGGTTTATTTTCAAGCCAAATGGTTCGCCAGCCCTTTGCAGTTCTTGTATGCGTCTTTGCAGCTCCTCTGGGTCTTGTGAAATGAGAATAATATCATCTGCAAATCTAAGATGGTTTAAGTTTGCACCATTGATCTTTACTCCATCCTGTTCCCAATCCAGTTTACGGAATACTTCTTCAAGGCCAGCCGAGAAAAGAATAGGCGATATTGCGTCACCCTGCCGTACACCTCGTTTTATATTAATTCCCACTTCAAGATCATCAAGGTGAATTGTGGCTGTAGCTCCATCATATATCGATTCTAATAGGTTTACATAGGCTCTCTCTACACCTTGGCTAAGCAGTGCATCCATTATAGCATGCTTTGAGATGGAATCAAATGCTTTTTCGTAGTCGATAAAAGCCAAGCAGAGTGGCATGGTGTATTCGTTGTGCCTTTCTATGACCTGCTGTACAACCTGGATGTGATCCATTGTACTGAATCCACTTCTGAATCCTGCTTGTTCTCTTGGTTGTGCGTCATTCAGTTTTTTTAATATTCTTTTAGAAATTATCTTAGTGAAAACTTTGTACATCACTGATAGGAGGCTTATTGGACGGTAGTTCTTTAAATCTTCCTGTGCTCCTTTTTTATGTAAAAGGATCACTTCTGCATTTTTCCATAAGTCAGGTACTTTTTGTTCTTTGAGGCATTTTAAGTATAATTTTGCCAGTGTTTTATGTAACGTCCGACCACCAGCTTTTAACATTTCGACAGTTACACTATCCTTTCCTGGAGCCTTGCCGTTCTTCATCAATTCTATAGCATTTGTTACTTCCTCCACTAGGATATCTGGTATTATATATTGTTCTTCCGTGGGTATTGCTGTCCCTGACTGGCTCTGATCTTCATATAACTGGGAATAAAACCTTCTGACAATCTCTAACATTTCGGTACGCGCCCTGCACACTGTGCCATCCTCACGCTTTAAAGCATATATTTGCGTTCTTTTGTTTCTCAGCTTCTGTTTAGCTTTATATATATATATATATATATATATATATATATATATATATATATATATATATATATATATATATATATATATATATATATATATATATATATATATATATATATATATATATATACTGTTACTGCACGCTGTCACTGTCGCTATCACTTCAAAACCTTCGGGTAGCACTGAGAGGAGTGGAAACATGTATGCTTGGTATTATTAGACTGGATAGAAAGCCCTGAACAAAGATCAGAAAACAAACGAAAGTGAGTGACATCATTGAAAAAATAAAGAAATTAAAATGGTGGTGGACAGGCCATGTGGCGAGACGATGGGACGAAAGATGGACTGGATACCACTTGATCGTAAACGTGCACGGAGAAGACCGAAAACACGACATCATTAAGTAACATTTTTCATCACGAAATTTTCGAAAACACTACATCATTTTTATCATTAAGTATATCTGAATGGCAGAGGAAAGCTCAGGACCGCGAGAGTTGGAAACAAGCTGAAGAGGCCTTCATCCTGCAGTGGATTGACATGGGTTGATGATGATATATATATATATATATATATATATATATATATATATATATATATATATATATATATATATATATATGTATATATTATTAATATTAATACAATTTCGAAGGTTAGATAACCGGAATATTTCTTAATTTTACTTATTCTAAATCAATATCAAAATGTATTTAATAGTTCTTTAATTATGATCCTGTTAGACCAACTGTTTATGCAATAATAAGACCTTAACATTTAATATTTTTCAATTTAACAGAATATGTTCAAACAAGAAAATATTATTTATAGTCAATGAACTTCAGATGAACTGGAATGGTTCAATTACCTAATAATGAGTATATATTACCAACAGGGTTTAGAATGCCTCAAGGATGTAATTTGATGAAGTATGCATATGAAGTCGAACATCGTGTAAATATTTGAAAAGCAATAGTACATATAGAATTGACAAGAAATGTTTTACGCTGTGTAAATTAGATAGTTGGCAGAGAGTGTGATTACCTCAAATGTCGAGAAAGAAAACTTTGAAGAAAAATGTAGAAGAAAGGATTTAATATAAAAATATACAGAATAAAATAGTAGTTAAGCTCAGGAAATTAGGGATATTTTCTACAGAATCCTGTGTTAGCATCATCAAAAGATGATACAGATGATTCCTTTATTCGGACATCAACCTATTCGGTGCACACTCAAATCGAGAAAGAGATTCCTGCACACAACAGATAATCTTACCAACACAGCAATAAACTAGATTAAAAACCTAACAAGATAGAAACGCTTTTAAATTTATACAAATTTTAACTAGGAAACTTGTGAAGTTCATATGGTCTCGATGCTTCTGACACAATTAAAATAAATAAAATCATCAGAAAAGTCTGTAAACTCCAGAGAGTAATATGATTTAATGATCCATGGAACCTTAGTGATCTATGGAGCTATCTTTATCAAGTTTTTACATCAATATAAAAAATTATAGTAATTGAACAAGGTAACCTTTAAGTTGATGATGATTGTTGGACTGATTGGAGTTAATCGGTAGTTAAGGGTAGTGGTTGCAAGCCCACGGTAAGCTCTAGTTCCAGTTGCAGATATGTCTTTAACCCTGCCTTTTGGTATTTTGTAGATAATATACTTGATTTAGAACTAGAATTGCTTAAATTACCTAATATAACAATTTCATCAATAATGGGCCTAGACCAGTTTTCTGGTTTGTGCACAATAGACATTGTTAATGCAACAATCGCTATGGGTGCACTCATTACGTTTGGCCCTTTCCCAAATCTTGAATCTTCCTGACTTATAGTTCCCCTTAAATAATTGCAAATCAGATATCATATTATCATAATAGATGTTATTTTTTATAAAACATTTTATACCTGACAATACTTTTTCCAGGTACAACTAATTTTAATCCAGCAGATCTTGGTACTGCTTTTGGTGCTGGTATAATGTCGTGAGGTGCTCTCTCTCTAGGACATAAATTTCTACTTAAAGTAACCTAAAAAGACCACTGTATATATAGAAGAAAAATGAAAGTTTTTACATTTAATACTTTATGAATGAAATATTCATTTCTACCAGTTTTTGGTAGATTATTCAAAAATATATTCGCTAAATCTTCGACGTTCAACACTCGTAAAATACAACCTGATCCAACTGTGGATTGCAATCCATTTGGTCCTCGTTTCAATCCATCAAACATATAATACATCTTTTGTCCTCTCCATATTCCGACGTGTATACCTAGCGGATTAAATGACGTTTAGCTAATTGTAAAACTTGTAATTATAATCAAGAAAGCAAGATTATTCAATTTTTTTTCTAATTTTTTCAAATAACGGCGGTTGTTGTTGAATTATTGTTCCTAACATTCTCTTCTTTAAATTCCCAGTAAACTATCTTGTTCATATTGAATGGGATCTTGTGGTAGACAACAAATTCCTGTTTCTGTCTGTGAAAAAATATTTCTTCTCTGGTTACACATCACCTCTTTCTAGATCCAAACAAGTGATACTTAATTGACTATGATCATCTTGTGGATGATCATCATTTGCTCATCTACACCTTCTGCGGTTTCTCTGGTCTTTCTGTTTTTATACCATGTCTTCCTTAGAGGAGTAACGCCTGAAGTATGATCTTCCTTCATCTTTTAAAGTTTTTTCTGTGAAATCCATCTGGTATGTTTATTTGGATTTGGGTGTAGTAATATTAGTTCTAGCATGGCACTTTATATTGAACATTGTGTTTTTGTTAGTTTATCTATTTCCTTTTATAAATACCCAAGCCTGTGGTATATTCGCCAGTACTGGGAGCACGTTATTATCGAAAACCTTTTTCTTTTAAGTGTTGTGGGTTGTTCTTATTTCTCAAGCTCCATTAAGCCTCACGATTGCAGTTTATTCTGATCTAGTTTTCGTGTGTAACTCTGATATTTGGTTGTTTTCGTCAGGTTTACTCAGTTATCCGAGATACACCAAACTCGATCATTCATGCTAATTTAAAATTTTCTATTGTTGTTAATATTACGGATTGGTATATATATATATATATATATATATATATATATATATATATATATATATATATATATATATATACTACATATTCCCAATAAACTAGTTTATTACCTTTTGAAAACAACACTCCATATATAGACTCTACAAAGAAATTCTCTAATCCTCTCTTGACGTCAAGCATATCTTCAAAAGACTGTGCCTTGATATCGCCTGTTAGAACATTTGGTTCAACGTTCACCTCAACCATGAATTTGGACAAGCATATTTTCTTAGGAATATCTGTTATTTTAAAATCTTCATGTTGCACAATCCAGTCGATCTAGAAGAGTAATTATCATGTTATCAATGAGGCATTATTAAAGTGTATCAAGTTTTATTTTGTCTCGCGGTGTATGTTTCAGTAACTGTGTCACCATCAGGATGCAATAATTATTTCCTGAAGATTTAACAAAATGCACATTTAAAGACTGTACTGAAATAATAAAAAAATATAAGATAAAAGGTACAGTGTATATATAACATTATGGTTTTAAATAAAGGTTTAAAAATTCCGTTAAGATAAGAGTAGAAAACATACGAGAAGATTAGTGACATACTATTGGAAAAACCAAATCCTTGTCTAAAGGAAGAGAGCGCGTGACACTCGATCAGTCCATATCGTAGCGATCTGCATGTTGAACAAGTTAAGGAGCTTCTCCTTTTTAACAGGTGAATTTGATATATACAAAAATAGCGAATCCTGAGGCGATTCCAAATCACCGAAGAGCAGATTAAGGTGGAGAGCAGTTGTCAAAAAGAGACGGTTTAACTGTATATAGTTTAGGCTGGTTATTTAGTAGGGGGTTATGTAGGGATTCTGTTGAAAGAGTTTCCTTAAGATCAGTTTTAGCTCTGTGAATAACAAGTGGATAACTTGTTTGTTGCCCTGTATTTCCACATGAACCGGAATTCACTTGCGGTTGAACTGCAAGAAAATACATCATTGGGGAGAGAAAGGATGTAGAGGGAGAAGAAAGAGGATCACATAAATGTATTTCTGAATGTATACACACATATATATATATATATATATATATATATATATATATATATATATATATATATATATATAATTAAATATAATGTAATATAAAAGTAAAAATTTGAAAGTCGTGAAATAAATTAATTTTTAGAATAATTATAATTTAGATCTGATTTTTAAATAATTTTAAATTGGTAATAACCTTACAATTGCAATCATTTAAACATTTCAATCTCTATCATTTAAATCAAAATTGAAGATTATATAATAAAATGTACTTAATAATATTTTTTATAAACATTTTTTATATTAATTACTTAAATATTAAATAAAACCTCCAAATATTATTTATTTTGGATAATTATTAATAATAAATATTTTAAATCTTAGAACATTCTTTACTTTATTCTTAAGCCACTGTAAAAATTACAAATTGATTGACTAAGCAGTTCAAAAGTTAATGCTATTTAAAATTATCGTAATTTTATACGTGATCTTATGGAGATTCACTAGCATAATAAACTAAACAGGTTACAAATATATAAAGAACAGCTATCAAGCATTCTAAACTTTCAGATTATGCGACTTAAACTGTTTGAAACCAACTTTGCATAGTTTTATCAATATTCATTTTCAGTACTTTTGCCTCCGATTAAACCTTCGATGCATCTTTAAAGTGGATGTCTAGATTAGACCCTCGAATTTCAATTTTATTAATTTTTCAGAAATATTAAAACTTGTTATCTACGCTCTCGCCACAAACAACGCAATCCAAACGAAAGCATCTGACATTTCGCAGCACTTCCTCTAAAAATATCATACTTTGAACTCGTGTATCATTAAAAATATCTATTTTAAATATTTTTTTCTAGAACACGCAATTTGCTCTTGTTGTAACCTCTTTGTCGAACTAACATGTCAATATTAATTTTTTATACTAGTTGAGATGTCTGAAAATGTATTGTATGGCCCAATTAGAGTAATTTAATTAAACAAATGATGAATTAAAGTAACCATCATCATATTTCATCCATCATTCATCATCAGCCTATTGAAGTCCACTGCTGGACGTAGGCTTGCATTAAGAGCGTCCACTGTGTTCGGTCCTGCACCGCCTGCATCCAGATTGTTTCGATGCGTTTTAGGTCATCAATTTATTTGATGAGGGACGTTCTCTGTTTTTGAAGGCTTCCGATCTTGGTCTCCATTTGAGCATTCCTTTTGCCCCCCCCCCCCGTATAGGTTTGTTTTGTCATTGTTGAAGTCTCTGCACGATATATGAGAACTGGAAAGACACACTGGTTGAACATTTTTCGCTTCAAAGAAACCTTGACTATAGTTTCCTCTACTCTGATATTATCGATGTAGAAGTCCCCGCCAGTGCCAGGTTTTTGCGAAGTTGATTTTAAGTCCAGCTTTCTTGAATACTTCGTTAAAATCTTTTGACATCACAATATGATATATATCATATTAAGACTATTAAGACTATTAAGACTAGGCCGTCGACGAATCTCACCTGGTTGAGGTTTTTACTCCTAGGCCGCCCCATCGTGTTCGTTTGCATATGTATTGAAGTAGAGTATTGAGAAGTTTTAGTGAAATGGTGTCGCCTTGGTGAACACTTCTTTCTATATCAAATTTGTCTGAGTTGTCGTGGAGTCGAACATTTCCCTTGGCCTTTTCATAAATGTGTTTGATGAGTGCAGTGTAGCGGTTAGTCAATAATTACGAGTCTTCAAAGGTGATTTAAATATAAAAACAAAAAACTATATTAGAACAAATAAAATATGCTCTAACACATATCTTTTATAACCTCACAAAAAATATATTTTGTTTTGTATGGGTAATCTTATAATTTTTACCTTATATCATTATATAAGCTAAACTTCTTCTACTTCTACATATCAAGGTACTGTACTCGGAATTATCATATAAACTCCATCCAATTGAATTTGATATCCTAGACCAGGAATCTCCAAATTACGGCCCGAGGGCCAAATCCGACCCGTTATAGCACCCGAATTTAGCAAAAGTATGCTCGTTTAGGGCGCATACTCGGCGACTAGTTTACAAATTATAAATAATGGCATATAAATTAAAACGGTTTTGGCCCTCGGAACTTACTGGAGTAATCAGTATGGTCCTAAGGCTGGAAAGTTTGGGACCCCTGTCCGAGATGATAAACCCAGACAAACAATTTCACAAATTATCCATAAAAAAATATATTAGACAATCACATAAGCTTTAAATCAATCTATCTATATTACAATTTATAATTAAAATCTATATAAATCTAGTTAAATGACAAACAACCAGAATCTTGACCAAAATATAACTTCTACAAGAGATCCATTAACTTATTAAATACGGTTTTCACAAATAAATATATTAATTTGATTGAAAATGGCCCGAAATATAACCCAAACATCAAACAAAGTAAAGCTTTGGAAAATATAATATCTGAAGTAGAACTATCCCTTGAATATTTTTCCTAATTCGAATTTTACAGAAGAAAACATTAAAAGGGCTCAATAAATTAATTGAGAATACCACAATCAATTGTTTTTCTAGAAAAAGAAACTTACGAAACAAAAATTTAAAACTTTCTAGATAATCAGAGACCTCGTCAAAATAAAAAATGACCCTACCACAAAAATTCAAAACAAGTTAAAATCAACAATAAAAATATAAACACAATTTTGTCAAACGAAGATAAATAAATAAATTATAGTTTAAAAAACTAAAAAACACGTTTTAATTTTAAACCAAACTAAAAAGTAAAAAATAATTTTTAGTATAAGATTAAAGTGATGAAGGAGAAAATTAATGTGTAATTGTGAAAAAAACGTAGGGTGCTCGATGTCAGTTGTTATAAATATTCCATCAGTATCGTTTCTATAAGTAGAGTTAGTATGAAAATATGGTACACAGCACCCCACGCTTTTTTACAATGACATTAATTTTCTCGTTCATCACTTTATTCTTATACTAAAAATTATTTTTTACTTTTTAGTTCGATTTACCGTTAAAGCGTGTTTTTCAGTTTTTTTAAACTATAATTCATTTTTCATTTTTTAGTTCGATCTGATATAAAAGCTTTTTTTTTAGTTTTTTAAACTATTTATTTTTCGTCACTACCTACTCGTGGCGGCAGTGGGTAATTTGCGCGTACTGCCTTCCTTGGGCGTTGTAACCGTATTTCAGGCTCCCTCTCCGAAAGCAAATCCTTGATCCTGACTATCATGTTCAGGATAATGGGACGAACTTATTAAGTTTTTGTATTGTCATCGGTCTTTGATAAGTGTGCAAAGTTTCAATTTAATCTGACGTTTTGAAATGGGTGAAAAGGACCTTCAAAGATTCCGTTACATAGATAGATACAGGTGAACCTAATAAAAGCGTATTAAAAATAATCAATATAAATTCTATTCCTCCAGAACTATACGGTTTAATTAAAATTCATAAAGAAAACTTTTCAATAAGACCGGTAGTTTCGTACACAAATAGCCCTGTACTTACCCTGTACACTTAACATTTTACTTAAATAATATTTTCAAAAACTTAACGAACTTCTCGCCAAAACATTCAATAAAAAACTCGGTGGGCCTTACAAAAAAGCTTAGCAAACTATTTATACCAAAAAAACATTTTCTAGCATCCTTTGACGTTAGCAACATGTTCCCGAATATTCCGAATAAAGATTACCTACAATTAATAAATAATTTACTCATAAAAATAACATCAATCTAAATATTCAGCAAGATATTTAGGAACTCTTTAACTTATGCATTAATGAAAATTATTTTCAATTTAATAGTGTTTTTTATTAACAATAAGATGGTCTAGCAATGGGTTCCTCACTAAGCCCTTTATTATCAGAGCTGTTTATGTCAAAACTCAATAATTTTTTAAAAACGGATAAAGCAAAAAATATATTGTTTTGGTTTAGATATGTAGACGACATTTTGATTTAGTATACTGGAAACGACAAACAAATAGAAGAAACATTAAAGCATTTAAATATAATACATCCAAGAATAAAATTTACACTTGTAAAAGAATAAAATCAAACCATAAATTTTCTGGATCTTTCAATATCCAAACAAAATAATAAACTAGAATTTAATATCTACAGAAAACCCACATACTCAGATATAACAATTACAAAACAATCAATCCCCCCCATTACACATAAATATGCAGCATATAAGTCTATGATCGAAAATAATAGAAACAAAAAAACCAATAGCACAAAATAATGCTTCAATGAAAAAGACATTAGTTACTTAATAAATAAAAAAACGGAAACAATTACTAATTCATCAACTATATCCAAAAGTAAAACAAACAAATGATAAAAAGCACTGTAAAATTACATATTTCGGTCCAATTTCTAAAAAAAATAGCTCGCTCTTTGAGGAAACATAATTTGCAAATAGTGTTTAAAACCCCCCTGACAGCCAGTAAATTACTTTTTAATGCCAAAGATAACACATCCCAAAATAAAAAATCTGTAGTTTATATGTTAAGTTGCAACGAGTGCAGTAGCTGTCATGTGGAGCAAACGGGCCGAAATCTTCAGACCAGATTCAAAGAATACAAATCTGCGTACATCTTAAAGAAACAAAATTCTAATTTTGCGAACCATTTCATAGATACCGGACATAGATTTCCCGAGATTGCAAATTTAGAAATGTTACATACAGTGCCAAAAAGCAAAAATTTGGAAGCGATTGAAATTTATAAATAGAATAAAGACCCGTCTAAACAGCTATTAAACGATCAGACAGATCTCGGAAATTCCCTACTATTTAAAATATTGTAAAAGATTAACCCTAATAAACAGTGTGAAATTAGGTACATATGATATACAGCTGTTATACCTTAGTTTTAAAGTATTGTTTGAGAATGTAACATCGTTTTACCAAAACTATAGTCACACAAAGTTAAAAATAAAAGTGATATATAATAAAGTTAAAAATTATTTAATTCGGTTTAAAAAAATGAACTATCACAAAGTAACGGACACATCAATCAGAAAATTATATCATTATAATTTTAGAGCATGTTGTGAAACACTAAACTAGAAGAGAAACTCAATCTGAATTGAGTCATCTCTTGATCATGCTTCATGTTTAGTCAAACGTCCGTCGATAAGTTAAATAAAGGGTTTTGGTGTTTAGTGGTAAATCTCTTCGACTTTATTAGAAAGTAAATTTTACATCTTGTGGTGAACATATTTACCTCATCTTCTTTTAAATTAATATGTGGATCATCCAGTAATTGTTTTTTTCTTAATTTCTTCATATACGTATACAATTTGTCTCCGTAAACCAGTATAGTATCAGGGGCGGTTGCTACAAAGCAAGTCATTTCATATATGTGCGCTATCGCTAAGGCAACTACACTAGCAGTAAGAGTTTGTTTTCCTCTGTTTGCTTCAGGAAATAATTCATGTGTCAAATCGAGACTTGCTAAGAACATTTAAAATCCATGTTATGTATCACATTTTAGACTTATTGATAATTTTACCTCTTAAGATCCACTTTCCTTGATCTATTTCTTTAAAGTCGTACCAGTCGCCAGCATAGACATCATTTCTTTCATCTTCCGGGTTGTACTTAGACTTAAGTTTCAGATTATTTACAACTGTTACTCGTTTCAAAATAAAATCACTGTTGCATCTGTCTTTTGGTTGAATGTTCTCATATACAAAATTAATTAAATCTTCCAAATTGGTAAACCATATTACGCAAGCGCGGCCTGCTATTTCCTGTTGCAACCAGTACGATGCGGATTTCTTTGGTTTAGCAGTAGCTTCTTGTGGTTCATCTTTATCTTCTTTTACGCCCTCTTCATATTCTTCAATATTACTATAATTTTAATGTCTAATTTGTTTTTCTTAAATATTACGACATATCTACCTTATTTCATCTTCTCTTCCTTCGCCTTCTTCGCCATAAAAACCTTCTTCCAGATTTTTATTATAACGATTTAATTTGGGTTGATTTTCTAACATATTGGTATTATCCTCTTTCGATGGTTGGTTTAGAATGGTATTCTCTTCGTCTTCTTCATTTCCTTCATTTTCTTCAATCTCTGGTTCCTCTATTGACGGTAAGGAGTCAATTGGTTCGGGATCCCAGTCGTCCTTACCTTTAATAATACGATAGGATTTGGAGAAAGTGGTTGGTGTTAATATTATTCAAGGAAATTATTATAATTACGAGGGTGGTTCTATAAGTCCTTAGAAAAACATAAAAAAACAAATTATTTTAAGTAGATTATTTTAATTTTTCCACATAATCTCCTTTTAGGTCTATACACTTTTCCAAGCATTCCTCCAATTTTTTTAAGCCGTCTTAAAAGTAAGATTTTGGAAGGTCCTCCAAATAGGCATCTGCTTGGGCGATGACCTCCTCGTTCGAAGTGAACCGTTGTCCGCTGAGCGCTTTTTTAAGTTCAGAATGATTCCATGATTTTGGTAATTGAAACTGTACATCTGTGTACCCGTGCATGGTGTTAATGGAAGAGGATTTTCTTTTTCAAATGAGGACGATTTTTCTTGATTTCTTCGCTTAAGCGGTGCAATAACGACGCATAATATTCTCCACTTGTTTGTTGGATTGTTTTTCCTTTTTCCCAGTAACCCTACGCCATCCGACGGGAAGTCGGCGACAACATGGGTTGTTGGCTGTGGATAGGGTCTCCTTATTCCTGATGGTATGGTATATGTCGGCGTTCTGATGAGTCTGAACCTCGAGAGGCGAAACATATGTCATCCAGTTGAAGGGATAGGTGGGGCTCCTTCCCTGTCAAGCAACCAATAAAAAGGTTCATTTAGGCGGAGACGCAGGTTGTTGTGTGTTCCACATGAGATTGTGGAACCCAACGTTTGGGTGTGTGATGACACTCAGCTACTGCTGTCTCATTGGACGCATATATGGTATATATATATATATATATATATATATATATATATATATATATATATATATATATATATACAAGTTCTGGCAAAAATAAGAAAAAAAATCCATGTCACCATGATAAGTGATAAAGGCATATTTTTAAAAATCTTGAAATTCGACACCCTAGGCTATATCTTTAGTTACTGTGATAATGAATTCCCCAATTTTTCAGTGTTATCCTAAATAACCATTCCAGTAACTGCAGTCATAAATGCAACAATGAACGTTGTTGAACGTTGTTGACACTTTATCATAACAACTTTATCTTAAAAAAAAATATATTACACTACTCTGGGCAAGTTATTTCAAAAGATGGCTTGTTTCGTGAATATTTTAAAATGGTAAAACAATTGGCATTTTTCTTTCTACAACAAAATATTATTGCTTATTTTTTTTGCAGTAGGACATTTCAAAAAATTTATACCATAAAAAAAACTTTTTTTGTGCTCAAAAATGGACTTCACCAGTGTAAGTAAGATGGACAGAGGTAATAGAATGAAGTAGATAGTTACGTTGCTCGACAACGAGTTAGAGAGACACAGATGGACATTCAACTTGTCCAGACTCCAGTAATGTCTGAATGATTGTGGCGTGTTCATATATATATATATATATATATATATATATATATATATATATATATATATATATATATATATATATATATATATATATATATGTATATATATATATATATATATATATATATATATATATATATATATATATATATATATATATATATATATATATATATATATTCCCTTTATTTGGGTTTTTCGCCACTATCTAAAGCTCAAAAAATATCAAAATACCTGTTCTTATGTAAAGAAAGAATACTGGGTAAAAACAAAAAACCAAACGGAGACAAATTTCTCAGTGATTCTTTTTTGTAATAAATTTGCCTAGCGAACATAATTTTAAAGATATAAAACTGTTATAAAAAAATGTACAAACTTTTAATGTTAACGTTTCGGAGGGTACTCTCCCCCCGTTTTCAAAACTAAACTAAAAAAAAATTATATTAATTTGTAATATATAAAGTAACGAGTGAAAGTAAATATATTTTTTTTTGTGTATGTCAACGATACTTGCATTGACAACAATAGATTTTCATGACAGTGACATGCTACCAAAAAATATATATAGGTAATGTTTTTTTAGAATCGGGAACCATATTGAATTTAAATAAAGAAAAAAAAAATACAGACTCCAGTACTTGTCCAAGGCTCCACTGGTCCAGTAACATAGTCCATTTAGTGAAGATTTCAAAATGATACAATTAGCATTTTTCTTTCGACAAAAAATATTATTGCCTTTTTTGCAAAAGAACCTTATTTCAAAAAAAAACTCAACCCAAAGGCAATGTGTGCGAGTCAAATTAATAATCGGTCTATTATTTTATTGAGACGAAAAAAAATAAATGAAAGGAATTATTGTAATACTTTTATTCATCACAATATTTTTGTTTAAACCTAAAGCAAATGCTTAAATTGTATGCCTTCGGCACGAATACATGCTTTGCATTGCATCAGAAAAGATCTTTTCACCAGTCATGCTAATCTCCTAGCATTTATTTATTCTGCTGTTTCAAAAATTCTGTGAAGTAGTTCAGCTAGATTTTGTATTAGTTTTAAATATACTTTTTCTTTTATGCAGCCCCAGTGAAAGAAATCAAATGAGTTTAGGTCCGGAGAACGAGGAGGCCATTCAATTGAGCTACGTTGCCCAATCCACCTTTCGGGATACTTTCTGTTCAAATAATTCTGTACAGGACGAGAATAATGCGCTGGATAACCATCTTGTTGAAACCACATCTCTCTGTAGGTATTGAGTTGACATCTTCTAACAAAGTCTGCAAATCGTTTTGAGGAAAATCCAAGTAGTTCCCGCCATTGAAAGCATTGCATTGAAAGCATTGCATCCAAACATTGGCGCCAGCAGGAGGTGAATATTATTTTTAAAACATATATGCGTGTGCATATTTTAACACAACTAACTTTTAGAAAAAAAATATTTGACTTACCTATGACTTGTCCAGTCTTATTTCTTGGCTTAGAATCAAATACATAGTATGCCTTATCATCTCTCCATAATGCTATAGTATAATGCTTTGTTTCAAGCAAAGCTTCCTGATTGAAGTTTTCATCTGTTTGCTCCTCTTCAAACGTGCTCTTTATTGAATCTTGAAGTAATTCCTTTATATTTCCTAAAAATATGATATTGCACTATATGCATAGAATACATAGTCGTATTTATTTATTTAAGTCGTATTTATACCAGAAGCGATCTCAGAAAATTGAAGTAAAAAGTTATTTGGCCCTAAATTGAATTCTTCCTTTACGTTTTCAGATGTTATTTTTACTTCCACTTCTGGCTCTTCATCTTCTTCAATTCCTTCATTGCTGTATTCTGCTGGTGCATTAATTTCAGTTTCGTCTTGATTTTCTTTAGCTTAATCATGCATTTATATAAATTGGGGTTGAAAATACTTGAATTAAATAACTCACCTACTGTGGCATCTCCACCAGCCTTTGGATCGGTTGGTTGTTCTGATTCTTCCTGATGAATTTCTTCGGTCACTTGTTCATCCATTTCGTTCTGTATTTTTGCCATTGATTGAATATAAAGATCGTCACCTTATTTAAAGAAAAACCTAATTTAAAGAAAGGTTTACTAAAATATTAGTATTACCTTTATCTAGGATAGCATCCAGATCGTTTTTAGTCCATTCAATTGATGGTTTTAACTTGTTGAAACCAATAGCACTTAGACACATCGGTACGGTTTGTCGACCTCTGCGAATTTCGTACTTTTCATTTTTTTCACTTAACCAGCTTCGTAAGATTGCTGAATTTTTATTGAGTTTTGTATAATTGTTTAATGGAGGTATAGCATTTCCTTCAGATCCAGCATCATACAAAGTTAATTTAACTTTAGTGATATTAAAAAAGTCATCTAGATTTGGATCTAAATTTGCTTCAATTGAATGAGCTAAATCACTGAGTACAAGAAATCGCATTGCACATGATGTACCATAACCTAAAACAAGTAACACTAGTAAAAATTTCACTTTTCCAAAAAACAATTTAAGTAGACAATATTCTTTATAGTTAACTTTGTATAAATATCCTGTGACATTACCCATCAACAGTCAAGTCCTTATCTAGTTTTTCCATTTTCTTTTCTTTTTTTTTTGATCATTTTAGTATATTTATTAGGCCCGCAACTTAATTATCGACCTTTTTGACTACCTTTGACATATATTTATGAAAGAAGTAAAACAAACTTAGTCTCTGAAGTACCGTCCTTCACTCTCTATACATTTTTAGCACCATTAAATCAAATCCCAGATCGAAAAAAAGTTGGTGGTGTTGTGATAAAGTCGTTGAGGCTTTTTCAGGAAGTGGCTCCCAGGTCGGTTTTTGGCTTTATAGCCATTATTAGTCGAGTTTTCGTACTTTTCATTTTTCTCACTTAATCTTCTTCGTAAGATTGCTGAATCTTTATTGAGTGCTCAAGAATTTTTATTGAGATTCTCAAGAAATATAAAGCCGCGAGCAAATTATGCGAGAGATGCAAGTCTGGCGAATTCGCTGGGTGCGATAAATTCTTCCAGCCCAACTCGGAAATAGTTTTCACAGTAATTTTTGCAGTAGGTGGTCGTGCGTTGTTATAAACTTTGAAAGAAATTACTTTCTTTTTCCCTTTTTTGGTGTGGATATTTGTTTTTGTGGTATAGCTTGATCGCTTACCAGAATGTATCCAATATTTTCGCCTCTTTGGATTATCGTAGAGAATCCCCTTTTCTCTACAGGTCACAATCTTGTGCAGAAAGTAGTTTTTTCTGAACAATGAATGTGTGTGAATTGCGTGAACAACTGTGAATTTACAATGGACCCAAGACAAAACCCCTCTTCGTTTGAATTTTCACTAGCTGATATAAATGCTCAGAAATAGCTTGCGATGTTAATCCGAATTCCTGTCTAAGTTCTAGCGGTATACGACAAGGATTTTCTTCTAACAGTGCTTCCAATTTTTCATCTTCCTCTTTATGAGTGCCTAGAATGTTTTGTATCATTTAAGTAAAAATTTTCAGCTCGGAACTGTTGGAAGCATCTGTTAGAAGTACTGTATGAATCATCATTACCCCCGAAAACCGCACAAATCATGTGGGTAACTTTCGCAGCTGTTATTTTCACTTGAAAGGCGAACAGAAGGCAGTGCCTCAAATGTTGCTTTTCAAACGACATCGCGTTTACAACTGATTTATCAGGTTATAAAGGGTGATTTATTTTAGTGTGTCCGAACTTCCGATAGGGGTCGCTGTCAAACAAACTGTAAGTTTGCCCGCCACGCCTCTTGTGTCAAAATTGTTCAGTATATTCTGGCAAATTATTATGGAATGTTTACTATCAGAGCCATGCTTGCAAATTGTCGAAATTTATAATCAAAATCGGTGTTCTGTGCGCCAAATATATTGAGCACTTTGTGAATTTTTTGATGCACATAATCGCCCAACCGAGTGATGTATTCGCCGACAAATTTCGAACGCATTTCACACTGCTCTATATTAAAATAAAAACTGTGCGTTCCGAAGAAAATATCGCCGCTGTTTCTGGCAGTGTTGATGAAGATCCAAATTTATCAGTTTCAGACCGTTCGCAGGAAGTTGGGCTTTGTAATTCGACTACTAAATAATCTATTTAATTCCGAATTTGAATTATATTGATCTGTAGGAGATGTGTTTCCAACAGGACGGCTCCACATATCATATGACCAACGCAACAAAAAGGTCATGTGATTTAACGCCTTAAGATTTTTTTTGCATTATGTTAAATCTATGCCGATAACCCAGCAAATATTGGCGCCTTGGAAGCCAACATAACTCGGGTAACTGCGGACATAATATCACAATTGCTTGTAAAAATGGTCGAAAATTTGATTGACGCGATGAGCGCTTGGTCAGAAGCAGCAGTAGGAAATTATTTTCAAATATTAATGCCATTGAATGTTAAGTCACATAAATTAAATAGTTTCAATGCATCTGATTTGGTTGTTGTTTTATTTGCATTTAAAGTTCGGGCACACAAAAAATTTACAGCTATATTCTAGAGCGAGCTTATATATTATACCTCGTTTTGATGCTGAAAGATAGCGCTTTAAAATAATTATACAGCGGGACCAACTTCTTATTCGAATGTGTTCTTCTGTCGATGATTCTTAGGAGCCGAAAATTACGTTTAAGACTTAATAATTAGAAAAAAAAAGTTAACCTTGTATAAATATTGTATATGACACATTCTCATTTTAGTTCTCTTTTTTTTATTTATTTATTTTTTGTCATTCTAATTTATTTCACTTCTCAAGTTTAATTTTCATTTTAGTTCTCTTTTTTTTATTTCTTTAATTTTTGTCATTTTAATTTATTTTACAGAATATTGATGAATGTTATACATTTATTATTTATTAATAATTACCAATATTGAAGGCAATTAAACTGCTAATATACATTCAATGAACATAACAAAAAATAAGGCAAACATAATGAAGTAGATCAACACATTCTTACCTGTTACCAAACCCTTTTCATCTCTACTGTATGGATCAAGATAATAATAAACACCATCCTTTATCCAAATCGGTAGTGATATTTCCCTTGTAGTTAACACTCCCATATCATTGTCAGTAAAGAAATATTCGATACCCTGAAAATTATATTAATTTTCTTGACGAAATACGTTTGATGATGATGGTAATACCTTTTTTAAATCGTAAGTATCGTTTTCACTCTTAGCGTAAACTATACCGTTAACAAGACATTCTTCTAATTCAAAACTGGCCTCTTTGTCACGAATTTTAAAATATTTTTGAAGCTCGTCTAACATTAAGTGAGGATTGGTCAACAATCCCTTTTCTTGAAGATGTTCCGTTGATGATTTGTAGAAATTATCTCCAGTCATTAAAATCTTAAAATCATGCAATATTTACGGACATTATTAAAGAACTGATAATAAGTAACCGATTATGCGTAAAAATGAAGGTAAAAGAGTGGTTTGAGAACATTAATCGACTATGCAAGTTTGAACATCATAATCATAGGCAACACATTAAGGTTCATTGGTTTATTTTTTGCTGAAGCTAAGGAAGGTAAGGAAGTTCACCCTGCTCCACGTCGTGCTTTGCCATTTCTTCATCCGCCATCCAAAGCGCCAGCAAGCATCTCCCAAGACCAGAAGGTTTAAGGTCAGAAACCGGGCCTTAAGCCTTCATCAGTTGGGCTCAAGCTGATGAGCGATGAGGACACCTGAAAAGCGGATGAAGGAATGACTAAAGCCGTGACCATTTAAAATGGCCATATCGAATGGAGGCTGCAATCACATGCAGCTACGCCATCCTGCGGTAAACGGCCGCAGCAGTCAGACTGTGCGAAACCATTCGTGACCCGTCTAACCTCGAGTAAGTACCAGGCAAAAAATTGTGAACTGGGCCCGTGGAGAAAAGTATTAAAAAACAATAGAAGTTCACCCGTGCTCCGCGTCGTGCTTTGCCATTCCTTGAATTCGGATGAAGGAATAGCATTCCTTGGATGACGGATGAAGGAATGTCAAAGCACGATTATATATATCAAAGCACGATATATATATATCTATATATTTATATATTTATACCATCAGGTATAAAATCCTTATGTGTGACTTTAATGCCAGAACGGGAAAAGCAAGAACTGGGGAAAATGCAACTGGCCCATATGGAAATAGTAAGCGGGACAATAAAGGGGACAGGCTGGTTGACTTTGTTGAGGGCCAAGAACTCTATATTATGAGTTCGTTTAATAAGAAAATAATCAACAGAAAATGGACATGGAAAAGTCCATCTGGACTCACAATATTTTGCAATTGTACTGCCCTTAACCATTTTAATGTGTGAAGTGACCAAGGAATAGTACGAGCAAAGATTAGGATAAACTGTCAAAAAGAGCGCGAAAGATTAATAGATCAAAAAGGGGCAAAATGGATTCTGGTAAGCGGCTGGAGAGAGGCAGATATTTTCAAATTGTTTTGTCAAACCGTTTTGCTGTGTTGTAAAACTAGGAGGAGATGGAAATTACAGACCAATATGAAGAAATCGCTAACAATGTGTTTGAAACAGCTGCTTCAATAGCATCAGAAGATAAATGTTTCAAAGAGTCAAAAATCTCCTATGAGACCATTAATTTAATGAAAAAACGCCGCACAATGAAAAATACAGACAGTCCTTTTGGCAGGGTTGAGTACGTTGCGTTTAGTAAAACTATAAGAAAATGTATTCGGGAGGAAACGTGTCGATTCAACATGTAGCTAGTGCAAAAAACTCTGAAAGAAAACAGGGAAATTAACAAAGCTAAACAGAAGCTGAGAAAGAAACGGACACACATGTTTTCCTTAATGCGCGAGGATGGTACAGTGTGTAGGGAACGGATGGAAATGTTAGAAGTTGTCCGAAGATTTTATTCAAAGTTATATAAGATTCAGAACCAGGCAAGAACAGCAATGCCTACTGAAGAACAAGTGCCGGATATCCTGGTGGAGGAAGTGATAAAGGCTATATACTCGATGAAAAATGGCAAAGCTCCTGGAAAGGATAGTATAACTATGGAAATGTTGAAAGCTGGTGGTCGGACTTAAAATGGTGGTCTTACATAAAAAACTAGCAAAATTATACTCAAAATGCGTCAAAAAACAAGAGGTACCCTACTTATGGAAAAATGCAGAAGTGATTCTTTTACATAATAAAGGAGCATTAAGTCTTCTATCAGTGGTGTACAAAGTTTTCACCAAGATAATATCCAAAAGGCTACTAAAAAAACTTAATGATGCACAACCAAGAGAGCAAGCAGAATGCAGAAGTGAATTCAATACAATGGATCATATCCAGGTTCTATAGAAGGTCTTAGAAAGACACAACGAATACAATGTGCCACTGTGCATGGCTTTTATCGATTATGAAAAAGCATTTGATTCAATCTCAAAGCAAGCCATAATGGATACATTGCTTAATCAAGGTGTAGAGAAAGTATCTTGGGGGTTGGAATAAATGTAGAGCGGGGCGTACGGCAGGGTGGCGCAATATCGCCTCTTCCTTTCTCATCCTGCCTGGAAGAAGTGTTCCGTGATCTGGATTGGGAGCAGGATGGAATGAGGATCAATGGTGCATACTTAAACCAACTTAGATTCGCAGATGATATCGTTCTTCTTTCACGCCCAGAAGAGCTACAAAGACATGTACAAGAGCTGCAAAGGGCCATTTGGCTTGAAAATAAACCAGGAGAAGCGTTAGGTCATGTTCAATAAATTTATTGAGGACAAAAGAATTTCTATTTTAGGAACGGATTTGAAAGTGTTTCAATGGAAGGGGATACCGTCCGGGAGGTGGAACGACGTGTTAAATGTGGCTGGCAGGCATTTGGCAGGCTCAACATAGTGTTTAAGAGCAAACTACTACTTTGCCTGAAAAGAAAAATTTTTGATCAGTGTGCCCTGTCCGTTATGACATACGGAAGTGAAAGCTGGACACTGACATCACAGTCAGTTCAAAAACTTCTTGACGATTTAAGTATATATATATATATATATATATATATATATATATATATATATATATATATATATATATATATATATATATATATATATATATATATATATATATATATATATATATATATATATATATATATATATATATATATATATATATATATTTAATAACAAAACTTTATTATTGCAGAGAACAAAATCGACCTTGTTTAGTTTCAAAAAATATTACAGTTGGACAATATTTCTCTTATATGAACCTAATGTGTGCCTCAGTTAAACTTAATTTTAATGCAGATAAAGGGATCGATTTTTCGACTCCTTGAAGATATGTAAAGTGGGTATCAATCAGGTGATGTTGCAAGGATCGGAAGAGATGGAAATACGAAGAGGCCAAGTCTGGAGAATATGTTGGGTGGGTTAAAATTTTCAGAACCAACTCGGTGATCCAGAGTCATTTTTGCGGTAACTTCCTTTCTTCTCTTACCTCTATAAAACTTTTTTCCTCCAGAGCGCTACTAACACGAATGACATGCTACTGATAACGGTCAGCAGTGACTCTTTGACTAGATAGGAGCAAATCATGCACGACATCCAACTAATTTCACCAATTGATTTTGTTGTATTTGTTTTTGATTGATTTTCGCCTCTTAGGATTACCGTATATCATCGCAAATAAATATCAATTAGAAGTTCTACCTGTAGATATAAAGCTACAGTTTTCTAAGAAAGCGGTGCCGTCATTTAGCGGTTGTGATAAATCGTGATGCTGCGGACGTAACAAAATTGCCGCAATAACGGTGACCAGATATGTCAATCTCTGACTGTTTTGCGGTGGTGAATGGACGATCTAGGCATAGCAGTGTTACTATATTTGGGAGATATTTAGTCATAAAAAGACAAAAACTATCCTGATATCTGAGTGAGATATTTAGAAATCGTGTTACAAATGGTGTATTTTAATTTTTTGTTTTAAGTGGGCGTTTTTATAGTCTTTGCTCTTCACATTATATAAAGCTTTATCATTTCTTATAAAATCAATCAATATTTTTATAATAAGTTTGTACTATGTGCATGCATTTTCTATCTTAAAATGGTCACCGCTACACGAGAAAAAAGTTCCACGATTATTTGTGACCGCTATGGCGGCCGTTATGCAAATGCTATTAGACGAAACGCTCACAACTAACGCTCTCTAGGAAACCATCTAGTTTGTGTAGATAACGTTTTAGTGACACCCACCGCTATATTACGGCCGCTAAATAACGGCACCGCTCTCTTAAGCTACGGTTTCCTAAGAAAGCGGCACCGTTATCTAGCTGCCGTGACCAGTCATGATGCGGCGTATGTAAAAGCGGTGGCCAGAGATGTCAACTTAAAAAAAGACGGTCACCGGACAATAAGCGTATTGAGGTGGAGAATGGACGAAAATGAACCATTACTATATTTAGAAGATATGGCATTTAGTCATAGGAAGACAAAAACTATCGTTTAGAAGAGATTGTGGTATTTAGAAATCGTGCTACAGAGGGTGCATTTTTTTTTTATTTAAGTGGGCTTATGTATAGTATTTGCTCTTCACATTATATAAAGCTACAGCTACAGGTGATTAAATATCTTCCAAATATGTTAGTGATACTATGATCGTCCATTCTCCACCGCAATACGCCCACTCTCCGTTGACCGCCTTTTTTTAGTTCGCATCTCTTCTCATGGTTAGGAAATTGTAGCTTTAGGAAACCGCAGCTTAATAGAAGCATCACGTGCTTACTGGATGTTTTTATGTCAACTTGTTTTCATGAAATCCTTGAATATTTTTAGGACTACCAGAATCTCATACTCAAATTGATCCTCTGATCCTCAAATTATCTTGTTCAAATCATCGAAACGCTAGAAGTAGTTTAATAGTCTCACTATTTCAAGAAAATTTTATCTTGCGTCTTTCATAACAACCGGTACCCTTTCCTGATAATTGTCTGAAATAGGGTTGTGCATGAGTTCGTGACCTTTTAACATTTTTAACAGATTCAAAAGAATACTGTTAAGCTCAGCAGCATATTAAAAATATTTTGCAACATGATTTATAAAAGATCTTGTAAATCAATTACTTTGCCATATTACTGACAACTAAATAGAGAAATATGTGTTCAGTCATATGATAGGGAATGAGTTTTTTTTTCAGTTTAATTGTAATGTCTATTGTGGCATTTTTTCCTGGTATATTAGATTTTAAGTAAATTGTTAATAGGTAATTATCAGTTAATTAATATGGGAGTGGGAATCAATTTACTTCATCTACAGTATCACTAGACCATTCCTGAACATTAAAAAGTATCTGCATTGCTAGTGCTGTTAAAGCATTCGCAGTTCCTTGAGTGTTTCTTGACTCAGGCGAAAACCGTAAACTAGCTTGGCTGAAGGTGCCTCTTAGAATCCATTTTCCTAGTGCTATACCTGCGGAAAAAATATTAGGATATAATAGATTTTTAGTGTCAGGCCTATAAAATCAAACAAAACTTTTGAATTAATATTCTGAATAATAATGTTATTCAAATCAAGCAGATATTTGGCCACCTTAAGAATTCTATTATGAATCGCTCGTTTAAAGCTGTTTGATAATGCGATGGTAAGATGGTAACAACGGTATTTTTAAGCGTAAATATTACAGAATATTAAAGAATAACCAGTTTGCTAAAAGCGATCGTAACGTTTTGATAATAAATACGTTTGTATATATATATATATATATATATATATATATATATATATATATATATATATATATATATATATATATATATATATATACATATATATATATATATATATATATATATATATATATATATATATATATATATATATATATATATATATTATTCTAATTTCCCCTGTCACTCGCCACTCGGTAGGTTTCTCGAGATACTTTTGGTTAAGCACAAAACCAAGAGCTTATAGCCTGACGGGGGTGGTAACCGGGGTTTTCGGTAGTTGATGATGATGGTTCGGAACCCACGTTAAGCTGTAGGTCCAGTTGCTAAATAGCCTTCTCAGTTGTTGATGCGCCTCTAACCCTAAAACTTTACTAATTCCCCCTCTTAGGTGATTCTATATATATATATATATATATATATATATATATATATATATATATATATATATATATATATATATATATATATATATATGTAGAGGCATCAACAACAATTTCTTGTATAGTTAATTTTTTAATTTTTTTTACAGAATATATGACATGACGTTTAAATAAATTTATGTAAAAAAAAAAATTAAAAATTAATTATTCAAAAATAAATCGGTGGTATTGTTGTATTGTTTATAAAAATAATATATATAGTAGAATTCTTCTGAGAATAGTTTTATAAAATAAACCGAAATGTTAATAAAGTAGTAAAAATTGTATACGTATAGCTATATGTGTGTAAAAATGCAATAATTTGTGTTTTTTAATTTGGTATGACTGTTTTTGATATCTAACAAAAATTTCATATCATTTCGCTTGTTAAATTATAAATTATTGTGTCTTTTGCAAAAATATTTGCATTGTCCTCGATTTTATAAAGTGAATCAAAATACCCTAAAATATGATTTCTTCAAGCAAAGAATGTGTATGAGATTTGTTTAAAAAATTAAATTTTTTGAGCTGATGTACGGTTTAAACAATTTCCTGATGCATTAGAACAGAGCAGCAGTGTATGCTATCTTTTGCTGCCTGAAAACCATAGGCGGACTTTTCACTTTGGTATATATATGTTTTGTTTGGCATTCTTTTCCAAAGCAGGGCAGTTTCTTGTGCATTAAACACTTGTTATATATATATACACGTATTACACTTGTTATATATATATATATATATATATATATATATATATATATATATATATATATATATTTATTGAAGCCACAAAAATATGTCTAGAATATACATTTTTTAAATATGATAAACAATTTTACTCCCAAATTTACGGTGTAGCAATGGGCTCACCAATATCGGCAACTATTGCTAATCTAGTTATGGAATATGTTAAAACAAAAGTTATTGATACCCTCGATTTTAAACCTTATTTTATAAAATATTTGTAGATGACTATATACTATGCATACCTAAAAATAATATACATTAAACAAATTCAATATATTCCATAACAAATTAAAATTTACTCATGAAGAAGAAAAATATAAAATAATAAATTTTTTAGATATTAATATCACGTATGATAAGGATGGCAATATCAAATAAATTGGTATACAAAACCAATATGGTCTGGAGGATATCTCAATTTTAAATCTTATACACCAAGTAAATATAAAAAAGTGTTATTAATTCTTTAATTGATAGAACTATTATTTTAACTAATCCAAACAATAGACCAAAATATATAAATAAAATCAAAGAAACACTTGAAGATAATAACTATCCAAAACAATTTTACGAACCGGTAATTAAAAATAGAATACATAAAATATATAACAATACATACATACATACCAAAAATAAATAATAAAATAAAAAAGATCTTAAACCATATAATATATATATATATATATATATATATATATATATATATATATATATATATATATATATATATATATATATATATATATATATATATATATATATATATAGCAGAAATACCCAATAATAACACTAAACAAATATTTACAAACTTAAAACCACAAACACTCCAGCTCATATATTGGCCAAACTAAATAATATTTAAAAAACAGAATCAATGAACATAAAAAAAAACATTAGAAACCTAGAACTAAATGTAACTGCCCTTTCAAAACATGCTATAGATAATGAACACAACTTCAATTTTAACGACATAAAAATTCTAGATTTTGAAAAACAATATAAAAAAAGAAATATAAAGGGAATGATTTATATAAAAGAAACAAACAATATTAATTTCATTAATTATCAGAAATGATAATGATCTTAAATTATTTGTATCATTAATTTCAGAAATGATACAGATAATTTAAGTTGTATATATAATAACATTATTAAATAATAAATTTTCATAATTTTTTATTTTTGCATCTAATACTATTACACTGAGACAATATATAAGAAGGTATTCCAATCCTATAAGGGATTATGGGAAATGTGTCAAGCGCTGGCGGCATCTCACGTAAATCCAATGGATAAATTAAAATTTTTTATGGCGTGTCGACTACAAGGTCTTGTGTTGAATGTCGAAGAGAGCAGACGTGTTTCACGGAGCTCTCTGCATGCGCACAAGTGTACCGCGCAAGTGGCGTGATCAAAAAACCGTTAAAAATCGTTGAAAAACCGTTACGTTTCGCGGACGGTAATTCGCGGAAAAGAACTATGGAGAGCTCGGGTAGTGAATTCGAGCTCTTTTAAGAGGTGGCCAGGGAGGAATTGGCGAACATAGAAATGAAGAAAATCCAGAAACAACTGGACAAAACACTGGCGTTGCTCCATGAGGAGAAAGAGGCCCGAGTGGCCTCTGAGAAGCTCTTTTCAGAGCTTCGGGAAGAGAACGCCAGGCTGCATAGAGAGCTCGCGGCAGCAGCCCGCACGAATGAAGAGTTGATGAGGCAGATGCTGAGCCTCCAAGAAAAGAAGGATGTCCCTCAAGACCAAGGGACATCCGGAGCCCCCGTGTCAGCTCCGGAGAAGAAGAAGAGGCGACAGAGAAAGAAGCGGTCAGCGTCGCTGCCGCAGAAAGAGGATTCCGAAGAGGAGGAATCCGCGATGGAAGAAGAAAGCCTGGGAAACCAGGTAAGTACTCCCCAGCCCGAACTCGGAGGCCAACCTTCGGCCTCCGATTCTGAGGGTTTTCGCGCTGCGCCCAAGCGCAAGCGAAAAACCTCCCCGCCGCCAGTTGACGATGTGCATTTTCCTGCACTGTCGAAGACACAGGTAGCGGGTTCCCGTTCTGACGGGGCATCGGGGTCTCCTATCCAAGCCCCACCCACTCAGGTCCCTGTCGCGGCCAGTCAGAAACCGGCATCTTCCGTCGGAAATTCTGACCAGCCAGCGAGAAAATACCGTGTGCCGCCGGTCGTTTTACACGACAAGGCGGCATTCCAACAAGTAGTTCGGCTGTGCAAACAGCTGAACATCAACCACGGCATTTCCACGACGAAACCCAAAGGGGTTTCGTTTCAGCCGCTCACTTCCAACGATCATCGGGAATTCACTAAATTCCTCGATGATCGAAAATACCCGTATCACTCGTATACAACCCCCGACGAACGCAATCTTCGCGTTCTTTTCCGTGGCGTCCTCGAGAGCATCCCCATCGAGAACGTCAAAGCTGAGCTCGAGTCTTTGGGTTATCACCCCACCAACGTTCAACGTTGGTCGAACAAGAAAGGCCCTCTGGCCATTGTTCAAATCACGGTGCCTAAGACCGAAAAAGGCATCATCAACACCAAATATTTCCTGGACCAGCACATCCGAGTCCAGACACAAAAACCCTCGAACCAAGTTGGTCAGTGCTTCAACTGCCAACAATTTGGTCACACGGCACGCAAGTGCCATGCCCTTTCCGACAAGCCTGAACTTTCGTATCTGCAGGATTACCTGATTTCTCCAAAGTCAGTAGTGGCTATCATTCGTAGTTTTGCCTCAAACAAAGCTCCGGGCTGCGACGGTATCACCGTCAAGCAGCTCCGAAAGCTCCATAGTAAGCAAATCGCAGAAATCACGAATATCGTGAATTCCATTCTGCGTTTGCAATACTTTCCCGCTTCATGGAAGCACGCTAATTTAGCGGTCATTCCGAAGAAGAGAGGCGCGAACCTCTCTTCTGATTTCAGGCCCATAAGCCTTCTAAATAATCTCTCCAAGATAGCCGAAAAGGTCATTCCTTCCGCACTAAATGACTTTACCGACAGCAAAGGTATCATACCTAACGAGCAATTCGGGTTCCGAAAGGGACATTCGTGCCTGCAGCAATGCGCAAGGCTTGCTGGTGAAATACACCAGGCTTTTCGATTAACAAAGTGCGTTGGCGCTGTGTTTCTCGATATTTCCAAAGCCTTTGACAAAGTATGGCATCGTGGTCTTATTTATAAGACCATGGAATTAGGTTTTCCTAAAGACCTTACCATACTAATCCGCTCTTTCCTGTCAGGCAGATCCTTTCAGGTAAAGATTAATTCGTCCCTTTCAACGAGAAAGCCCATAGAGTCGATCGTCCCGCAAGGTTCACCCCTTTCTCCGGCTTTGTACAACCTGTACATAGCCAAAATTCCGTGCTACAGTGACGTTAGTTCTGCATTTTTCGCAGACGACACTGCCTTCTTTGTCACGTCACGTCATGCGTCGGCTATTCATAACCGACTGCAAAAGCAACTTAACGTTACTATTTCCTGGCTTAAATTCTGGCGCCTGCAGGTCAATCCAAAAAAGACCCAGGCGATTATCTTCACCAGAAAGCGCCCTAAATGCGCAGCCAGACTGCTGGTTGACAAAGTGCCTATTCCATGGTTGCAAAAAGCAACCTATCTAGGCTTACATTTCGACCGCTCTCTTCAGTGTTCTAGTCAAATCCAGCTAACTTTAAGTAAGGGGTACGGTATCTTCAAACTCGCGTACCCCTTAATTTCCAGGTCGAGCAAGCTAAACCCTTGCATCAAAGTAAATATTTATAACACTTTAATTAGATCCGTATATTTATACGGTCTAATAGTGTATTTTCGCTTCCTGTCACCTTATTCGGTGCACAGATTACAAGTTCTTCAGAACAAAACCTTGCGTTTGGCGCTCAACGCTACATAGTTTGTTCGGAACACCCAAATTCATGCCGAAACCGGAGTCCCCACGGTTTCGCAATTCTTTGAAAAAGCTTACGAGAAGTTTGTTCTAAAAACTTCTCTAAGCGAAAATCCGCTCGTCCGGAAAATACCGGAAAATTTACCCGGACCTCCCGGGTAAATCGAGCCACAAAAAATCCCCAATGTCATTGTACGGGCGGCAAGCAGAAGGGAATCGAATCATCGGTTCCTGGCTTGCGTAAGGCCGCTTCGACTATAAATAACAGAATGATGCACACTCCCCGGCGTCGTCGGATGGCGGCCGATCGGTCACTCTTTTTCGATCGGTCGGACCGCCATTCGGCGAAAACTCCATCGAATTTCCGATGGAAGTAAAAATAAAAAAGATAGAAATCTAGCTTTGTTTTATGCTCTTTTTCCTTTCTTGTTAACCTCAAGAAGTTCGTCAGGTCTTCTAATAATGAAATGAAATGAAATATTATCCTTCTTGTCTTTCTATTAACTTAAATGACAGCCGGAATCTTCAATTCCGGCAGGTCAAATGTCAGCTAGAGACCTCAAAACGTAAAAAGCGCCCATCTTAGGGTTTGAATTTCATTGTAAACTAGTAAGAGCCTCCGGGCTAACTAAAAAACCTGGCTGAGTAAGTCGAGTCGAAGTCGAGGCGTGTCGACTTTTTTTGTTCAAAAATTATTCTAAAATTATCTTTTATATTGTATTTAAAAAACCTTATCTTCTGCTTAATCTTAAAAAATATTAATTTCTGATAATTATTAAGTTGTAAGTTATTTTTTCAGTCTCTAGGGTTAAATAATTAGACAAATAAAAAAATGTACGTCATTCACCATACACATTTGTTTTTTTGTTTTTTTTTATGTCAAATGGTACACATTTTTTTATTTGGCTAATTATTTAGCCCTAGAGACTGAAAAAATAACTTACAACTTAATAATTATCAGAAATGAATAACAATAATTTTAATACAATTTTTGAACAAAAAAAATATAGAAATAGTGAGGATTTGAACCCCAAACTATCAAGTCGGCACGCCATAAAACGTTTAAATTGATGCCTTGGATACACGTGAGATGGCGCAATGACACCGCTTGACACATTTCCCATAATTCCTTGTAGGATTGGAATACCTTCTTATATATTGTCTTATATAACACATAACAAATCCAAAACAGTTAGGTTATAATAAAAAACAAACATTTAAAGGTGGAAGATTTGTTAAATATGTCAGAGTCTGATATATGTCAATTCAAAATTTAAAAAAAAAGTCACATCTTAGTTAAAAAAATTTAGAAAATGAATTGTTTAATTAGATATTGGTAGGTTTTTAAATGTAAATTAGTGTTTTTTATTAACAATAAGGTTTATTGTAGAATTGTTCTGAGGATGGTTCGTTATAGAACCGAAACATTAACAAAACAATAAAAAAATTAAAAATTTTTAACTGATCGAAAGTCCCAATAAATAAAATAATAATAATAATAATTATATATATATATATATATATATATATATATATATATATATATATATATATATATATATATATATATATATCTGTGTATATATATTTATATATAAAGTGTATTCCATTAAGAGGTTTTCGAATGTTAGTAACGAATAAAAGAAAAGTTTCATAACATACCTGAAAGTTATTTATGGCAGTGCGAAGCTGGATAGTGTACAATTATATGTGGAATACAACATCTGTCAAATGACCGCCACGACTTCTCTGGCAGCTCACAATCCTTTTGTTGAAATTCTCGATTACTGCTGAACACATTTGCGGAGTTATGTCATGAATTATTCGCCTAATTTCTTCTTTCAACTGTTGAACGGTTTGCGGATTATTTTCGTAAGCTTTGCTCTTCACATAGCCCCACAAAAAATAGTCTAGCGGCGTCAAGTCGCATGACCTTGGTGGCCAATTTACGTTCCCATTCCGGGAGATCAGCCTTCCTCCAAACTGTGTACGCAATAAAGTCAATGTTTCACGTGCTGTATGACATGTTGCACCATCTTGTTGGAACCACATATTCTCTAAATCCATGTCCATTATTTGATCCCATAAAAAAAACATCAATCATCGTTCGGTATCGTTCTCCGTTTACTGTAACAGCTCGTTCATCTTCATCTTCAAAAAAATACAGTCCAATGATACCATCAGTCCAAAAACCGCACCAAACTGTGACACGTTGAGCATGCATCGGGATTTCGTGGATTTCTCTAGGATTTTCATTGCCCCAGATGCGACAATTTTGTTTATTTACGTAACCGTTTAAGTGGAAATGAGCCTCGTCACTGAAAATTATTTTATCGCAAAAATTATTGTCATTTGCCTTTATCTGTAGGATCCAATTGGCAAATGTACGGCGTTGCCCATGGTTGGCTGGCTTTAGCTCCTGTGTTAGCTGAATTTTGTAAGGATGTAGACTTAAGTCTTTTTTCAAAATTCGCCACGTTGAAGTTCTGCTGATACCCAAATGTTGCGCACGCCTGTTAACAGACATTTGTGGATTTTCAGTAACACTTTCACGAACCGCCTGAATATTTTCAACCGAACGAGTAGGGACGTTCCCGGACTT